>JAEQBH010006926.1:0-107080 GCA_016808115.1 Tetrastigma voinierianum | reverse complement strand
CCTTTGTCGGTCACGATCGCCCACGTGTGCGACCGCGATTTTCATTTATCTGAGTCGTCTCAGTCACGATACAAAATTTGTATCGTGACATGGCCTTTCCCCCAGCCAACCTGCACGCCAATTGCAATACAATTTATTGTCTTGCGATACAATTTTGCATTCTTTTTTTTTTTTTAGTTTTTTCACGTTTTTTCATTTCTTTCCATTCTTGGAAAAATACCCAAAAAAATTACTTATACATTTTTCCTTCTCATTACACGAATAAATTTATAAAAATTTATTTTTCACTCATTTTTCTTAGGTTTACCTGTAAGGCCTTAAGCAATTTTCTTCACCTCATTTTTTTCTTTTTTTCTTTTTCCAATAAACGAATAAATTTATCAAAATTTATTTTATTATTTTCTTTTCGATTTACACAACATTAAAACTCCAAAACTTCAACACTTCCATGTGTTACTCACTAAACACCATGAACAATCCTGACACATAACTATCCATGTTATGCACCATTCACATATCGTCACGAATTCTTGAACTGATCATATGAGCACACAAAAACACATGCATGCAGTGTTCTAATCCTGTCCCGTGATTATCTAGGTAATCGCATACCTAACTCTGCAGGCGCTACAAGTGGTGATGTGTATATCATTGACCATGGCACAAGCTAAGTTCTCGAGCCACTGGGTATTCGTAATACTGGCTCTAGTCTGAATTTGTGACACCGGCAGGGGTCAGGTGGATGACTTAGTCAGCAGCTGAGACAACCGTCGACCGCGGAATACTCGTGAATGTCAGATGTAGTGCTATTCATGAAAATCGGGCGAGTCTCCTTTAATGCAGGGAGCTCTAACCAAAGTACATAACATGTCTGACAATGACATAAGACATATACATGAGTAAAAACAGCCACTTGGGCCCATACAACAATACTCATCAATATACATCAACTATATACCATAGCTCAAGAGTTAATAACTCACTCTTACTTCAAACATATATTAAAATTCTAGAATTCATACATGTCATACATCATAAAACCATAAGCCCTGACGGCTTTCTTGAAATCGGCCTCCTACAGGGATGAGTAAGTCTCCTCGTGACGCTCCTTGTACCTGAAATAATATATTCTCTCGACGGGGTGAGCTAATGCCCGATAGTGGAATCACCTAAATGATTTACTCCCCACTGAATGCATATGCAATGCTCGATGTAAACACACACTCAAGTAAATCGTGATCCTACTTGGTCATCTGCATGACCAACCATGTCCGAGTCCTCCTGACTCCCCTCACACTTGCCTAAGTCATGTATGAAAACATCATTTTCAAACAAAACTTGTTGTTTTCGAAAATACACTACCTACCTAGTTTCGGTAAAAATTATGGGGCCTTGCCAGGCGAATGTGTTGGAGAACCTTCCAAGAAAACGATACATGGGCTCCTCAGAGCGATGTAATTGTAGGACCATCTCCCAGCCTTAATTATCCAGGAAAATCATCCTGTGAAATTCCTTTCGCAACCATATTCGTTTTTATTTCAATTATTCATGTCATGCACAACTTTTTAATTTCTAGGCTACCAGATTGCATATGAAATGCATTATGTCATTCGAACCTGATATATATATACAACACATGCTAATATATAAAACATGTATATATTAACATAATTAAAGCACATAAAACATGTTATGCACATTCACCATCAATTACACCAAAAATTAGCTCACATGGGTAATTAACCATCTGATCAATTCAATTTGGTGCTCGACCAAACACATTATTTCAATGTTTTGAACACTATTCGCATGAGCAGTGAAACCCTCGGGTTACTATTCACAGCCAATCAACCAATATCGGTTCCACTTTGAGCAAATCCATGGCCATTTCGACTCATACACTTCAAACACGATTTATTGTATAAATCATATTCGCCACCAATTCGGTCCCTACCGCGCCACAATTGCTGGTGGTGGGTTTCACAGTCCCCACCTTCGGTTCTAAGATTTGGGACGATCAAAGCGAAGTAATTCAGGCCTCCGAGCCAGCGAAACATCACAAAGCACCAAGAGTAAAACAAGTAGGATCAAACCCCTACCTCACGGAGTTTGTCGAAACTCCAAGAAACCGGTGCCCACGCGTTGCCCTCGCCGCGTAGAATGACTTTCCTTCTTACTCCGAAGGAATCCGACGGTCGGATTAGCCGGGATCTTAGAGAGAAGGTACTCACTCTCTCACTAGAAAATCAAACCTTCACTCACTGCATCTCCATTTCTTCCTTCACGTTTTTGGTCTTTTGAATAAAGGTAGAGGATGACACTATTGGCTATCTTGTCATATTATCATTTAAAATTTCAATAATGTCAATCATGTCCCTAAGCTTAGATTTTTTTGACATTTGGCACTATCTCGGCCATCCATTTCCATCATCTCTCTACTCATCTTTTGCTTATGTCACATGAGTACATGTTATAGTGACTTTGTCACATCATGTCGTTTTACGATCAGATGCTCGGTGCCTCGAAAAACATGAATCGGTGTCTCGGAATTAGTGGTCGACGTGGTAGCTAGATTGCGAAACAATTCTAACGGTGAAATCCACCCCGTCATCCAGAGATCTAGAAGAATTCGTGTTTTGACCAAAATTACGATTTTGCCCTTTTCGAGATATTGGAATTTTCTCGAATTCTTCTGAAAAGGGCCTTACAGCGCCATAATGGGGCGAGCGACTACTGGGTGAAGTATCCACTATGACCTACACGAATGGTGGTTATTTGACTAACGTTAGGTAGAGTTGACCTTTTCGCGGTCAGGTTAGTCGACATTGTTATCGACTATCTATGCGAGAGCAGGAGAAAGGGAAGAACTTGAAAATCCTCCCCTCGAAGATAAATCCCCGTTTAACAATCACAATTCACCGCCCATATTAGGACAGAAGAGAAGGATCCGTTGGTTGTGGATCCCCTAGAAGAAGTAACGTTGGACGCACTGAAAAAGTTCACTTACATCAGCTCTCTCCTGTTCAATGAAGAAAGGAGAAGTTCTGACTCGTCTTTGTTGAATAATATAGATGTATTTTCTTAGAGCCACTTAGATATGATTGAGATTAACCTAATGGTGGCCTCTCACAAATTAAATATTATCCCCACGGCCATACCAGTAAGACAGAAAATGAGGCGTTTCCACCCGGAACTCCATCATATCATCAGTAGACAACTTGCTGAGAGCAAGTTTCATCAGAGAAGTAAAATACCTCAAATGGCTAGCTAACGTCGTGGTGGTTCCAAAGAAAGGAGGAAAGTGGCACATATGTGTGGATTACTTGCGACCTCGATGAAGCATCTGAAAAGATAGCTTCCCCTTGCCATGTATAGACCAAATTATTGATGCCCTGATGGACAAGATCTTATCGTTCTGGACGCCTTCTGCAGGTACCATCAAATTCTCATGCAAGCGCGACGTAGAGGAAAGCGACCTTCATTACACCACGGGTTATCTTGCTATGATGTGATGCCTTTGGCTTCAAGAGCCTTGAGAGCAACTTATCAAGATTATTAGCCCAAAATATTCAGGCGTTGTTGGGCAACACAATGAGCCCTATATGACAACATGCTAAATGAAATCGAAGAATGCCAGCCACCATCATCCTCTGAGATGCCTTTGGTTCTTTGCGAAGATATGGCATGAAACTTAACCCTTTGAAATGCTCCTTCGGAATCAGTTCGGGCAAGTTTTTAGACTTTATTGTAACCTAGAGAGGGATAGAAGCCAAGCCCATTCAACTCAAAGCTATAATGGACTCTCGGGGCTCCTCGCGGGGGAAAGGAGTGCAGCCAATGGCGGTGTTTGGCGGCTCTCGGCGGTTCATATCTGTTTCACGGTAGGTTAAAACTATTTTTATCACTCTGAGGGAGCGAAAGAGTAAATTTGGAATGAGAAATGCGACCAAACTTTCGCGGTGATCAAATAATATCTTATCAAACTACCTATTCTTGTAACCTAGGCGACGATACACATGCAGCACGGAGATGTCAAAGGCCTCAATAAGTTCAGCTTTGTTCAAAGAAGACGAAAACATAAGCAGAGACTAATATTCTTCGTGAGCAAATCTTTATCTGAAGCAGAAACAAGATATACCCGACTTGAACAAGCAACACTAGCCCTCAGGTGTGGCGGTACAAACCGCCCTGCTTCGGGCACACCCTATCGTTTGTGCTGCTTGATCTACCCTTACAGTAGTATACGGCAGCCTGTGGAAGGACACGGTGGAAGCGATTGAACTAAGATAATTCGATTATTCGAGTATAAGCCTCGCTTGACTTTGAAGGGGCAGATGTTAGCCCAGTTACAGCATAACTACCTCGATCGGATATGGACCACGGATACTTGGTTGGTGGATCCTTTAATGTAGACGACGCTTCTCCTGAAAGCGGGGGTACAGGTGGAAACACAACAGAGCCTGTGGGAAATGATAGAAACATGCCATACGGTTGGAGCTTCCACGTGTCTAATAATGAGGCGGGTCTGACGATACTGGTTGGGTCGACCTCATGAAGTGCGTATCCTTGAAAAACTCTTCATACATAGTGACTCTCAACTAGTGAGCTGGGATAGTATGGAGATACGAAAATGAGACCATCGCATAGTCAAGCATGCAAGTCTAGTCGGTGACGACTAGGGAGTTTGCGGCAGGCTCGAACACATCTAAAGACTTGAATGAAAAAGAAGGGCGCTTTGGCGATAGTAGCGCATCCATCTCGATAAAGCAGTGTTCTATCACAGTACACTGCAATCGGGTGTACATTACAAGCGGCGAGTAGGTCGGATAGGCCCCGAAGTATCCCTTTCTTGGCTAACCCCTATAATGCATTATTTGAGCTTAAGAGAGCTATCGGATAATAGGGTTGAAGTGTGGCGATCTGGCTTAGGAGTCAGTTGACCCGGCCAGATCATTTCATTGAAAACTTGTGGATGTTGGTGGCAGATACCCACACTATTGGGTCCCCTTTATCAGGACCCATATTTTAACAAAAGTGGGACATAGTCTCGTTTGTGCGAGGGGAGCTCTGCAAAAAATACAGCACAGTCGACGGATAATAGCATGGCGGGTTTGGGGCGAATGTTATATCATGACCTCTTCGGGTCATCGCGAGTAATAATGACCCTTATGGTCCATTTATCCATACTTTTTCGAAACATAATGCCTGGTACATAATACTATAGTCCTTAAGAGTTGAATTACATACTCTTTACAACATATATCAAAAGCAGTTTGTTACAATATATTTTAAAGTAAGAACCAAAGCCCTGACGGCTTTCTTCACAATGGCAACCTCGAGTGAGCGTCGTCTCCCTGCACACTCCCTGTACCTGAAAGGGGTCCCACGACGGGTTAAAATGCAGTGGGTGACTCCTATAGAGGCCTCTGACCCTAAGTGCACATCTTGATAGTCGTATCACCCAAAAAAAACACATTCAATCCAGATTATGCAAACCTAGAATGGAATTCTACATGCATGAATGAGATCAGAGATATACCCATGTCCATGTAGAGTCCTCACGGAAGCTCCATCAAGCAGAGTCCCGACCCGACTCTATCACACAATCTTGTTAATAGTGATAAAATTCATCATTCTTGGATTACATCCGATGATCGTTTGAAACAAATTTTATTTGTTTTCAAACCAAAAGCTTTTTGGATGTTCACCTTAATGATCATTTGTTTTCAAAAATCCATGTGTCTTTTATGGGTGGCGAATTTTCTAGGGTCCCACCACAGGCTTCGCAAACCTTCCCACACTTTTACGGGCTTTCACCGATGGATCCATTTGTGTAGCAAAGATAACGGGCTTTCTGACACATAATTTCATTTTCATTTCAAACCATGTGACTCAATTTAGACGTTGTCCCATTTTTACAAGCCCACCGCAAATCAATACCCGAAGCAGTGTTAATTTACAACCATGCAAGCCCAGTGGAACTCTGCGGGCAGTCGTCAGTGCGAGTGTCACCACCTATTCACCAAGAATGGTGAATGACAACAACCATGCACACATACCCATTTCATGCGATGTCCCTGTGCATATGAAATGCAATTATGTCATTTCATACTTATGCCATGTCACACATATATACATGGATGCTAGACAATTTACCATTCATGCATTACACCCGGCCATCATTTTGGACAATTATATCAACCAACATACAATTTCCAGTGCAATCACACAAATCATGTCAACATACTCATACACATACTCTCCCATGTCAATACGATAGGACGCACATATTGACATCAATCCAATTACTACGAGCATGTCATTCAGATTGACAGTAAACCTCATCCTCAGACCAATTGTGGCATAGAGATGCCCACAAAACATTCCACACAACAAGCCATAACAGACCACATGATAGTTTTGAACTCGGTTCAGAAAACTAACCCCCTAATAGTCCCAAATGCGGACCTGGCTTAATTAAACGGCCTAATTTATAGCAGTCCCAAATGGACCATAACTTGGTATAGGAGTCTGTTTGGGTGATTAAATCTAACATCAATTTCTCAGATAGAGGCTACAATTTCCTTGAAGGATACTAGTCCAAATTCTCACTTTCCCAGTAGAAAATCAGTTCCAAAAATACGGACAATAGGTTCGGCTAAAAACAAGGCGACACATTAGCGATCCGAGAAACGGACCAGGGCAGGTTATAGAGGTCCAATTTTTGTTGTTATTCAAGCTAACCACATGTTCACAACTTCAGCTACAATTGTCATAGAAGGACACTAGTCAAATTACCTCTTTTCCCCATCAATCAGTCCCAAAACTAAACACAAGCAGTTAGGCTAGCTATGACAATTTTGAAAATTTAATGGACCATAACTTGAGCCATAGGGGTCCAATTTGGGTAATTCAAAAGCCTAACCTCAAGTTCACAACTTCAACTACAATTGTCATGAAGGACACTAGTCCAAATTTGTAACACCTTGAAAATGTCATAACAGTTTTATAACATTTTTAGGGTATAAAATAAATTAAATTGTATTTTTCCGACGTTTAAATTCCTAAAAACGAAAAATGATAAAAACTCAGAAATTATACAGGAGTCGGATAAATTTGGTAAAAATGTCAAACGGGGACCCAATGGTCATAAATGAGAAGTGTAAATACCAAAATGAAAATGTGATAAAGTGTATGAAAATGAAAGTGAAATGAAGCCTTAAAAATGCAAAAATGAGAAAAAATGAATTTGTGGGCTAGCCAAACAAGGCTTAGTGAAGGATTTTGATTAAATACCAAATATTAGTCTTTGAGAGGCATTTTGCACATTTGGAAAAAGAATGGGAGAGAAAGTGCTAGGGCTTTTTCGGTTGTGAGAGAGAAGGAGGAAGATTAGTAGTATTTGCTCCATGAAATCAAGGATTAAGGTGATCAAGAGAAAGAAGGGAGATTGGTGTTGAAGAATCAAATATTTAAAGGTAAGAAATCAAGCCTAACCATTTCCTTATTGTGTTTGGTTTGTAATGAAAACTCCGAGTGGAATAAAAGTGTTTTATTGGTTGTAGATAAGTTTTGGGGGTTGCTCTAAGTTGTTTTTTGTTGTTTTGATTGGTTGTGGTCCTCAAACGAGGAATGTTGTATAAAGGAAATGTTGGGTTTTAGGGGAGATGCTGTCAAAATTTTCCAAAACCCATGGTTTTATTTTGGCCATAACTTGGCTATCACTCATCCAAATTAAGTTATTCAAATTTCTAGGTAAAATGAAACACAGGAAACGAATCTTCGAAATAAGTGTATCCAAATTTGGAGCCCCATGGGACCCGAGAAAGTGCGTCAAAGTTATGCTATGTTTTCGGTCAGTGCGGTCAATTACGATATAGTTTGGTGTTCGGCCACCGAGTTTTGGTATTTAGGCCATAAGTTGAGTTTCACTCATCCAGTGAGTGATTTAAATTTGCAGGTAAACTAGACTTAGGAAAATTTTATGAAATAAGTGTATCCAAATTTGGGCCCGCATTAGACCCGAAGTCGTCTAAAAGGGAGCCTTGTTTTTGGGCAAATTATGGTTTTGTGTTGAAAATAGAGATAGTCCGGATGTTTAGGACATATGCGGAGTTTCGATCCTTGGTGGATTATTCAATTTACGAATAAAATAGATTTATAGAGGAACAATGGACTTGAAGGAAGTTGGGTAAAATATGACTTATTTGTTCCCAGAAAATTTTTACAAGTGAAGGTGTGTTGGGTAGAAAACAACTCTAATTAGAAACCTAAATAAGTCAATTGATATTGTTCTCTGTCGTGGTGGATAGGGTTAGCGGCGAGGAAAACCTCGGAATTGAAATCGAGATTAGGATTGGAATCAAAGTGCAACAAGCTTTTGGTTTGTTCTCCACTTCTCTCTCTCCCCAATTCCCAAAGTGTTTGAATGATTACAAAATGATTTGAATTCTTTGATGATTTATAAGAAAAAGCATATTGATTTCTTTTAATTGATTTGGGAAGCGATTGATTGTGAAATGATTTGCATATGAAAAATTGCATGAGTATTGAAAATGGTGTTTGTATAAATGTACATACTATCATGTATTTTCTATGAATGATTTGGCGCCCTTAATAGAATGTGCTTAGTTAAATTCGAGTGAGGATGATTGGTATGCGATAAAAATTAATTAGCGTCTTGAACAAACGTAATGATGTGTCACTCTGATCCGTAACCCATCGAGACAATATCGGTAGTGTTAATGAATTGATTTTTAATAACTGGTCGATGACACTGACCATCTTGTGTTATAAAACAAAATGTTTTTAGCATTCGATGTAGCCCAGCGGGACCATCTGGAGGTGATTAGATTATCTTTGTGCAAAAGCGCGGATTAAATTCGACAAGGAAAAATGATAAGAATATTTGTGAAATGCATGATTTGTGTTTTGAATGATTTATTGCATAGGAAAGTGCATATTTGGAATGATCAATGAATCGTAAATGAATGTATATGAAATGAATATATTTATTGTATTTGCATTGATTATTCAAAAAAATTCAAAAGCATGGTTTAAAAAAATTGCATGATTTGACTTAAACTGAAATGAAAGAGAGTACTATATAGAACCACTAAGCATGAAAATGCTTAGCGCGTTGCTTTTATCATCGCGCAGGTATCGACTAAACAGGTATGAAGACGTAGACAACAGTGAGTCAGAGTCATCATCAAAGTCACACGGAGGATAAGTAAAGCTCCGTCACATGCATACATGAAATTATTCGACTCATTTTGTACAGACACTATTATGAAAATTGAACTCTTATTATGTTCTGCAAATATTTGGATATTGAAAACAGCTAATAATGTCGCATTGTAGAAAGGTGGGAGATGGATCAAGTGGACATGAAATGCCACATCGAATGAAAAAAGAGTTTTGTGATCAAATGATGGGCCTCCTTTATGTTAAAGTAGTATTTACGTATATATATTTTCATTCAATATTTGAATTGTGTTTGGAAAAGTAATTGTAGTTGGATTATTCGAAATGATTCAAAAAAAAAAAAAAAAAAAAAAAAAGTGAGACCAGGTGTCTGGGTCGGTCGACCTCGGTCGGGTTAGTGCGGTGGCACTTGATGAGTCACAAGTACCTCTTTCTAGAAAATTAGCCCCAAAAACTAGACATCATATAGGGTCAAAACATGGCACTATTCCCACCTTATTATTTTGCCAAACAACCCCTTAGGGCAAAAATGGCCAAACTGCCCCTTATGGTATTAAAACTCAACCAAATAGCCCCTAGAATGAAAAATAAACCAAAGTAGGAAGAATATCTACCTCTTTGAGCGAAGACGAAGCTTTCGGAAGTCTCGGAGACCCGAAACCCACGATCTCTCGAACTCTTCACTTGAAACTTTGGTGAAATCCTTTATTTCTGGTATCTATGCGTAGCTCTCGTAGCGTAAATGGACTTTAGTTCTTGCTTTGACAGCAGAAAGCGGAGGCTCCATAGGTCGTGAGAAGAAGTTGGAGCTTCTCTCTCTACTCTCTCTTCTCCTCTCTCACTCTCTCGTGTACAAAAATGGGCTTTCTTTTCCCTCATCCCCATTTTGCCCCCCTTTTGTTCTAACTCACTTAAGTTGGACATGTGGCTCATGTCACGCCACGTGTCCACGACCCGTCTAGGTTTGTTTCTGCTTCGAAACAATTTATTTTCATCTCGGTTCAAGTTCACTTTATTTTAAATGAAATTAACTTGAGTTATTTCCTAACTCCCGAGATTCTCATAAAATCTCGTCCTTGGGAGTCACTAGACTCTTGTTACCCCGGAAATCATGAAAAAATCTGACCATCTCGGAATTCGACGAAAGTTTTCTAAGTAAATAGATTTCTTGAGACGAATCCAACGATGAAGTTTGTTTCATCATCCAAGATCTATAAAATTTTCCAAACTTCCCTGAACCATTTTGCTTGAATTTCTGTTTTTGCCATTTTCAAAATTAAAATTTTCGGGTTTTACATAAAAGCCCCTGAATCACGAGGTCAGTGCTCGGTTTTCCACCTTAAATGAGCGATTATATAAGCAGTCTCTGGACATGTCATATCTTAACTGTCTCACCCCTCAACAGGGACAGTATACACTGGCAAAACTCCATGAAGGGATATGCGGAAACCATCAAAGCGGTAGAACCTTAGCTCCTGAGGCCCACTTTGAAGGGTTATTGGAATGACCATGAGGCAGATGCAGCGCTATGTCGCTAAAGTGTGATTCTTTGCCAGACGAGCCCTCATCTCAAGGACATCGGCTCAAGACCTAACCACCATCACGAGCCCCTGGCCCTTTGCTCAGTGTGGAATTGATATAGTTGGACCACTGCCTATCGCCTCAGCTCATAAAAAGCTCTTTGTTGGTGCCACACCAGGCTACTTTGCAAATGGAATAGAGGCTAAGGCGCCATGCTAATCGAAAACCGGGGGCGTCATCAATTTGTGTGGAAGAATATTATCTGTTGGTTCCGAATACCTCGGTCGATTGTAACTGAAAATGGGCCACAATTTGATAGCAAAGTATATAGAAATTTCTGCCATGAGTTGAAAATTAGAAACTTGTACTGACCAGTACCAGTGACGATGGGCAGTGAGCTTATCAACAAAACTCTCTTAACTGCTTTGAAAAAACGTCTGCATTCGGCTAATGGAAAGTGGGTAGAAGAGTTACCAGAAGTTCTTTGGGCTAGCAAACTCCAACCAAATTGGGAGGGGTAATACGTGATCATAAGAGTGGGTAACTGGGTCGTACGCATTAAATAAACTAGACGGGGCACCCTTGCCTAGAATATGGAATGTTGTGCACCTTAAAAGGTATTATCAGTAAAGCTTTCTTTAAGGGGGTCATCAATAAAATTTCCTTCAAAGTATTTTCTTTCAATTCTTGGAATATTACCAATCAAGTGTTCTTTAAAGGCAGTATTTCCTTCAATCTTTGGAATAACCCCAATTTTGAAAAGACCAAATGTGGCTCAAAGCCTACTGACACTTTCAAAAGATCAGATGTGGCTTTAAGCCTACTGGCACTTTCAAATTACTAGATGTAGCTCTAAGCCTATTGGCACTTTCAAAAGACCAAATGTGGCTCTTAAGCCTTCTGACACTTTCAAAAGACCAAATGTGGCTCTAAACATGCTGGCACTTTCAAAAAACCAGGCTAGCTCCTAGCCTGTGGCGTATACCTACCTTTGTGACTCTTAACTGTTGGATAGAGGCTAAGGCCTAAAGTAGTTGCTTGCTGACCCATGTGCGAACCCTACTAGCTTCTAGCTCTTAAAAAACTTAACATGGAAATCCCTAAAGCAACTATCTTAGTCAAAATTCGTGAATAGGATGTGAAAGAAACAAGGATTCATTACATGAGAAAAAAGGAAAATCATATTTCATTAATATGCTGATAAGCTTCAATAATTACATGAAAGTTCGAATATATTCTGGCGACCAAAAGGAATTTTATTGAAACTTCAATAAAAGAAAGGGAGAAAGAAAAGGGACAAAAGTCGACTCGATCAAGCGGGAACACTCCTCTAGGGTTCAGCCGCCTCTTCGCTCTGATCCACCTTGGCTATTATGGCCTCAGTGGGCGCTCGGGTTGGGAAGGCACCTCGGGTTCATGAAGAACTCTGGCGGGAGTGGGTCAGAGGAGTCGGGCATCCCATCGGGAACCTCTGGCTAGTCTCCATAGATGTTGTGTTTAAATGCACAACACACATAACCATAGGAGAGGATCAGCTCCAAGGCTTTCTAGTAGTCCTCCTCAATGGCCTCCTTGTCCTTGCCTGCTTAGGATTGGAGGGAAGACACTTCATCCTTAGCCGATTCGATATCAGTGAAGGAAGTCAGATCAACCTCAATGGCGGCCTTAGCCTCATCATGGTGGCCTCTTGACTCAGCTAGGGCATCTCGGACCACTAGTCGGCTCCTCCTCATTTCGTGCCTTCTCATTACCCACGTGTGGCAATAGGGAAACTGAGCCAGCCCTCTTCTTTCCACCCTCGCAATCCTCTCTTATACCACTCCTTGGCCTTCGTGCAGTGTGAAATACTGCCCTTGGCCTTACCTAAGCCGCTGAGGCTTAGTGCTTGGAGGTCGTGGACTGAGCATAGCGTTGTAGCTCCTCAACATCGTCCAATAGAAGATGAAGCTCCCTATACTAGAGAGCCATGTTTCAGATAGTTATGACAGCCTGTGAAAGGAAAGGCGTTAGAAGAAAACCATACTATGAGACGCATGATCAAACAATTAGAAGCATGATCATACCGGCTCGACGCTATCATTGAAGTCATGGTTTGTGAATATGCATCTCATCCTCGACCGCGTTAGTGGGCTTCTTATCTAAGTAGCGGGGAAGGGAATGAAATATTCTTTGAGGGCCACCAAATTCGAAGGCGGTGGGGTAGAGGCTCAGCATGTCGATTAATGAAGCGTTACTCCCAATTAAATGGATTCGGCGTTGATAATTGGTGACGACGTCGGACCGGGGTGAGAGTCACATCCGTTGGGGAGGTGATCCCACTTCATAGGTTTGACACGAGAGTTCGACTACCGACCTATCAAGGCCTTAGCTTCGAGGAATATTACCGTTGCGAGGTTGAACTACCTAGCGAAGGCGTGATTTTCTTGACTGTCTCTGCAGGAGAAACCTCACCAGACATTTTTCGGCTCTAGGAGGGGGTGCTCATTTAAATCCCGTCCTCGATGATGCACAAGCCTCCAGAGGAGCATCCTTGGCGGCACCCTCTAATGTCGGCAAGGCATCAGAGGCTCGTTCTAGGGAGTCCACGCAATTCTTTGCATGGCTCCTACGAGCCTCTTCATCCCGGACCGAGCTAGCTTTGGGTGTATTACGCCCAGTACTTCGAGAGGCGAGGTAGTCTCCCCCGAGCACTATTGCCAGCTTGCGCATCCACGTAGCAAATCTAGCCGACGGACCCCAGACATATCGTCCTCCTCTCTCATCCGGGTCACTAGCGTTTGGATCACCCGATCAAAATGCCTTAGTCCCAGCGGCGGTTATAATCTTTCCCTTATTCTTAACTGTTCACTTGCTTTGGGGAGCCGATACAGAATCTTGTTAGATGGTGATTGTCGTGGACAAGGTAGTCGAGGATTCTTGAGCAATCTCAGCTTGTGGCTCTTGAGCAGACTCTGCTGGCTGCGGCGCCGGGGTTGACTTTAGGAGAGGTCGGCGAGTAAAGTGTTTACCGCCTTGAGAAGCTTTTCTTGTGTGGTGAGGATGATGAACTATGTAAGGAAGGGAGTGGAGCATAATTCCCATGAAGTTCTTCACATATAAGAGGGCTCGTGGTTTGCTCCCCCTCGGTGATCTTTAGAAGTCATCGTGCTCTCCGGTTCTTCTCCACTTAGTAGCGCCGGTCGGCCTGCGCCTCTCTCAAAATTTGAGAAAGAAGAACATGTCGAAAACACGCCTGATTCCGAGAAATGAGGGCATGTCAGCTCACAAAAATGGCCTAGAATTAAAATTCCCACCAAGGCGAAAGAAAAAAACACAGGAAAGAGAGGGATGGATTCGAGGTGATCAAAAGGAAGCCACTAGAACCGTGTCTCGTACCAGGACCGCTGGCAAAACAACCTTTAGAAACCCCGATCTTAGGGGAGTTTAGAGCTCGATTACAAATTGTAGCCCCAGGGGGCTATGGTGACATAGATAGACAACCCCCAATCCCCAGCTTCAAAGTGTAAATAAAAAATCACTACCCGGCCCGAAATATCGGCCCGGTAGAAATTTTTAGCCTGCTATGACTATGAGAATCAGAAAGACATTAGATTATGCGAGTGCGGTGCCCAGTGAAGTGTAGGAATTGCTTCACCAAAGAAGGGATGTGGAGGCAAAGTCTAATAGCAAACTGCTCTCAGGTAAAATAAACGACATTATCTGCCATTCCCATTGTCGAGGTAGTCGCGTCGATGCGGCGTCTCGATTTGATGGCGACGGGGGACGCTAATGCGAAGAACCTTAAGTCTGCAGACAATGCGGGGGACTAGGCTATTTCTGGAAGTAGGCGTTTCGAAGTCCCCACTGTGGCACCCGTCGAGAGAGTGTGCGATTACATGATCTGTAGAGGGTGTATAAGAGTACCCAGAGTGTCCGTGTAGTATTTTAGGCCCAATGTGAAATGAAAGTTTATGGAACCCGGAATTTTGGTGCTAGTACAAGGGTACAATTGTCATTTAGCAAAAAGGATATGTAAGTCATAAAACAAGTAGAGAGGGGCCATTGTAGAAATTTCAAAAGTTGATTTGCAATATTTAAAGAGATGAGGACAAAATTTGCAATTTAGGCAAAGTTTAGTATATAAATAGCCATGTCACGGTTTTGAGGAGAAGAAGGAGATAGCCAAGAAGAGGAAAAGAAGGAAGAAGAAGGTGGAAAGAAACTCAAGATCAAGGTATGTTGTTATCTTAGGATCATGTGTGGATTCTAGGGCTTTGGTATGGAGATTAGATCTTTCGCTGATCACAGGTTTTTGTGTAAAGATCTTGTGAAACCTTTGGTGTTGGGACATGAGTCGAGCGGTGGGAAAATAAACATGGGAATCATCAAATTATGTGGTTTAAAAAGAATTGGTGGACCTAGGTTGAGTTCTTGGATTTTCACCTGAGGTTATGTGGTTTGAGGTTCCATAGCACCCGATTGAGTGTTGTGGAGTTGTTTTTAAGATGAATTAAGTGATAATTCTTGAGGTGTTAGGAATTGCCGAGAGTGGTATAAAGTGAATTGGTATCGAGAGTGGAAAAAAGAAGCCAAATCGGGCGGTTTCGGAAGGTGTACCGGTACACGTCGAGGTGTACTGGTACACGACGAAGCAAGGTGTGCCGGTACACGTACGGGAGTGTCTTAGGTACACCGTCGAAATATACGATATGCGATCTGGGTTCATTAGTATCACCGTACACGTATTAAATGCTTGAGAATATATGTTTTGTGTGTATTTGAAGCTAGTCATTACACCGACAGTTTGGAACCTTATTAAATGAATTAAAGAGAGAGAGAGAAGATAGGTTCGAATAAAGATTGGAACTTCGACAACGTTACAACGTACCTGTGCCTGATATTAGTTGGTGACTAAGTATAAGGAATGGAATTAAGTTATGAGATTGCATTAAGGGGATGGTGTGGTGTGTCGGTTGAGTTGTAGGTTAAAAGCAAAGGCGAGGAAAAGTGTGGAGCGTACTCCAGAGTTTAGCAAGCAAAGAGGTAGTGTTAAACTCATTTTTCCAAATACTAGTGTATTATTATTATTATTATATTGTTTTTGCTTGGTATTTCATGGTTGTGATTGCAAACCATTTTCAAGAAAGCGAAACAATGAATTAGAAATCAAACAAATGGTTTTGAGTTAAACCATTTTGAAAAGCAAGCATTGGTTTTAAATTGTAAAACCATTTTCAGCAGCTTAAGCAAGTAAGTAAATGGTTTGAATAATTAAACCATTTTCAAGCAACAAGCAAGCAAATGGTTTTAAATTGTAAAAATATTTTTCAAGAACGAGCAAGCGAAGCAAAAGAATGTTTGTGAAAAAGCAACGGGCCTTCCACCCCAGTTCTAAGCAAGCAAGCCCAGGTGGGAGGGTATTTTATCGTGCACGGAGTTAGGATCTAGTACATGCATTGTAGTTTTGCTGGTCGGCAAACTTAGGACATCGTCATGCATTTAAAAGAGGCGAAGTAGCGCGTCACGAGGGAGTATATAAGGTTATGAGCTCTAACTAAATTATGGTGATGGCGACACTGGTCGATTCCACCATATTCTGGGAAAAGGTGATGCGGACACGAGGTCAGCTGCAGACACGGTTGAGCACGAGGTTCCGTGTTCATAAGAGGTACAATAAGCAAAATAAGGCCTCGATGGTTGATGTTTATAAGTAATATCACAGTTTTGGCGTCAGCAGTGGTTCCCGATCTCGCCCGAGGCTTCAGGAGTTTTAAAGCAAGCGGTTGAGCCCAGACTCAGTTTCCAGATTTCAAAACGTCAGTTGAGGCAACTCCGTGGGATTTTCAAGCAAGCGGTTGAGCGAAGCTCAGTTTTATTTTCAAAGCATGCGGTTGAGCCCAGGGAGCTGATATTTGCTTGAGAAAAGTTTTAGAAAACTTTTAAAGCAAAGGTTTGTGAAAGGTTTTAGAAACTTTCTAGCAAGATAAAACAGCGAGAAAAAGAGAACTTATGAGAGACTATAAACTTCTAAGCAAGCAAGTAATAAAGAGTTTTATAAGCTTTTAAAAAAGTAAAGCAAAGCGAAACAACTTAGTACAAAAGCAACTGACGAAAAGTTTTAGAAACTTTTAAAGTAAGCGAAAACAAAGTAAAGCTTAAAATATTTGTAAAAGAGAGAGTTTTACATTTTTGGAATGTTCAGGAAAAGCAAAACCTTTTATAAGCATACACTCACGAGCTCGTTTAGCTCATTATTTTGTGTTCAAAACTATTTTAGTGTGTGGTCACATGAGACCTTTGAGCCTGATAGGATTTGTCTTGACATTGTCTGAAGTCTTGTAAATTAAGAATATTATGTAAGAAAAAGACTTTTTGGAATATGTATAATGGAACACTATGTATGTACATAGAGTAGTTTGGGAGAATGTGTTGGTATCTTTGGTTGCCATATTTGGATTTAAGTAATTGATGTATACGAGGTTGGGAATTATATAAAGTAGTCGTCTTGCTGAAGTTTTCATTTGTTAAGATTTTACCAAATCTAAGTTATAAATAAAGAAAAATTTTTATAGGAGGTTTTATGTGATACGACAGCTTCACGGGATTTCTAATCGTTAGAGTAGCAGTGGGGATTTTACGTGGGTGGTAGACCACACCCATGGATTGGAAGGGGTGAGGTGTGGCAGCCCCCTCTTACTCCCGGCTAACTAGTGGGAAGCCTCTTCATGATTCTCGTCATTACATGGGTAAACAAATAGATAAAGGGGATCGACGAAAGGCAAAAATCCCTCTGGAGGTGTTTCTTAGATATGATAAAACCTAAGAACCCCAGGCGGTCGCACCCTCGGAAAGCCAAGAGAACTTTCACATTGAAAATACTCAAGCAAAAGACACGAAAACACAAAGAGGCAATACAAATAAGTTTGAAAACTCCTTTAGAAAATTGAAAGTAGTCGGGGATCTCGATGATTCCCTTGAAAGAAAAGTTCTTGAAGCACAGGAGAAACTAAATTGCAATGGCGAAAAGATATGTGAAATAGTAAAGAGCTTTTCGAAATGACCGCATATATAGGGTGAAACATCAACGGGCGCATTAAATGCACCATCGAGCATTATCGCCCGCGAGACATATTGGCTTTGTATCGAACGCATGTTTCACCTTAAACGCATGTTCGTCATGTGCCTTGATTTCCAGTCCTTTCCTTTCCTTGCGAGGTTTAAAACCGATATTTTCCCCTGACTAGAAAAACACGAAATTCCAACCGGGGAAAAGGGGGTTATTGTGGGTACCATGGTCTTTAGACCCACTACTCAATGGAGCTGAGTAGCAGTATGTTGTGGGCGCCCGAAGCCCTGCTACTCGATGGGCTCGAGGCCATGATCGATGTTGTGGGCGGCCCGAGCCCGCTTACCATATCAAAGCGGGGACACACGGACGGGAGAATCTAAAAAGCATGGATGTCTTCCCAGGTGGCCGGGTGCTTTATCTAAATTTTAAGTCCCACATCGGCCATCCCCTGCAGCATATGGGAAGTTCGTTGCAGATAAATATCTGAAAAGCGAAAATCTGCAAAAGATATTTATTGCTTGATTTCCCGATTTCCAATCCTTATTTCTCGAAAAGATTATTCCTTGATAAGGAATGAGAGATTTTATCCCTAATATTAAGAGATTTTCTTTCCAAAATCAGGAGATATTCGTGAACCACTTTGCATAAATTAGGAAGATCCCCCGCAAGGTGAGAGCTTGATTCAAGCTATACTTTCTTCTTCTTCTTCTTCTCCATCTTTTGCTGACCTAATCATCGGAGAGGGGATCGGCCACTGTCACCGGATCGCCCTTTTACAGGTTCATACTATGCTGCTGATTTCTAGAGGTTCAGACGATTAAGGTAACAATAGTATTATCATTGACATCGGTATTGGTATTGACAATAGCATTGGTATTAGCATTGCCATTGGCATCGACATTAACATTGGTATTGGCATTGGCATTGGCATTGGTATTGGTATAGGCACTGGCATTGGTATTGGTATCAGCATTGACATTGGTATTAGCATCGGTATCGACATTGGTATTGGTAGTGGATCAACGTTCGAATTTGTTTATGCGTTTTTGACGTTTAGGTTCTTTTCTTTTGAAATTGTTTCTCTCTTTGACAATATTCCGATTTCTACGCTTTCTCTCTCTGCAATTGTTTATCTTCTAATTTCTTTTGAAATTGTTTCTCTCTCTAAAGATCTTCCGATTTCTGCTGCTTTCTGTCTTTACAATTGTTTCTCTTCCAATTTCTTTTGAAATTGTATCTTCCAATTTCTACTACTTTCTCTTTTTGCAATTTTTCTCTTTCGATTTCTTTAGAAATTGTTTCTCTCTCTAACAATCTTTTGATTTCTACTGCTTTCTCTCTCTGCAATTGTTTCTCTTCCAATTTCTTTTAAAATTGTTTCTCTCTCTAACGATCTTCCGATTTCTGTTGCTTTCTCTCTCTTTAATTGTTTATCTTCTGATTTCTTATGAAATTGTTTCTCTCTTTGACAATCTTTTGATTTCTGCTGTTTTCTCTTTCTGCAATTTTTTTTCTTCCGATTTCTTTGGAATTATTTCTCTCTATTGATCTTTTGATTTCTGTTGCTTTTTCTCTCTGCAATTGTTTCTCTATCTACAATCTGGTATCAATTGACATTTTGTTTTCTAGTTAGCAAACTCTCGATGCTTATAGCAGTTGCATCGTGAGTTTGAGAAATCAATTAAGTATATTATATTATAGAATATAATATATATTCCTATTATTTGTAGGAATCTTCATCTATTTTGGTAGGCTTTTATTCTTAGAACTTTAGAGTTTGTTCCATTTTAGGATTATTCTAGTAAGTCTATATAAAGACCTTTGTTATGTAATTTTTACAAGGATTATTCATTCCAATAAGAATTTCAATTTTCTCTTGTTATCAATTGGGTTTCCTAATTTTAACAAATAGTATAAACACTTTGGGCTTAAAATTTGATGCTATATAATCAAGATCTCTTATGGCCTTGTGTGAATTATCTAATATATATATATGTTCCAATTTATCATTTTTAATTAAACATCTAAACAAATAAATAATTGAAAAAACGAATAGAGATAGATTTCATATTCTCCTTCCCCCATTCCACTATCGATTAGATAACATAAAGACAATGAAAACTGGAGGAGGATAGATTGAACTACCATAAACTTTAGGAAGTGTCCCATCATCGTATACGGTTTGGAACCAACCCAATAAATAGATGCATTTGAAATTATGTAAATAAGATGATACAGGAAATAATCAAGGTCGATAATCGATTCTAGAATTAGCTATAAGAAGTGAATAATCAGCTATGAGAAGTGAATAATCAGCTACGGGAAGTGAATAATCAAATCCCAAAATTTAGGGAATCGGTTATAGGAACTTCCTTTTCGGTACTGTGAAATATGTATATATAGTGTGTTATATAGATTTGTACAAATTCATTAAAAAATTAACAAAATTTTCAATCTCAATTATGTTTTCTTCATGGTATCAGAGCCTTAGTTTTTCTGAAAGCCTTTTATGTCCAACTTTTATTGCTGGGACCTTTCCTATGCAGCCTTCATTGTTGTACATAGCCTTTAATTTTTGGAATTTCTATGCAGCCTTCATTGTTGTACATAGCCTTTAATTTTTGGAATTTCTGTGCAGCCTTCATTGTTGCACCTAACATTTTTTCAACCATTCTTCAAGCTACTTCGTAACAACTTTTTCACTTCCTTTTCTTGCCTTCATTGCTGGTGTAATCCTCAGCCGTCATTGCTGTTTTTTTTTTTTTTTTTTTTTTTTTTTTTTTTTTTTTTGGCCCCTACTACCTTTATTTCTTGATTATCTACTACTGTTTCATCAACATCAATCTGTCGGACTCCATATCTTCAAGCGTGAAGGAGAATAGGTTGTGCTCGATGACTTGCCAAATATTTAGCGACCTTCCAGATTCTCAAGCCGACTGCGAACATGTTCGTGACTCTTTCGAATTGAGACTCTAATTTCTCTTGGATTAAATGCTTTGGTAATAAAGGTTTAAGATACTTGGATTCTTGATTATGGTGCTATTAACCACATGACCTATAATCCCGAATCAATTTTAAAACCTATTTACCTTGTCCGAAGCAATACGAAAATTATTTGTTGTTGATAAAACTACCTCTCTATAGTGGTTAGTTCGGGAGATCCAGTTACCTGGTGGTTCTTAAAATGTTCTTATGTCCCTCAATTATCCATAATCTTGTTTCAATACAAAAACACCCCAGATCTAAATTTGTCTTGTTATATTCGATGCCTCCTTTTGCAATTCCGGGTTCGGGGTTCGGGGAGGAAGATTGGACTTGCGAGGAGCATAATGAACTGCCTTCTTGAGTACATCCTAGTCGATTAGCTAGTTAAGTCTACTTTGGTCTTCCTTTTCTCTTCATCAAATAAATATGTCATTTGGTTACATCATAGGCGTTTGGAGTTCGTGCTATTTCACATTAAAATTAATGTTTCCTACCTTGTTCGAGGATAGATATTCAACATGTTCATTGTGACATTTGTGAGTATGCAAAACATACTCATGTATCATTCCCTATTAGTAGTAAAAGATCTTCTTCTCCTTTCTTTCTAATTCATAGTGACATTTGGGGACCATCCACCGTTCCAAATATCTCAAGATCCAAGTAGTTTGTAACATTTATTGATGATTGTACAAGAGTTTCTTGGATCTATTTGCTCAAAAATAAATCATATGTGAGTCATATTTTCCCTATTTTTTGTACAATGGTTCAAAATCAATTTGATACAAAAAATCAAAAAAATCCGCTCAAATAATGCTCGTGATTATTTCAATCAAAATTTGTCTCTGTGGTTTCAAAAGGAAGGAATCATACATGAATCATGTTGTATCACCACTCCCCAACAAAATGGGGTGACGGAGAGGAAAAATCGTCATCTTCTTGAGTGTACTTGAGCCTTTTTGTTTCAACAAAATGTACCAAAATCCTACCAGAGAGAGGCTATACTCATATTAGCATGTGTCATAAACAGGATTCCTTATAGAGTTTTGGGGTTCAAAAGTCTATTAGAAACCTTGTCTCAATTCTATCCAGACATTCGATCCTCCTTCAACCTTGCTCCTCAAGTTTTTTGGTGCATATCCTTTGTCCATATTCACAATCATAATCGGGGAAATTAGATCCTAGAGTTCTTAAGTGCGTTTTGGTGGGGTACTCATCTACTCAAAAGGGATATAAATGTTATCATCCACCCACTAGGATACTTTATGTTTCAGATGATGTTACCTTTGTTGAAAATAAGTCATACTTCTCCACTCCTTATCTTTAGGGGGAGTTAACTATACTTGAAGATGAGGAGTCAACCATACCACCACTAGAAATAATCCCCTCATCCAAGTCATTCAACTCAAAAGAAACCACTTAAGTGTTACCAATTTCTTTGGAACCAATTTCAATATCACAATCCGAAGAGTTGGTAGAGGAAAAGGAAGAAGACAGTCAAATCTTTGATCAGTTTCGATTTGATCAGGTGTATGCAAGAGAAGGGACCCCAAGACAACAACGAGGCAAGAAGAGTCTACTAAACCGAGTCTTGGAAATGAGGTAACAATTCTTGAACATAACTCAACTCCTATTCTTGATCATGATCTACCTATAGCTTTGAGAAAAACACATGAATGCACAAAAATGTCACTATATCAATTGTCTCACTTTGTGTCTTTCCAGATATTTTCCTTGAATCATAAAAGCTTTGTAACGCCCCAAAAATATCATAGTGTTTTTTATATATGTAATATTTTTTTATTATATGTTTAGAGTATAAAATAAATTAAATGAAAATTTTTGAAATTTAAATGCTCAAATGAAAAGATATACAACTTGAAAATTTTTCAAAAACCAATTAAATTTGGTAAAAATGTCAAATGGGGACAAGGGTCCTAAATGAAAGTATAAGTGCAAGTGTAAATGAAATGAAATAAATTGAAATGAAAGTGAAATGAAGTGTTAAAATGGAAAAAATGAGAAAATGGGATTTAGTGTGGAAGTCAAACAGGGCCTTGTGAATAGGAGACATAAAGATCATATTTTGGCCTTTGAGAGACATTCCTCTCATTAAAGTATTTTCGTTTTTGAGAAAAAGGGAGAGAGCTAGGGTTTTTGAATGGGGAGATTTGTCAATTGCTCTATGAAAATCAAAGGCTAAAGTGATAAAAACGATGAGGCTGGTATTGAAGTTGAAGAGATTTGGTAAAATGAAACCACTAAACCCCTTTTATTTGTGTTGAGTTGGGGAAAATACGAATGTGGATAAAAGAGTTTTGTTTTGGTTAGTAAATGGGTTTGAGGTTGTGTTGGGTTGGGGTTTTGAAGAGTATTGTGTTGTGTGGTTTGTATTGGTTTGGAGGAGTTGTTGTAAAATGTTTGGTTTTCAAAGGAAATGCTATCAAAATTTTGTCAAAACCCCTGTTCTTGTTGTGGCTATAGATTAAATTATAATTATCCAAATGAAATGATTCCAATTGGTAAAGAACCATAAGAAATAGAGCTACAAATGTATAGAAGGGACCAAGAGCAAATTGTACCACTAAGGCTCCCGGAGAATATGGAGCTAAGGGGTTCAGTGGCTGTGGGTATGTCTTTTTGTTTTGGGTGTAGTTGTGGTGTTTTGGCCACAAAATGAGTTTCACTCATCCAATTTGAGTGATTCAAAATTCTGGGTAAACTAGACTTCTAGGGGAATAATTTACTTAAAGAAAGTGTATGCAAATTGTAACCCCAAAGTGCCCAGAAATCTGTCAAAGTGGAGCTATGTGCAGATTCTGTTTTGCAAATTAGAGTAGTCTATATGTAAAATGCAATAACTTGAGTTTTGGTGATCCAATTGAGTTTAAATTCCAATTGGAGAAGAAACATGAAACCATTGCTTCAAATTAGTGAAGGAACCATTACCAATTTATAGGTTAAGACCCAGAAATTGAGAATATGATAAATCCGGTGAGCTAAGCGATTTGGCATTAAAATGTCGTAACGAGTTTGTTTGTTTTGGCTAATTGTGTTTTGGAATTTATGAAAATAGATTGTTGGGATGATTAAAGGTCTTTGGAAGGAATATATGGTCTTGGAAATATTAACTTTTCTGCTGGAAAATTTTATTTGGGAATTTATTTGATTTTAGAAAGTGTTTTGTACAAAATTATCCAAAGTGGACGGGTTAGGGTTTTCAGGATGTTAAAGTTAAAAAGCCCCGGACCAATTGGTTTATAATCTGGTTTGGGTGTAGAGGTTAGTTGGGCCTTGGTCTAAGCTAATCAAATCAATGTTTGAAGTTAATTTTGGACAACATTAGAATTGGTTTTGGTGAGATGTTTTTAAAGGTATTGCTGTCTGAAAAAAAAAAAAACAACATGTATTTTCTTGTTTGTGTTATGTGGTTGAGGGCCTTAGAGAAGGAATTTTAAATTGAAAATTTTCAGAGATGTCATTGGATATATAAAGGACTAAACTGGAGAGTTCATGAATTTTGAAAATGGAAATTTGAATAATTTTTGGGTAATAAAGTCAGTACAAAGCGGAAAATAATGGTCATAGCATGTGGTGTTAGAGTATGTTTGAGGTTTTTGACTTAATCTTCCTTTGGAGATGGTTTAATTGATCAAGAGTACTGTTGGAAAAGGATTAAAAGGCAGGGCGAAATTTTAGTATTTTGGTTATGTGATGGATTGAAGTTGGAAACTAACAACCATACCGGGCTTGTATCTTGCCTTTATTGCTAATGAGATTAAAAATACGATATTAAGCTCCGAAAATCAACCCTAACCAAAATCACTAGTACGCACGAATAATATTGTTCTTTAATTGTATTGGAATAGGGGATAACGAGGAGGAAAGCCCGAATTGAGATCGAGATTCCGAGGATTAGAATCAAAGTGCAAAGCTTTTTGGGTTTGTTTTACACATTTCTCTCATTATTTCGAATCACTATCTCCAAAATGTTTGAATTGCATATTGAATTGTTTTAAATTGATTTGATGCAAATAAATTGTGAAATGAATAGCAAGTTGATTTAAGTTAAAAATTTTGAAAAATTGATTGATTGTGAAATGAATGACATGAAAATTGCATGAGTATTGAAATGATTTGTTTGTAAAAAAATACATACTATATTGTATTTTCCTATAAATGATTTGAATGCCCTTAATAGAATGTTAACCGTTAAATTCGAGTTAAGGATAGATTGGTACCAATAAGAGTCGAACAAACGTACTATTATGGCATATCAATTCGTAGCCCAGCGGGACAGTATCGGTAGTGTACACTAACTGAGTACATATTTTTATAAAACCATGTTTACATCGGCTGCTGACAGCGGGACCGTGCCGATGATTCATTATCACATTGCCCAGAGCGCCAGGTTAAGTCGATAAAGGCTAAAATGCAAAATGATAACAAAGAATGAAAAGTGCTTGATTTATGATCCCGAATGATTTGTTGCACATGAAATCATAGTTTGAGATGACCCGATGAATGTATTGATTAAATGGAAATATATCTTTATGTATATATTGTACTATTGGTCATTTAAGAAGTCTGAAAGCATTGTCATGAAATTGCATGATTTGATTTAAGCGGAAATAAAGAATCGTATAGAACCACTAAGCTTGAAAATGCTTAGTGCGTGGATTTTGTTATGCGGAGTGCAGAGTGAGCGAGGGCGAAGGGCGGTCGGCCTTGAGTCATCGAAAACTGAGTAAAGTATATACTCAGTCATATGCATCCATCCTACTTTGAACAATTGATGTTTTGTGATCAAAGAGTTAAACTCTAAAACGATTTTGTATATTATTTTGAATGGGCATGGAATGCCTTCATTTATATCTATTTTGGTTAAATGAAAATTGTATGGAGCCTAAAGCGATTGGCAACATGCAATTTTTAAAAAAAGTTTTTAAATGTCTAAATGATGAAATATGTTTGATAAATGAATTCGGCTAGTGCCTCCGAATCCGATTCAGACCCACCAATCGGGTTGGACCGGAAATGGGTGCTTACAAACTTCCTTTTAACTTTAAGCACTATTCATATTCCCAACTCATTGTTTGAAGCATTATCAAAGAGAGAATGGAGACTTGTTATGGAGGCTGAAATGGATGCATTACAAAAGAATGAAACTTAGGAATTGGTTGATCTACCTAGTCGTAAGAAATCAGTGGGTTGCAAGTGGGTGTTTGCAGTAAAATTTAAAGGTGATGGCTCCCTAGAACGGTACAAGGCAAGGCTGGTTGCAAAAGGGTATACTCAGACATATGGAGTGGATTATCAAGAAACATTTGCTACAGTGGCAAATATGAATATAGGAAGAATTTTACTATCCTTGGCTGTTAATTTTGATTAGGAATTGCAACAATATGATGTAAAAAATTCTTTCCTTCTTGGTGAGTTAAAAGAAAAGATTTACATGAGTATTCCATTAGCGTTCAGTGGTGATGATGGAAACAAGGTTTATCGGTTAAAGAAGACACTACATGGGTTATAACAGTTCCCACGTGCTTGGTTTGGAAGGTTTGCCAAGGTTATGATAGCTAAAGGTTACACAGCCAAGCTGAGGATCATACACTCTTCATAAAATTCAATTTCAAAGTCGCGACATTAATCGTGTATGCGGATAGCGTTGTGTGATAGGAAATGATGAGAAAGAGAAAAATACCTTGAAGCAGTGCCTAGCTAAAGAGTTTGAAATAAAAGATTTAGAAAAATTAAAGTATTTCCTTGGAATTGAAATTTATTTCGGTCAGCGAGAGCATTTCATTTCAGCATAAATATGTTATTGATCTTCTCAGGGAAACAAGTATGATGGTTGTTAAACCAATTGCGACTCCCATTGAACAAAATCACAAATTGAGTAAAGCACTTAGAGAGAAGAAAATGGATAGAAAAATGTATCAGACGTTGGGGCTCATTTATCTTGCACACAGGCAAACATAGCTTATTCGGTGGTATAATCAATCGATTCATGCATGATCAGGAAATTCATCACACAAAGACCTCTTTGAGTCCTCCATTACTTTGGGAACATTAAAAAAAAGAATCTTATTGAAAACATCGAGATATTGCTTTGGCAATATATCTGATAATCTGAATTTGCGGGGTCTCCATTGGAGCCCAGTATCCCAGCTGGAGACTATTGTACCTTTCTTGAGGGAAATCTAGTATCTTAGAGTAAGAAGCAAAATGTGGCAACAAGTGTAGAGGCAGAGTTTAGAGCAATGACAATAGGAGAATGTGAGTTGTTGTGGGTCAAGATCATTCTGGAAGATTTGAAGGTTCAATGGAGTAAGCATATGAAACTCTATTGTGATAATAAATCATCAATCAACATTGCTCATAATCTGGTGCATCATGACCGAATAAAACACATAGAGATAGACAGACACTTCATCAAAGAAAAGTTGGATAGTGGGTTAATTTGTACTCCATATGTTCCTACAGGACATCAATTAGCAGATGTGCTAACAAAAGGGCTATGTAGTAGTGTGTTTTATAAAAATATTAGCAAGCCAACTTGAGGGGGAGTGTGAAAATCACGTAAATAAGATATTTTAGGAAAGAATCAAGGTCAATAATCTGATTCTAGAATTAGCTATGAGAAGTGAATAATCAAATCCCAAAAATTTGGGAGTGGTTATAGGAAGCATTTTTCGTGTGCAAAAATGTGTACATGTAATGTGTTATAGGTTGTCTGAAATTCATTTAGAAATTAATAAAATTTTCAATCTCAGTTCTGTTTTCTTCATCATTTAATGAACTTTTAATGTAAATATAGCAACAACCTGGATTGGATGAGATTGATCTTGTTGAGGAATCATCCAAGAATGTGAGTATCCCTTTTAATTAATTGTTGGATATTCCAATTCCCATAAAAAAAATTAAAAATAAAACAGGGGCTTGGAAAACCTTTGAGTTTTTTTTTAGTTTCTTGTTCATGATAGACAGGACATATTCTTGGGGAAATAACTAAAAGATCGATCATATTGAAAATTCAATGTTATGGAATGACATAACTTTCAGCCAATTGGAATTCAACTTCATTAATTAACTTGAACTAGCTTACAGAGTACTAAAATCACAATTTCAGTCATCGTTTCATGACTACATGATCATATTAGAGAATATATCTTGATCATTTTCTTTAGCTTCCAGTAAACTGATCACAAGTTCAAGATTGTCAACTGTCAGTGAGGTTGCCCCCATCCTCAATGCTGCACCAAGCCAAAAGCCCTATACCCCCACAAACGTACAGTCAAAAGCAGCCACATCCCAGCCCCAATGATCAATACCCAGATAGTTAATAGCAGGAAAATCCCACACCTTGCAATGCATCCCCATCCCACAATCATAAACTTCATTTTCTGAGTACTGCACTCCCACAAGAAGCTTATAACAGTAGTGACTAAAAGAAATATACTTCAGCCAAGCAATGAAAGCAGGGATGTGCTGTATGTAGTAGCCTCCTGCTAGCAGAAACACAAGCATGGTCACAGAAGCTAAGGCCGTGCCCTGTTTCACGTCCATTATAATGGCACCAAGGGCTAGTCCTAGGCCTTGAGAGACTAGCACATTGAAGAGGATGACTAAGAGGGTTAAGTAAATATAGCAGAAGGCTTGAGACCACCCATCCAGTATGCAATTGTTACGAAGACAGTTGGGAGAACAAGCTCCCATAGTCAAGTCACCAGCCATTCTAGCGAAGTAATATGAGGAGACGGTACAGCGGACGAGCGTTCTCTAGTGGCTGGCCTTTCTTGAGGGAATGAATATGGCATTGAACAGTGGAAAGAAGCCCCAGAAGATGGAGAAGAAAAAGAAGTCCCACCTGTCCATACGGAGAATATCAGAGACTTTAATTTTCAGTAAAGGCAGAGTGAGACGGAAAAAAAAAAGGCATTTGCCCTCGGGCTGATAGATATAGGTCTTTCTTTTAAGGTTCTTACTGTTATTATGAAAGATGCGGGGTAAGGTCATAATACCTGATCTTGTAAGTGGGAAGTATCAGAATGCCACCACAAAAGACCTGAAAGAATTGAAACAGACATGACTTGAAAAATTCTGAGACCCGAATAAGATTCATGTTTCCTCTCTTGCAAGCCCCTTCTTAGCAACACCTTGAATTGCTCCCACCAGCTGGAGGTCCACTGATTCTCTCGACCTGCAACACCATTACTAGTCAGTACCAGACTTCCATGGGATGAATAGAGAGAGAAAGACAGAGACAGAGAGACAGAGGACATTTCAGTTACCTCTAGATGGCAATGGTGCTGATGCAGACCCAAGTGAATTATGAGAATAATGATGAATCTCAGCCTTTATAATATGATATAGGTTCTTTTTGTAAGATGATATTAGGGCCTGTTTGATTGAATTTTGATCATCATGATGGTCAGTTCTACCATGATACTCCTGTTGATCATCCTTTCTCACATCAGGGGCTACACCTGCAATAGGCGAAAACCCACTATTAAAAATCAAATCCATCTTTTTTTTACAATAACTTCATATATCTAGCCAAGAACAACTGAATTCTAAATTTGGAACTCAAATAAAAT
Organism: Tetrastigma voinierianum; assembly: GCA_016808115.1. Taxonomy (NCBI): domain Eukaryota; kingdom Viridiplantae; phylum Streptophyta; class Magnoliopsida; order Vitales; family Vitaceae; genus Tetrastigma; species Tetrastigma voinierianum. The sequence goes on along the minus strand of JAEQBH010006926.1, from coordinate 77,722 downwards.
ATTTAGCAGAAGCCATTTGATTTGCGTGGATTAAACAGTAGTGATATATCCATGATCCAACTAATAATTAAATGGGGAAGGACCCAAGAAAGTAAAGTGAAAAAGTCCAAAATGTTCACGGTGACACTACAGTTATTAATAATGACAAAAAAAGAAAGACAAAACAAAAGATTTACTTGAAATCACTGTCCTCGTCCAATTCAAATCACCTTTTTTTACCATATCTGGCAGAATCATCGAAAGTTGCAGGGATGAATTGATAGGCAAAAGAATTGGAATTGTTTTTAGAGAAATGGAAATATTCGGATTCCCTCTTCTTTCTTTTTCTTTTTCCTTTTTTGGGTACTATTTCAAGGAAACAAGGGAGCACACGTTTCCAACAAAATCAAGGAAGCTTCAAATGACTAGCCAACTCTTAAATGAATAAAGGATAAAAAGTTTTTCCCAACCACTTAAAAGCCACCAAATTTGTGGGAACAGTGAATTATGTCACATCAATTCGAAAATAAAGCAAAAAGTTGGTGATATTTGTAAAGTCATTGGATATATTGTTGGGTATTTCTGCATTGTATTTCCTCAAGTACTAATGACACAACTAAAAGGTAAATCCTTAGATATATCATTTCTTGATCAGCAAAAAAAAATCAGACAATCTCTTTCCTCCAAATGTATATTAAGAGTTACAAATCTAACCAAAATGATTAGGCATTAAACCGACAAACCCATGTGCCATAACCTTAGTGTTTAGGACTATATCCTCCCATTACCCTTATGTCTAATCTTATCCATAGATTTGACTTGACCTAAAGAAATACCATTGTTGAAGACATGGAAATCAAGGAAATGATTGTACTCAATTGTTTATCAAAATAAAACAGAACCATGCATTCCAACCGGCATTGATCAATCAAAGACCAACAATTAACAGAAAGAATTACTCACCATTAGCGAGATCAAGTAGAAAATCAGCAGGGTTCACCAGGCTAAAACCAGGCAGATAACCAATTGAGCCAAAATACTCCATAACATTATCAGCATTTCCACTGTAAATCGGACACCCTTCTGAGAGCACCACAAGTTTATCAAACATCCGATACAGCCGGCTTGAAGGCTGATGAATGGTTGTAATCACCGTCCGGCCGCCGTGTGCCAGTCCCCGGAGAGTGGCAACTATGCGCTGAGCCGTGGTTGAGTCGAGCCCTGAAGTCGGCTCGTCCAGCAATAATAAGCTGGGGTTCACTAACATCTCCTGCCCGATACTCACCCTCTTTCGTTCACCACCAGATATCCCACGGAGGAGAGGCCCCCCGACGACACTGTTCCTGCATCTCGTTAACCCAAGCTCAACGATGATCAGCTCAGCCTGCTCGATCTTTTCGGCTCTAGTCAGCTTCTTTGGGAGCCTTAATAAGGCTGCGTATGTTAAAGTCTCGAGGACGGTTAGGTGAGGGTATAGCACGTCGTCTTGTGTGACCGACCAGTCTTCGCCAGTTGACGAAAGGGCTGCCCGTGGGTTATGTTGCCGGACCTTCCCCGGTAATCGGCCGGCGAGCAGTGAGGAAGAGTGGTTTCCACCTTGGATGGACCTAACATTGCTAGCAGTTCACCCGGTCGAGCTATTCCGCTCACCCCATTGAGCACAGTCCGATTTTGCTTCGGCTCAGCCGAGCCAAAGCAGCTGCCTTCGCTACTTCTCAATTTGATAAGATATACCACATCCTCAAACTGCAACATCAAGTATATCATATAGATAGATTAATATAAAAACATGCTAAAAACTTTATAGTACTAGAAGTATTACTACCTTGAGTGTTATGGGACGTAATGATTCACGTAGAACCGAAAACTGAGGTCTGGTGTGTTGTTGTCCGGCCTCGGGTGTTTTGATCATCCAACACGAAGGCTGACATTATAGCCGGCTCAGCTGTATGAATCGCGACATTCTCAATCCGGTTCCCCACCAGAACATTAGCCGGGTCGCCGGTGATCTTGGTCTCCTGCTCGGGTGGCATCATTTGAAAAGAACTTAATCCAAAAAGTTAGAGAAACAACAAAGGAACAGGGAGAGATGAGATGAAGACGGAGAAAATATGTTAACAAGGAAGGAGAAACAATAATAATAGTAGGAAAAAATTAGAGAAGATTGGGAGGGTCACATGCAGAGAGAGGGAAAATGAGCTTTAAAGTGAAGAAGGCACGAGAAGAAGACATGAGTGAGAGGCATGATATAGGGGATGGGTCTGGGCCTATTGGGGGGTTTGTAAGGAGATGTGGGGATGTGCTACAATGTCTCTTTCTACTTCTCGTGTACGCGTGTTAATGTTATGGACATCACTTACGGTACTTATTTCCTGTATTTTCGGACCCACTTGGTGGACGCTGCTTACTATTTCCAGGGCATTTCTCCATTATTCATCTCAATGTATACTTTTTTCAAAATCAATTAAGCTTCAAACACTATTAAATTCTAAAAGTTCGACTAATTTATGACATTAATAACTGACTCAATGGGATGTTTATCTTTGTGCTTTTTTTTCTTAGTGCTAAGATATAATATGATTTGACGAGAATACAAGGCAATTATATATGCAGAATTCTGAGAATTATTCATGTTCAATGGCGCATATTGCCAACCTGCAAAAACTCTAGAATGAAGTATTAAAATATACATAACTCGGCATCCTCATGTGTTGGACCCAAATACTTACTATAATTGGTTTTGCTATATTCCTAACATATGTATTTTATAATTGTATGTTTGGAAAGAAAATATAAGCTAGCTCAAGGTTCCATGTTCTTCCAGAGACAAAGTACCTCAAAAGAATACGAATAATTTCTACTTGGGATTGTATCTATTTATATTTTGTACTCATTCTCAGTCTCAGATCTGGCAGATAGCATATGGGCAGTAGTAATTTGATTGTATAAATTCATCTATTTATTACATCTCTGGTGAGGAATATTCACTTCTAGATGTGGGTATTGTAATCCATGAATCCCCCAAATGTTTAATTAAAATAAATGCATTACCCTTGTTTTTTTATAAGAGTTACACGAGTCTCTGATACAAGAGGAGTGCTATTTATTGGGGCCAGATTTTACAGAAGGAGAACACGCATAATTCACAAACAGCAACATATGTCATATATCCTAAGAATTTTTAAAAATTTTAGGGAGAGAAAAGTGTTAGGTATATTATAAAAGGTGACGATTATATGGACAACAATAATGAAATGAAATGAAGTGAAGGGTTATTATCATCATTGTCATCCACTTAGGTGTTGGGACAGAAATAAAACTCCAACCAACCCCATATATATTTTCTCCAATAAATATATATCCTCTCTTTATTTCTTGAAGATGAGGAAGAGTATCTGCTTTTTTTGGGGGACCTAAGGAAAAAGTGAAGTGCTGGTTCTTAATGCCTTTTCTATGTGTCACTCACCCATTCAAAGGGAAGAGATAGTGGCTGAGATTGTGTTTTGTTTCCTATAAAGGGCTTGGGTGGAGGTGGTGTCACTATCATTGAAGTCTTCCCCCAGCCCAGATGCTTTGTATTGGGATCGACGGACGGCTGTGATTGCCGTTTATATATATTATATATATATATGAATCTCTCTAATCCTATGCGTGTTACCCCTAAACTATTCTATTTTATGGGTTTGGAAATTATGGTCGAATCATTCTTAATAGCTTGCTGCATCTTCTTGCTAATTATATTTTCTACTGTATCTTTCTCCCAAAGCAAACAAAAAATATTTGTGGGTTTTATTTATAATTATATCAGCTTGTTTCATGATTTCATCCCCAAAATATCTATCTCGAGTACTGCCTTGAATTTAATCTATTGAGAGATGAAGGCATCAGCAGCATGAAGTTAAGGAATCGAATAAATCATGGTTTTGGTCAGGTGATGGGTTCTTATTTCTCTAGGCGAAATATGTGGTGACATTTGATTACGAGACAAATAAAACCACCCAACACTTTGATGAAAGGTGTCATCAGAAAAATCGCATTCGCATTATCCCATAATTCCATTACCTTTCCTTAATGAATTTGTGTTCATTTCTAAGATGAACTCTTAGGATTTATTACTGTACCCATTGGATAGATTCTCAGCCTTATATATTCGCCAAGTGTCTATGTCCATCTTTTGTTTGAGGCTAAGCTCAAAGACATTTCCTTTTTTTTCCCACCTCGCCATCACCCAAAGGTATGTAAGCTTTTTCACGTTGCTTCTGACCTCCTGGTGCCCTTTTTTTATTTCCAATATTATTCTTTTCTCTCTCTTTTGAAAAAAAAAATAATACATCTTTCTTTATGATATGCAAGCTTGATGTGACTGGCTCAACAGGATCCATCTTTTTAACTCTAAATCAGATTTCTTTTCACATTAATTGATGAGATGTTCCCATACAGCTTATGTCATTATTTACCAAGAAAACAAAATTAATAATATGATGTTTCATATTATAGACCTCAAGATTTTTAGGCCCACTGCCTTTTGTTTCAGATCCATATATATAAGTTTTTCATTATTTTATCTAGTAATAATTATTGAATGACCCACAAAATTATGTTTACTTGGCTAAAAATATTAAGATCATATGGTGATTTTATAAAGCAAAAGTTCTTTCAAACAGAAGAATATTTAGCTACTGTTATGCATACCTTATGATATTCTAGTCTATCACAACAAGTGATGAGAAAACCATTGAAATAAAAAGTTAGCATTACACATTCATGCTGCAGCTTTAATCTTTGAGACACTGTACTAATTAAGAATAGTATTAAAATGTGATTTAGTACTTGACAGCCATTTATTTCGGATATTTTTCTTCTCAAATAATTAAAACATGGCCTAATGTGAAAAGTTGCTAATTTAACCATGTGACAAAAGTTTCCATGTTAGCACTCTAGTTATTTAAAGTTGGCATAGGGAATTCAAGGGCTTATTAATTTAGTTCCTATTTTTTTAAATTGTTCTTAAAAACGGTTCTTGAAAATATAGAATATCATTTTGGTATTTTTTAAATTTAATAGTTTTTTGAATTTAGTGTTTATTGTTCTCAACCTAAAAAACACATTTTAAAACTGTAAGGGTCCTTTGAGCCTCAAGCAAATGATATTTATATGGTTGATTGAGCTGCTTGATGTGAAGTGCAATTAGTTTGGCCTTGTACGAGATGTTTGCCCATTTTGATCTCGCAATCTCATGGAATACACTGAGAACATTGTGTTTGTATGAGAGATATTATCATACCATGTGGATATGAGAGAAAGTTGCGAGGCTACGTAAATATGAGTTAAATACCAGCAGTAAATGTATTTTAAAGTCGTGATGGTCTCTTTGAGCCAAAACGAACAATATTTGCATGATTTGATGAAATCTTAACGATATCATTTGCGTGTTTTTCAGAGAAAAAAGTTGGGAACTAAACTTGTAAATTAGTTTCAATAACTATAACCATGCAGGCTCCAAGCATCTGCTCTTATCCTAATGGGGATGCATTTCCATACGACAAAAATATGAACTGTCAACCATTTTGTATGACACCTGCTGAGGAATAAAAGAGAGGCCAAGCAATGTTACGTAATATCTAGTGAGTGATGGGTTCTTTTGTGGTTGAGGGGTTGAAGTTTTAAGGGAAGAGAGTTAGAATCGAGGATAAAGAGACGTACACGAAACCATATGTCGAACATGGAAGGAAACATGTGGGGAATAACTGAGAAAATGTCATGAATTTCTGGGAAAATCCCTTTGCATTGGCTTGCCAGCCACTAGCATTCAGTCCCAATACAATTTGTTCTGCTATTGTCCTGTGTCATTACCATCTTTTAATGATGTTTCCCTTTGTTCCCTTGATGTTCCTTTCTACTTTCTTCTTTCTACCCTTTCTGTAAAATCAATTCTAGTGGCCATTTGGACTCAAACACCCTTTTCCTCCATTTTGATTAGGACTTTTTTTTTTTTTCTTTTTCTTTTGATAGGCATTTTGATTAGGACTTTAAGCATGCTAATATAGATCCCGAGGAAATTAACAATTTGAGAAGTGCGTAACCGACATGTCAATTAAATTATTTATTTATTTTTTATGAAAAGAATACGGACATCTACACTTTGATGAATCACAATAATCTATTTAAAATCTAATTTTATACCATCTTTAAGAAAATTTGGCCATTTGTAAATATTTAGAACCTATTTGGTTCATATTTTTTTAAAACTGTTATTAAGAAAAGTTTTTAAAAACATAGAAAACATGATTTTAGTATTCTCTTAATTTACTCTTTGTTATTTGAATAGGTGTTTTCTATATTTTTTGTGTTTTTTAAAACAAAAAAGTAGGAATCTAAGATATGTTTGGTTTCTATTTTTGAAAACTGTTTTTGAGAATAATTTTTGAAAACACAAAGAACATCAAAAATGTGTTCTCTGAAAACTCTTCTTTGTTCTTTATACTTAGTGTTTTTTTTGTATTTTTTATGTTTAAAAAAAAAAACAAACTAGAAACCAAACATATTTTCTCTATTTTTCTTACTCTCCTTGTTTTTGAGAACAAAAAAAGTTTTCAAAAATAAATAAACAAAACGTCTGCATACTCTTTATTATCTTATTTAATGTTTTCTATAGTTTACGTGTTTTTTTATAACAAAAAAAAATGAGAATAAACATTCTCTCATATTTTCAAAACAAAAATAGTTCTTTAACATAAAAACCGGAAACCAAATATGTTTTTTCATGACAACATTATCCTTGTATTTTGGGAACAGAAAAACAATTTTAAAAAACAGTAAACAAATATGCCTTTATCTTTATTCTCTATTTAGTATTTTATATGTTCTTTGTGTTTTTTTTTTTTAAAATTAAAAATTAGAAACCAAACAAGTTCTTATTTTTTAAAACAAAAAACAATTCTTTAACATAATTGAACTCAATAAGTTATTTTTTTGCTAAAGCAATCTATAACTGCTTTGGAGTATCTTACAATCTCTAAGTCTAAAAAACCATTGTTTTATGGAGTTAAAATATCATCTGTGTCATACATTCTGTTCTAAATATTAAAGCATTACCGACATGCCAAATTATAAATGCTCGTTGACAAGTCATTTCATTATGTTTAAGCACGAACACTAACGTTAAGTAACATGGCTTTCTGAGGATTCTAAAGTAATCACAAGACATTGATTAATAATTTGAGACGTATCATTAGTCAAAGCTAATCTTTAATTTAGAAAAAAAAAAGGCGAGGTTTCGAGAAAAGTTTCATAGAGTGAGACCCTATGAGAAGATAAGAAAAGTGGCATACACCAAAGTTTTGAAGGTACGAACATAAAATTAAAGAGAGGGGACCGGGGGGGGGGGAGGGCAGGACGGTCGACCAATGCCCTTAGCATCTTATGCTCCACGGCCTCCACTCAACTCAACTATCTACCCTAGCAAAGAAGGAGGGCACTCTACATGCCCGAAAACTTGTAGTACTAAAGTGAAGCATCCACTCATTCTCAATGCTATCGGATATGCGATTCACCATATCTTAGTGCATTTTTAGCTTCATATATATATATATATATATATATGTATATACTATATATATATATATATATATATATATATATATATATTTATTTATTTATTTATTTATTTATTTATTCCATTTCTTCCTGCACCAACAAGTTACATGGTCATGCAAGACTTTCCTTTTATCTCATCAAAGTTACCATAATTAAACAACGTGACATCTTATATGAAATTCTCGACACGTGCCGCCGACCCACTCATGACCATAACTCTGGCAGCCATTTCAACGTACACCTCCCCACGACCCACAATGTGGCTAGTAGAATGCCTAGTCCGACAGCAATAAGGAGGCGTAGCTAGAAACATTATCAATTATTCATGGTTGTGGGTTGATGCATCATTCGTTATCGCCTATGGAGAATTATGTGCATTATAAGGTTGTTGCATTGAAAAATGCATCAGCCGGGTCAAGTCTTATATATGTTAAACTTGAAAAATGCTACCTACGATGACTTAGATTGTGGTGTAGAATCTAGTAGAATAATTTAGTCTACGAGAATGATTAAGATTTTTTACCAAGTGTTAGGCTCATGGAGGGTTTGGTATAGTGCTCCTCATTGTCCCCAAAGAAGTCTTCCAGCCGTCCAAATTTTCAACACCCACCAGAAGTGAGTTGTAAAAATTCAAAATGGATGGTGTACGATACCATCCAATCTTCAATTGAACTATCTTTTAGCCGGGGCCGGTTATGCACCACTAAATGTTCATATAAAACATTGCTTGAAAAGCCCATCATCTTTCTTGTGATGTTTATATTACATTAATTAATTAATTAAATACTATGTTTTGATTCAAACTTTTGAAAGAAATTAATAATATGTTTGGTTCCTATTTTCGAAAACTGTTTTTAAGAATAATTTTTGAAAACATAGAAAACACTAAAATAATGTTCTCTAAAAACTGTTATTGTTCTATGAACTTAGTATTTTCTGTGTTTTTCATGTTTTTCAGAACAAAAAAGAATCAAACGTGTTATCCGTATTATCCTTGTTTTTCTTATTTTTCAGATCAAGATACAGTTTTTAAAAATTGGAACCAAACAAGCCTTAAAAGTGATGACTTTGATTTTATATAGGTTGACATATGATGGAGACCAGAAGATGAAACATTTCCACTCCATTAAAGGCAAGGGAGAGTTGTTGAAGAAAATTTGCTAACTTACAAAAACCCTGAAAGGGTCATCCTTATAAAAAAAAGAAAAAGAAAAAGTAATACGTATTATATAGCTATTTAAGAAAATTTTGCTTCATATAAATATCTTGGGACAATAATTATGAGCTGCAGCTTTGAAAATGGAAAGCATTTTCTTAACTCTATTCACAGAGATGCTCTTTCATCATCTTCGCTTTATCTTGCCTTTTGTTAACAATTGTGGGTCTGCACTTATGCTCTCCAAAAATAGAGACAAAGCCCTCACCGCCGGATCTCACACTGACTACACGTACCCTTCCTTAGGGTTTTAATTATGCACAGTTGTATGGAGATGTGGCCAATAGAGGATCTTGGATTCATCTTTTGACTTTTTGGGTCCTTTGCTTTGACGGTCTGATATGGTTGCAGTCATTTTCATGTATTGCACGTGATCACTACTATCCCCCTAGGTTCGTTCCTCTACCCCATGATCATCTATCTCCTTCCTTCTTATATATCAAATTTCAAATATTTGTAGTCCTTGAATATACGTTATTTTTAGCATTTGCATTCAATGCATGAAGCTAGAAAACATGTATGGAGTACTTGACCTTTGATATTAATTGCCACCGACCGGAGATAAAAGGCCTTTACTATCGTGAACACACACACACACACATATATATATATATATATATATATATATATATATATATATATATATATATATATATATATATATATATATATATATATACATATATATATATATATATATATATATATATATATATACACACATACAAACAGCGGTGAGGATGGACACATGATAATTGGGACAAGAGGGGCTATTGCATTACCCATTTGGAACGCAACATAGGAAGGTGCTAATAAAAGAGGACATGGGTGTCCGGAATCTTGATTGACGAAGAAAATTTGTTTGAAGAAAGGGAGGAGCTACATGACTTGTATCACTTCTGCAACTTGCATGGTAATTAAAATCCAACATGGCCTGTCCCTTTGTGTATAGATCTCAGAAGATTCCCCCTCTCCATTTCTCATCACACATTGCCATTTGCCAACACTCCAATCAGATTCTCCATCAAACTTGGCTTTTTTTACTAGGGAGGAGTATTGCCGTAGCCTCAAGGAGAGACGAAGTTACATTAATGCAGCTGGCTGCCCAGGGACTGAAGTCAATGTTTTTTTGCGTCGGTTAAGCAATAATTTTGCATATAATTGTGGAAATATAGTTGTCAAGTGGAGAAATATCTTCATCAGTTGACATGGAATGTGGCTATGGTTCACTTTAACTCCCAATTGGTTTTGTCCCATCTACTATGTCATGTCTACTATTAATCCATGGAGACTTGCCTTCTTTCTGTATCCACACCTGAATACTCTGCTGGACTAGAAGCATGTAGGCTAGCCTGGATTAATGCGATCGGTCCGAAACCGTACCAATCAGCTTGCCATAAGAAACAAGCCCTGCCATTGAGAACAAGCATTATTGAGATTTGAAAAAGAAAAGAAATGGAAAGGCATCTGGGGTTAAGAATTATATGGTACAATTTGGCCGACAACATGACCCCATTTCCACTCTCCACTGAGAGTACTTGGTCAGTACTACGATTCAGATTATTTCTAGGAAACCCCAATGCCTGATCTTTATACTAAAAATGTGTTACAGAAAGAAGGATAACAAGTACTGTTTGTTTTCATATATGGATCAATTGGATGCGAATTACCAGAAATGGAAGACTGGATTCTCTGGGTTTTGATCAGTTTAGGAAATCATGTAGAGAACCAATTCCTCAAAATCTGCACCAGTTATTTTAAGAAAATCAGCATATCTTCCCCAAAAGGAACCTTAGCAATTCAGTAGCTAGGAGTTTTAAGCAAGTTAGGTCGGGTGGCACTACCCTAAAATATGTGAGTTTAATCATGCATTTACACCTGAAAATGGAATACTAGCAGTATATTAATGGAAGTCAGAATCCATAGAAAGAAGAAAAGAAAAGAAGTGAAGTGACTCCCCACTCAAATAAAGGAAAAATAACCTACAAGGTAGTCCCGTACACGCTGTGAATGAGAAGGCAGGGGAAGCACAAAATGAAAATAGCTCAAGAGTTTGGATTGGGATTCAAAAAACAATGATAATAATAATAAGGTGGACAGCACTAGGTAGGAAAGGAGGAAATGGAGGAAGGCCCAATTATAGCCTGCTTGCAGACACATTGATTGAACCTCACTCCCCCATATCTGCAGGTATGGTATCTCCTTTAAAGAACATATGGCATCTTCTATTTAAAAGATATAAAGGGGGAAATGCAGGACATAAGAGGTTTCAGATTTATTAGGACATCGGATTCCATTTTTGGTGGGAGTAAAAGAATATCCATCTTTCCAGAACAAACGATAAGTGGACTGGCAAATTGATAGACTAAAACTTACTTGCAACGTAGCTACATAATTTCCATTAGAAGGCAACACTAGAGGTGCCTTCTTCCGTGAATCGGTGGGTTTCAGTCATGTTGGTTGGACACCACTAATTTTATGCATTAACTAGATAATTTGGATTTGGTATTATGTCTATTAGAAACAAGTTTGCTTCATACTAATAGAAGATATCGCGGAGCCCGATTGGGCATATGCCCTCGGAAAGGTCGTGAGTTCAAGTTCAACTCCATGTATGGACTTTCATAAACACACTTCCCTCGTAATGTGATGTGGGAAGGCACAGGCATTCCATGCGTATTAATTTGTTGGATTTATCTTCCAGAAGCAATCTAGGCCGGATTGATCAGGCGCCCAATTAATAATGGGTGTAGGATCTGAAGCTAGCTCATTAGATGAGCCATTTAAGCGATTATTAAGATACGAGATGGAGCCGTTTGTGGGCCCAGGTGTTATAAAACACAGGTGTTATAAAGCGCAATAGGGTTAGGGTTAGCAGTCTATAAATACACTGCTTCCTAGCCTCCCGAGCCGAAAAGAAGTTTATTAACCTCGGTTTGCTGAAACATCTTGAAAGCGGCAAGAAAGGTTTGAGTGTTCGGATCTTGTTTTGCTTTATGATCGGAGTGCGCGCGCGCGAATCTGTCGCGTGAGAATAGGCGGAAGGTCAAATGGATTACAGAGATTTACGCCTTTACTACGGGTTAGTAATGGGTGATGAAAAGATATCTATCATCATTGTATTTAGTATGCGATTCACGGCCCCAGTGGCGTGTGATTCCTTGATTGGTATCGAGCCTTTGGTTGAATAGGTGTGATAGATTGAATGTAATTTTATTTCTCATGTATATATGATGTACATTAGATATATGGCACCTAGGATTCTATTATTTATGTTATTTATAATTTTGTATTATGAATGAATGATTTTGGTTTTGGCCTTAATCCATGATAGTTTTGCTTGTATTTTTGGGGATGTAACAAGGAACAATCATAGATTAGGTTCCTCCTTGATTTATTTATTATTTATTTTCTGCATTTTTTTTATATGTAAATTCGGATTTATTATAAAAAAATGTAAAGAGGCTAACGTTGTCGAGAATGGGAATTTGATTTTGAGTAATTGTGGTTTTTACTGCAATGGTACATTGTTCGTGGCAATCCGAGTTTTGTGTGGCGGTCGGCGGCCGTTTTGGTGCTCGGATTCAATAGGGGACAAGTTAGGGTTTTGTGTTTTTTTTGGGCATGCTAAAAGCCGGTGGCAGCGCCTGCGTGGACTTACAGACTGAAGAAAGAAGATGTACGGGCTAGATATCTGAGTTGGGAGCTATTGGCGCATTGAACTGTAATTTTCTTCACAGGAAGCCTTGGATTATGGCTTGTGAATTATTCTATGTTTATAATTGTTTTGAAATTATATGGATATAACATGTGATATGCGCTTAACATACCATTTAGAATAGGTAGTGTATATAATTGCATCATTTGATACATACATGTGCATAATAATATTTGTTTTATCTAGATAATATTATTGTAAACCCTAATTAATTAATAATAAAAATATTGAATGGGTGAAGGTTAAATTAATTTAATTAATTTGAAACTGCGGAGCTCCATTAAGGGTCAATAATAAAATGGTTATGTGATACACGACGAATAAGCATGGCTAGGATTTTATTGGATTGGATCTAAAATAATTTCAAATTTTAATAAGATTGTAGAAGCTAGCATTGACAATACTTAGTTATTAAAGATAATTTTGAAATTAAAATTAATAGTTATTACATTCAATTTTAATAATATTAATAACCACTCGATGAGGCTCTGTCGATGTTATTAAAGGCCCCGAAAAGAATATTGATGGAGTGGGTAAATTATAATAAAATAGAATTTATTATAAGAAGCAGGTTATTTATAATAAATATAATTTGTATATGACGGTTATTTATAATAAATATAATTTATTAATTAGGTAAATTATAATAAATAGAATTTATTATAAGAGCAGTTATTTATAATAAATATAATTTATTATATGAGCAGATTATTCGAATTACAAGTTTATAACGGTTTTTTGAGCGTGTATTCTTGGCCCCTCTTACCATGTTCAAAAGTTTAGTTTATTACAAATGTCTTTTAGCGTAAGTATTTGTAATGGAAACTAAATTATTGTTGCAATAAACATTAATAACCACAAGTAGTTTAAAGGGATCTACATATTTGTATGTTTTGTTGTGTGAATTACGTGTTAATATATGTGTTTTTTAAATTTAGAAAATGACATCATTTAATCCTCTAGCTACATTTTGAGTCAAAACCATTGGATGGAAATAACTACGACCTATGGAAAACCAATCTTTTCATTGTCCTTGATTTTGAGAGAATAAAATTCATTACAACAACTCAGAAACCCCGGGGAGCCTTTGCTAATGTAGAGGAAACTAGAAGCAATTTGCGGATTAATATGACGAAATCGGCAGCTTCATTTGTTATATTCTTGCGGCGTTCTGAGAACATGTGCAACAAATTAATGATCCTAGAGTGTATTAGAAATAGTCGGACTCTAGATGGATAATTTTGCTAAACGTGATCTTCTTGGAAACAAGCGGCCAATAGGGGCGCTAATGAACACTCGTATATTTGGAGGAAATGTGCAGGACCATTGTCTAAAAATGATGGAGCACATGTCTGCGAGGAGGTGATGGGGCTGGCTGGATCGAGATGAAGATTGACTTGATCTAGAATCTCTACTGCAATAGCTTTAGTGATTAGATTGAATTATAATATGGAACAAAATGAAGCTTACTCTGATGAACTTATGCACGAGCTTGAGAGTCTTTGAAGGTCTCTCGTGAAGCAAGGAAGTGCTTATCATCTTTGAGTTCTTCCAAAACCTAAAGGGAAACTTTGGGGCGGAAGAAGAACAAAAGCGAGAAGGAAAGGTCCATTTTTCAAACCATATTTGCAATGAAGAAAGCCCAGAAAGGCAAGTGCTTAGTCTTGGACGAGAAGGTCACTTGGAAGAAGGATTACTTGAGAAACTAGGTATGGGTAGTATAAATGTTGTTGAGGCTTGTTTAGTGGAGAATTATAGCCAATCAAATGGATCATTGATTAGAACCACTAACCGTGTGACACTCTTTGCAGTGGATTCGAACAAATGACCCGCTCGATAAAAGACAAAGCTTGAAGTTGGGAGAGAAGCGGGAATATGTCTCAGTAATGGTAGTGAGACTAGTTGAGTTATGTTTTAATAATAAGACTTTATGTTTATCAGACTGTTTATTTGTTCCGGATTTTAAGAGGAATTTGGTTTCTGTTAGTTGTTTAGTTGAACATGGTTTAACAGTGCAGTTTAATTCCTCAGTTTCAATAAAGAGTAATAACGCTTTTATTTGTTCCGGATTATTGATAAATGGTTTATATTTTTTTAACTCTCTATATACTATAGTAATGCTATTGAAATGCGATGATGACATTTGCTATCTAAGAAAAGGAAGGTTTAAATGAGCTATATAGCATTCTGATTGTATCTATAATTCTAGTAAGTATGGTTGGTTAAAAGTGAATTTAATTCCTTGATCTTTTGTTCTACCAGTATGTGAATCATCATTTAGAAGGTAAAATGACCCAAAGAGAGGCCCTTCCAAGGCCCAGAAATCGATGCCCAGCATACGGTTGGAATTGGTACACCTTGTGTATGTGGACGATAGCGTTGGCAGGCGGGTATGAGTATTTCATCACACATTCAGTGACTACTCGAAGATATGGTTATGTTTACCCTAATCGCCTACCATAAGTGAAGGTTTGATAAATTTAGTGCTAAGAGTGAGGCGAGAAAAGCAGTGGTGTCGTATCAAGCGACTTCGGTCACGGCCGGCGGTGAATGCTAATGCGGAGAGTTCGAGTCTTACTTGGGGATAATATCTCAATTATCATCTCTGGAGCAGCCTCGGCAAATGGAGTCTACGAAAGATAGAACCCTTTTAGATATGGTGAGGTCGATGCTCGATTATTCATCATTACTGAATCGTTACGGGGATATGCCTTAAGCGACTACTTACATACTAAATTTAGTTCCATCTAAATATGTTTGAGACACCCACATAATTATGGAAAAGGTAGTAAGCCGGGCAGACTCATATTAGGATTTGGGGTGCTCCGGCTGCGATCTTGATGAAACAACAAAAGTTGGAATCTCGAGCGAATGTGTATGTTTATTGGCTACCTAAGGGAGCGAGAGGGTGGAATGTTCTATAATCGAAGGAAAGAAGGTGATAGTAGTACTCATGCACTTTCTTGAAAGGACATATGACAATTTTAAACCTAAGAGTAAAGTGGTTCTTGAACGTGATTCGAGATCCTCCACAAACTCCTATTTTCCACCTGTTTCTTTGTTGATGTTCAAAGAGGAAAATGTACAAAATGTGTCAGAAGGTGAACAAGCCACGAAACTTGACTAGGATATAGAGCCCGAGAAACTTCGAAGCAGGGAACATAATGAAAGGGTGTCATCCACCTAAACGCAAAACTTGGATCATACGTACATGTACAACAGCCAATGCAACAAACTCGTAGTGGGGCGTCAATGAGCGCAAGGTATGCCTTGTTAGGAGAGACTTATCAAGTCGTTTTGGATATCTGATGGCGACCACCCGCATCACGAAGAGGCATTGGAGGATGTTGATGTGCAGAGTGGAAAAAAGACAATGGACCGTGGATGGAATCTATGGGTTCTAACTTGGTTGGTCTCTTATAGAAACACTGAGGAGTCGCAATTGGGTGTAAGTGGATCTCTGAAAGAGGGCCAGGATGGGAAGGTTGAAACCTTAGCTAGATTGGTGGCGAGTTACACACCCCAGAGGGTATAGATTATGATGAAGCTTTTCGCGGTAGCCATGCTTAAATCTCATCAGGATTATCTTAAACATGTAGCGGCTCTGGGTCTGAATTTGGCAAATGGATGTCAAGAAAGCGGCTTTTTCTAAATGGAGAAATACGGAAAGATATCTATATCACGACAACAGAAAGGAGTTCATAGCCTTAGGTCAGATTTATGGTTTGCAAGTTTCATAGGTCTATTTATATGGGCTTAAGCAAGCATCAGTCATGGAACATCGGGTTTGATCAGTTATCCAAATTATGGTTGAGAAAAATTTTGATGAACCATGTGTGTATAAGAAAATTCAAGATAGTGGTAGTCTTTTTGGTACCATAGATGATATTACATTAATTGGAAAGCAGTGTGAAAGTGTTGTGTCGGACGTAGGGTTACTGGCTTGGAGTTTGATATGAAGGACTTGGGTGAAGCTAACTATATTCTAGGAATCAAGCTTTTACGAGGCTGGAAGAATAAGGTGTTAGCTTTATCGAAGCCTCCTACATTGATAAAATAGTGACCGGGTTTGGCATGGAAAGAGATTCAAAAGGGACTTCTACCCTTGGACATGGAATTCATCTTTGAGCAATCACCAAAAACTCCACGAGAAGAAAGAACTTCGTAGTATAAAACCTTATGTTTGGTGGTGGTAGTCTAAATGTATGTTATCTTATGTCTTGGGCCAAATATACGCTATGCGTGGGAGTAATGGCCGGTGCCTGTCGAGATCCGGAGTAGAACTCTTTGGGCGAATGATGAAACATACCAGTATTTAAAAGAGCGAGGGATTATATGTTGGTGTATTCGATTAAGTCTTAAAACCTTGGTTATCTGGTTTCAGTTTTCAAGGGGATATTATTTCAAGTAAGTCGCATCGGGATGTGTTTACTAAATGGGGGAGCCATTTGTTGGAGAAACGTGTGTTTGAAACATGTAAATTGTATAGGTCTTAAGAGGGGTCCCGGGCTTACTTTAGAATGAGTGGGAGTTGGTTACATTTGTGCTCTAGGAAGCAGACAAGTTGTAATTTCATTTTAAGTATAATAATATGAAGTTTTTGCGCGTATATTTTACGCATAGGTCAGTTAATTGTAGTATATGATCATATGGATCGTCCATTGAAGACATGATCACGAGGTTCTCATAATTAATGAGATTGTCTCACGATTATTAAATAAAGTTGGAGCTTTATTTAACAAGAGCAATATTTATGAAATAGTCAGTCTTAGTTATTATAAAATATTGGAATGAATTATCAGTCATTACAGGAGGATCGAAGAAATTTAATCGAGATAAATTTATGTGAAAGGATTTAAATCTCGAGGCGATATTAGATATGTTATTTTCTTAATCACGAGTATATTATAAATAGATAATTAAAGATTACTATGGTTCTTTGGAGTTATCAATAAGTGAGGCCTATTTTTAAACGACCAATATCTTGATAATTTGGGGACTATGGTATTTTGATTATCAAGTATTTATAAATATACAAAATGGAATTTGTATGAAATATCCTTGACATGTTTGATGCTAGACGGTGCGTAGGATCGGATTAGAAGGCGATAAGTCAAGAAGAATAAATAGTGATTTGATTTCTGAAAAAATCATCAATTAATTATTAATATTTTACAAAAGGAAAATACATTTAATATAAACATTATTAATTTTGGAATTCACATGCGGGTTTTTTAGTGGAGTAGCGGGATAAGATTACGGTCGAGACTTCTTGGGAGGCGAGTGGGAGTTGGTGTGGATTATCTTCAGAAGCAATCTAGGCAGTTGATCAAGAGCGCTAAGTAATAATGAAGTAGCCACAGGATCTGGCTAGCTCATTAGATGGCAGGCCCATTTAACTGATTATTAAGATACTGAATGGTAAGACAGCATTTGGGTCGGGTGTTATAAACGGTGTTATAAAACCCCAATGGGGTTAGGGTTAGCGATCCCATAAATACTTTGCTTCTAGCCTCGAGAGAAAAAAGAAGTTTATTAACCTCAGGGTTTATGAAAACACCTTGAGAGAAAACGGCAAAGGTTTGAGTATTTTGAGATCTTGTTTCTTTTATAGTGGTCTTGTATAGCGCGGATACGTGCGTAGAGAATAGGCTTGGAAGGTCACGTGGATTAGAAAGATTGATCTTCACGGGTTAGTAATGGGTGATGAAAAGATATCATCTGTCCTTTGTATTTAGCGTAGGTCACGGCTTGCATTGTGTGATTCGCCCGCTAATTTGCATGCATATTTGTTATTAATTTGTTATTATATTTGCGATGATCACTTGTGGATGGATGAAAAATATGTGAAAGCAAAATGTCTTAGGTTCAAGATAAATTAACCCCAATGGATCTTTAAGATTAGAGCTGTTTGGATCATAAGCCAAAAGCAAAAGAAAGAACTCTCTCCGTGCTAGGATTGGGCCTCCACGACATGCCACCTCGTACTCACTGATGCCCTGAAGATAAGGTGGCTTTAGGATGATGGCGTGGGTGAGAAAATGCAACATGGGCAGCACTTGGTCCATGACTGACATCTGCCCCGACAGAAATTTAGGAAAAGATTTGTCTCCATTAAGTTTCAAATTGTAATATACTTGGAAAGAAGGAAAGATAGGGCGCTGTATACCATCAGCCGTCACTGAGAATATAGTTGTCCCCACTGACTTTAATTTCTGGCCGGCTCCGCCAGTGCCTATGTCAGCATGTTGGCTGGAGCATAAGGCCACAGTGCCCATACATGAGTGGCATGATTTCATAAGCACCAAGACATGGGCATAGACACGTTGGTGCATCAGAGTTAGCTAGGCTAAGACAAAGCCATGATATTGGGCATTGACTAAGATGGTGTTTGTTTTTTTTATTTAATATTGGATAGAATTTTTTTTGAAACTAATCTTTGAATAGTATTTTAATAGTGCTAGGTATTAATTTGTTTTGTTTGGCGCGTTAGGTAGTGAGTAGGGATGGCGTGAGGCGGATTATTTTAGGTTACTTCGTATCGGCTGTGTATGATTTAATTTAATTTTAATCGGGTTTTTAACGGGTTGGGTTTATTCTCAAATCAGGGACGGGTTCAGTATTGTGCTACATACTTGCGAGAAAATTAGAAATTTTAGTAGTAAAATGTTAATAAAATATAAATGCTCATAAAGTTAAGCTTCAAGTCTAGATCTCTTCGGATGTGAGCTTGGTTCTTGTGGGTCATTGATCCTCTGAAATATAGTGACCTAGAAAAGTTTCGTCGGGTCACGGACAAGCAAGAATTTTGGAGTTTTTGGGTGATAAGTTGTCCGGTGTTCAGGGAAGAGATTTTCACAATCTCGAGTTGAAATAACATTTAAGTTCATTTAAAATAAAGTGAACTGAAAAGAAATAAATTGTTTCGGGGTAGAAATGGACCCGAATGAAATAATATGAACCATATATCCAAAATAATAATAATAAGCCCCATCCCGACTATATTTTAAAAACAATTTTTAATTATTTTATTTTATACTTTAATATAAATAATTATTATTATTATAATGTTTTTAATAAATAATTTATAAAATTCATAATAATTTTTATTTTTATGAAAAATATTAATTTTAATATAATAAAAATTAAAAGCAAATATAAAAATTAAAATTAAAAAAATAAAACAAATGAGAGTGACAAAGCGAGGCGAGTTTGGGAATTTTACCATCTTGTGGAGTCTGTTAATTTTAATGAGACAAGTTTGAGAATTGAAAAAATAAACGGCCCAGGAGTCGGGATGGGACGCCGGAGTCCCGAGCCCTTGTTAATGTAAGTCACTGTAGTGTATATTCTTTGGCTCTTGCCTTTGTTATTGATTATTGAGTTTTCTTATTTTTGTGGAAAATGAGCACTACGAATAGAAAAATAAGAATATTTCTATTTTATTCGAAACTTAAAAATTTCAACAATGAAGTCGTGAAATTTAAAAAAAAAAAGCGAAACAATCTTTGAAGTTATTTAAACAGTGATAAATCAAAACAGAAACCCATGCTAAGTCGCTGGGCTCAGTAAAGAAATGGGAGGGACTGAGGCAAGACATAGGCTGAAGGAAGAGATGATCATGGGCTGAGGAATGCTTTGCTACAAAGAGTATTGATTTATGCTTGAATTTGATTTTGGGCTTATGTCAGCGTGAAGATTTGTGATGTGGCTTTTATGAAAAGAAAAGTTGAGAAAAAAGCAAATATATTATAATAGCAAGGAAATTTAGCTTAGATAAGCCTAATACATAATACAATATTGATCCTGAGTACGGGGAACTTAACTTATGATATCAGGCTTTTTGTTCGGATATTTTCATCATATTAATAGATTATGATTTATTCTTTATTTCGTTGTACTCTGTCATAATTATCATATTTATAGTGAAACTTTCTCCTCTACTCATAATTTTTTTCTTGCAAAAATTTTCACATTAATTTTAGTATTTTTTTTTATTTTTTATATTTTATTATTGTGCAATTGATTTCAACACAAATCCTTTCAGCAAGGACAAAGTGTTTGACATGAGCTCATGATATGCAACATTTAAAGGTGCATGGGCTAGACATCTGGGAATCTTTTTAAAAAATAGTAATTTAAAAAAATACTTTTGTTATATTTTAAAAATATATTTTCTAATTATAGTATTATTTAAGGCCCTATGAACATCTCAACTGGGTTTATTGCAGATAACCTGCTGTTGTTATGCATGTACAAGGAAGATGGCGCTTTTATAAGTGTCAAGATTAATTGTCAAAAAAATAATTATAATAATTCATTAGAAAAATGCTCAAAGATAATGTATCTACAAGTGTAATTATTAACAGTAACTAAAGATAGTGTTTTCCTAAAAGCATTAATCTTTGAAACATCATAGTTGATTAAAATCCGTAACAATACTGCTTCCTAAATGCGTTGTTGATTAAAACTAATAATATTGATTAATTTGAAGATATCAAACTGTCATGATCTTTTATTAAAATAAAAGACATCAAACGAAGAGATGCATGTGAGGGAGTACTGTGCATCTAGCACTGTATATTTAAGCCTCTATAACAAAAAGGAATGCTCTACGAAAGATTTTATGAGAAAATAGTGTTGTTCTTGATTTAAATCCGCTGGAAATTAAAACCCGTAACGTATCTTTCACTCTCATGTTTGCTGTAATTACGTGAATTTGTTGGTATAGAATCAACATTAGACCATTGATTCCTATTTCTTTGACTTTATTTATTATAATACAATTTGAAATTCATAAATATTATGCTTTTGTAATGTTAGATTAAGAAAAGAAGGAAGAGTTAAGACAAAGTCAGCTAGGGTATATATGTAGAGAGGAGAAGCCTCTCAAGCAGCTTGCAATGTGGAAAGACCATCATCAAGCCCATGACAGTGAAATCCTTCGTTTTCTGAATAGGGGGTGACATAGTTGCATGTCAACCAATTACCTCAAGGAGTTCACCATGCCTAGTGAAGCACCTTAGAGTGTACATACATCTTCAAAGTGATCATCAAATATTGAGGAGTCATAACCATCTACTTCATTAATGGTTTTTATATGAGTTGGATGACCCTTGTACTTAGATCCTTCATTTTTTGGACAGTTTCTACTTAAACCTACTTTGGATATTATCATACATGAAATGTATTATTTTAATTATTTTAGACATTGTTATATATTGGTTATGAGGTTATTTTAATATCAGGCTTTATATCGTTGGGTAATTTATGAATGTTGCATTAATGGTATATAGATTGATGTTTGAAAGATATTTTTGATTTTGGTATTTATTAAATGTTGGAATAAGAAAGGTTGTTGATGTATTTTTAAGGTCTTTTCAATTCTAAGTTATAATTCGTATATTTTACATTGAAATCGTGTCTTTAAAACACGACTTCACATTTTTACACTAAAATGGTATATTAGCTTAAACAGTTCACATTAAAGTTGTGTCTTTAAAACATGATTCGCATTTTTATAATTTTACGATGAAATAATGTATTCAAAACATGACTTCACTTTTACATTAATCATGTCTTCATAACATGATTTCACAATTTGATAAAATCGTAATAGCAATATGACCCCGTATTTTACGCTTTCGTCGTGTCTTGAATCGACTTTCTGATTTTACCTCTAAAATCGTATCTTCAAAACATGACTTTACAATTTTACACTGAAGTCGTGTCTTCAAAATACGACTTCACAATTTTACACTAAATCAATGTCTTTATAACACGATTTCACATTTTTACAATTTTATACTGAAATCGTATCTTCAAAACATGATTTTAGATTTTTACAATTGACATATATAAATGTGTGTTCTTGGTCACAGTCAGTAATGTTGTTGTGACCTTGTTTGGAGCTTATCTTCTGATTATCGAATTCCCTTGTGGGACTTAGTGTGTGTAAGAACATATAGATATATTTTCGATAAAGTAAAAACTTTATGATTTTTATATGGTTAAACCATGTCTTATACGTCACGAAAGGCGTGTGCCTAAATGCAAGGATTTCCATATCGATTCAAGGTTTAAAAATAGTCTTATGTGATCTGAGACTCCTTTCCTCTGAGTAAGCCTAGCGAAGCTTGTAATCCTCTAGTGGGTCAAAATAGACTCCTTCATTTCCTCTCTACAACATCACACACTCATAACCCACAATACATCAAGATAAGTTGAAGAATATAAATATCATCATCTTTCACCTAAAGGTGAAACGTGTTTAACGTGCAATACCTCAACTGAGTATCTGCATTCCACGCTCTCCAACACATCCAGACTTCTCTTATTCTTCCTCAATCTCTGCTCTTGAAATCTGTGTTGAGCAACTTCTAACCCCCGAATATATAGCCCCTTGATTCGGTCTTGGAAGTCTAGATAAGGCTGGATCACTATCCTAATATGACTCTAACCACCTTCTATTGTATGTTCTTTCCTTTAGGCTATCACGAAGGAAATAGGAAACTATTTCTTTCGAAGTATCCTCTTCATGGAGTCTAGATTGTTTCCAATTATTATGGTTTGATAGCTTAGATGTTGGATCTTGTGATTTGATCATTATCACTTGCGAATAGATCACAGGCCCGTGTGTTAACTTACTCCCAAGTTCCTTGGCCTTGAATGTGGCCAGCGTGCATCCCGACTACTGCCTTCTAGTCCGGACTTCCCATTTCTGGTACTTCCTTACAAAACAAGGTTGCCTTAGTCCAAACTACTTCCTGGTCATGCCAGGAACTAAACCTCTCTTTCTTCAAATCTTCATTAACCTCGAACTCTTAAGACACTATCTTCTTGTAGAACCCTTGGAACGAAGATATCGACAATCTCAAACCCAAAATTCTCCCCCTTTGTCTATGTCTTCTATAAAAAACATCCCTTAAAGAATGAGACAAGAAGATGCACTAAAGAGGAGAGACAAGAAGCACTTGACACTAAAATGAAGATTTTCATTTCATTGATTGTCTACCCTTTATACATTGTCTAGTCATACACTAGTGAAGGGATAAAAAGGTACAAAAATGAAGTATTCCTTTTACCCCTTTTCCCTTATATCAGCATTCTTTCTACTCCCTTTTTTTTTTTTTTTGGTGAAGACTTAGAACTAAGGGGACTGAGGTGATGGCAAGTCTAAAGGCATTATGTCTACAAACTTCTGACCAATGTGGTTGAACTCTAGCTGGACATTGTTGATTGCAGTCGCTTCTAGCAATGGTGAGGGTGTGAAAATCTACTAAGCAATATGGGTCCCAAAGGTAGGATCTTTAGTCCCCTGCGATGAATCAGCCTTGATTGCAGGCTCGGTTCTTGACTTAGAGTCCTGACTTATAGTGAGGTTTGGTGATGGTATGGGGTCTGTGTACTCCCCTCAATGTCTTCTCCTTATGAAGTGGAGAATATGGCCTCTTGAGCCTTGGTTTTCTTCAATTCTTCGATGAGGGCAGTGAGCCCCTCGTATACCGTATTCCTTGGAGTTGTAGCTCAGCACGTTGTAGTTGCTGCCAAATACGGATGACCGACATGCTTTCATTGGGCGAGATGGTCTTATCCAAAATTTCGGACTTCGTCAAAACTATAGAAGAGGATCGTCCCTTGGGTGCAGTTGCTGGTTCAAACTTTGGGATGGTATCTAAAACCTTCTCCTTCATCTTCCCTATATTTTTCCCTGAAGGGACATTTCTGAAATGATGTCCTTCATACAGTTTATGGTTGATGTGCATCTCTGCTGTTGGAGGACCCAAAATGTCAGTGGGGCTCATTAAATCTCATTTTTAGTAGTGGGAATTCCAAATATAAGCAGTACCTAAGTGCTTTCCCATGTGTGTTTCGACATGTCTTGTAACGCCCTTCCCCTGGCATGCGGGGTGAGGGACGCCACCACCGAAACATAGTCTTTAACTTGATTTTTACGCATTGTGGGCCCATTTCATGCATAGATTTTAACTATTTCTATTTACACAAGTTACACTATCTCAAAATATTGCTTTTACAATTCTATTACAAAATCATAGCAAAAAAAAGGACCTACATAAGGTGGACTCCTAATTTTGTGTTGGCCTTGGTGAGTGCGGGACGTCCTTGGCTACTTTTTCATAACCTACACGGATGAAACAACCGTGCTAAGCTTCTAGCTTATTGGGAAAACATAATACATATATGACCACTTACAATTATCATCAATTATAGTAGACATGCATGTATAGATATTTTACATATCATATTATTCAATAATATGCATCTCTCTCGTAGAAGTACATAACAGAAATTTCATAACATAAGGTACCCGTAGGTACACTACAGTACAGAACTGAGATTTGTCTAAGCATCCAAGCTGATTAATTTTGTTTTCATATGGTTCATTATTCAAATACTTATCATATAAATGTTTGCCTACATAAACCAATGAAAATGAATAACAGGAATACGATACAATAGGTACTCATAAGTCTGATATTATGCAAAGCAAAGGTCATAAATGGGGATCCATAGGAAGCCCATGAGCAGAGTGTTGAATAGCCTTAGCCAGACGTGCTAAATAGTGCAAGCAAGCGATGCAGGTATGCGAAACAGGAGTGCTAGGTAGCACTAGTCTCTATTTATTCACTATCCAGTTTTAAGCAAGCATACAATTATATGTGTTTCAAAGCATGTTATATTGTTCTTAATATCATTCATGTATTTATGTAACCCATTCTTTTAGGCTTAATAGGAATAGAAACAAAACAGGCAGAGAAAAGGCAAGAAAACAAGGCTTGCCGGCCAAAGCTGATTCTTCTTAGAAATGAAGAAGTCGCGATGAAATCGATTCAGGTTAGCTAAAGCGGTGGCAGGGCCTGAAGTAGCTCTCTTTGCCTAGGCGAAGAGACATAACCCTAATTGGGCGACACCACTTAGCCCGAGGTGAAGGACTCTTCACCTAGGCGAAAGGCGTCAGTCTTTGACATAAATGTCATATTCTTGCCCTTTTTCACCGGACAATTCTAAACCAAACCAAAAACAAGATCAAATCCAACCTCTAACCCAACTAAAAACACAAATATGGGAAGAGTTAGGACTTTTCCTAACCTTGGATTATCTTCAAAGCTTCAACCTAGTTTTTCTTTTCTTCCTTTTCTTCTCTTCTTTATATGGCTAAGTGAGGCCACTAGCAAAAGGAGAAGAAAAGCAAACTTAAAAAAGAACTTAGTTTCTTCTCCAGGCCGGATACTTTGCTTTTAAGAAATTAATGAGAATTCCTTCTAAAGGCGATATGTTATCTTAAAGTAATTTAGCTCAATTTTTCCTTTTGCATTTTAGTCATTCCTTCTTATTCAATTTGCAAATCAACACAACAAAATTCTACCTAACCTATAACCTTTCACTTATGTGACCATAGAATACAATTTATTAAAATTATTATCATTATCATTTGATTTCTTTAATAATTACAGGTTATATACATTTTTCTATAACACTATTAAAATTTTAGAAAATACAATTTGATTTCCATACCTGGCATGTGTAACTCTACTAGAGTATAATTTGGGGTGTTACATGCTTCAGTATATGTTCGAGCATAAGCTTCCCTAGGTTGAATTTTTTCTTCATACCTACTTGGAAAAGCAAGGTGGCGAAGCTCTTCGATACAACTCTACAATGGGCAGTGATGATTACTCAGTGATCTTGTGTGAATAGAATTGCTTGGAGGAGGTAGTCGGAACTTGTATGGCCACAGTGGACCTTTCCTACATTTATAACCAAGACCGTTAGGTGTCTTGAACCACTTGATCTTCTTGCCATATTAGTGTTCCCAATCACCAGTTAATTATACTAAGAGAAAAGTCAAAAGTATGTCATCGTACCATCATCGTTTGGAAGTTTGGACTTGTCGGGTTCCCCATGTCCTTAGAGATATTTACATAGAACTCTAGGATGATCTAGGACACGAAGGGAGGCAGCTTCGATACATGGCCAAGCAGACTCATCTCTCCCAAGAGTTCCACTATCCCAAATTTGGAAAAGTCCTTGTTATGCAAGGTACATTCGTTGACAAGGGTCCTCTTTGATATAGAGGCCTGACTTATTAATGGGATGAGGATTTGAAAAAAAAAGGATGGAGAGGCACTTACTTTGGGAGACGTCATGGTTCACCTTGCATTGCGAGGCTTCTTAGTTCTTGCTTTTTCTTTGTAGGCGAAGCGGTCGAGATGACTTTCTCATGGCGGGAGGTGGAGATGGCGAGACTTCCCGAGGGCGGTAGATTCTTTGTTCTCTACTTCGTTCGATTTGGTCAGAACTCGATGATCGAGTTATTGAGCGGCGCTTTGCCTGGTTCGAGATCTTTATTACAAAATCAGTTAGACCTTATCCACCTTAATGTAAAGGTTGTTCTTCTTCTTATGTTGAAGGCGACTGACTCGATATTGGCTCGAGCGATTCATCAAGGTTTGGATCCTGGCTGCCTTGTTTCTCGATGGGAGAATTCTCCCTTGAACCAGAAGGATCGGCCTCTGGTTCAGTGTCATTAACCATTGTTTTTGTAGTCATTCGGATTGGATTGTCTTCAAGATTCGAACTTTCGGCATTTTGACTCTCCAGGGGGAAGCTTTCCTTCTCCAGCTTCTTTGTTGCGAGGATCTCATGCTTAGGTTCATAGGGCCTGAAGTGTGGCTGTGGCGCTAAATTCAAAGGTTCCACAACAATTAGATCCAAAGCTGATCCTTCTTGATCAAAGGTCTTGCCTTTAGAACTAGAACTTCCTTTCAAAAGCTTTCTTCTTTCGGACCCATCGGATCTTATCATAACCATCTTTGAAATCAAAGAAAGAATCAGAACAAAAGAGAAAGTTCAGACCTTTGGAAAATTCTTTAAGAGAATATGCAGAAAAGGACAAAGTGCTTTTGTCTTCTATTGTTCTCCTTTATATAGAGGTCCCACGGCCTCTTAAGAAACCATAAAGTTTGTCTCTAATGGTCTCCTATTAAATATAGGTGTTAGGGTTCCTCTTGGAATGTGCTCGATTCAAGAAGTCTTTATAGTTGCATTAACCACAGCGATCTGAGTCGTTCTACGGCGGTTAGTAAAACGAAACCACCTATCCGTTTGGATTTCCTTCCCCTTATCCCACCACCCCTTTTTTTCTTTTCTTTTTTTTTTTAAATATCTCGATGTTCAAACCCATAGATGATTTGAGATCTTCACATCTGGTAGCATCCCTCCTTGGGTGAAGATTTCGATTCTCCTAGCATTGTCACAGTTAGACGTTGGGACTCCCCTAAGGACTTCACTTCCTTTAAATGAATTTTCATCCATCTTTGGATGTGTGCACTTCTGTTTTGTGTTATCCTTTTGTCTTAGTTGCTGGGAACGGCACCTCATGGTTGGCAATTGTCTTGCATGTTTCCCACGTGTCGTTTGAACACTTTGGTAACGCTGAACAACTTATCTCTAATAAAGCTATCCTTACTACTCAAAACGAACTCCTAGTCTAGTTCTTTCATGTCCTGAGACATTCCTCCTAAAATTAGGACATTTTTTAAGGTCGGGTATTCGGTTCTTAGTATAATCCGAACTTCTAATTTCTCTAAAGCGATATGTCAAGTAAAGGAGTTTTTTATCCCTCCTAAGAAGGGTTCCCTTTCTTTGGATTATATGAACCCTCTTTGACTTGTTTTTCCATTGTAAGGAATTCTTCTATTCCTCATTTGGATCGAGTTCATGTTCTTGATGACATAGGGATTTGTGAGAGTTGTCACAGGATGGTAGGATTGTTTAAGATGGCGATAGGCCATTCGAACAACTTCTGCATAGATGTATCTTTTTCTATTAAAGCTTTCTCCTCCCTCAATGTTTGTTAGATCCATATGAAGTAGTCTTAGCACAATGGTTGTCATCTTAAGTTGGAACTTTGTGCAGGACGGTAGGGTTTGTTCCCTTTGCCTAGCAGTGAACATTCATTTGACCAATTTTTTCCTTCAACTCTAGATGACTTAGGCTTGATTGTCTAATGTTGTTACTAATATGTCCAGATTTTTGGAACCTTGTTTCATGTTTTCTTGTATTTGTTCCACATATTGGGGCGCAGTGAAATGGGATGATCCTTATTCCCTTCCCATAACAAGATGATGGTTTTGGTTATGTACTATACACTTGTCCTTATGAATTGTACAATAAGATTTTCATCCACAAAGTTGACACACTAGCAAGTTTATCGTGAAGTCTTCCGACTAAGCGATCACGTCCTTTAGATCTAGATAGCTTGGAATGATCGAGGACCGATAATGGCTATGATTCTTCCTTTAGCCTTGATCATAAAGTTACATAATCACGATTGAAAACTTGTAGATTGTCGAGATGGACTTGTTTCTGAGTCATGTCTTGAGCATCCTTGTCAAGACGCACCTTTGCTATCATGCTTCTTGCGAAGGCTCCAGAGACTTCTAGAATTTTTTTGAGGCATCTCTTCCAAGTCCTTTCTAATCATGCTGGAGAGCTTGGTTCTTGTGGTTGCTCGAACTTCCTTTCTCAATTCAGCTGTCCCTAATCAAACACTTTTCTAAATTGTAATTATTAACCCAAAGGGTTCTTTAGATTCTTTTTCTTCCATTCTTTATTGTCCCACTTCTTTTATTATGGCAATAGAGGAGTATGCTTAATGTTGGCTGTTTCTTTCTTGAATTTCATTGCTCGAGATCTAAGATTGAACTCTTTTAAAGGTTGTGTTGTCTCCTTCTTCCTTCCAATTTTTGCATCTTGGAGCCTCAAATATTTCTTGAAGGATGTCCCATGCTTCTTTTGCAAATCTTGAAGCGGCAATGAATCCAAACATCTTGTCATCCATATCACATTGAATGGATCATAAACGTGGATTTCTTAGGGTTGCTTTTTCTTTTCTTCATAGTTCCATTTGATTCAAGCAGTCTTTGACAATCTTCATTTTCTACTATTTTGGTTGGGGCGGTCCACCCTATCACTACAAATTGCCATACTTCCATTCCTAGAGACTTGATGAGAATACTCATGTGTACCTTCCAGTCACCATAGTTTTGATCATCAAGCAGATAGGGGCATCTTCCAGAAATTTTATCCTTCTTAGGACTTATCAACAATTCACACACAATCGAATAGAGCAACCTAAGGATCTCACTCAATAACTTAGAGTGACATGCTCTAATACCAATTGATAGATATAAGTATGTGTTCTAGATCACAATCGTTAATGTTCAGATTGCGATATCATTCAAACTATGTTGTAGTGCATCCGAACTCCCCCTGAGGGACTTAGTGTGTGCATAGCAGATGTGATATATTTTTCAATAAAGTAAAGGCACACACAATTTTTACGTGGTTCGAAAACCTACATATGTACACAGGGTATGCAAGGATTTCCACTGATCTGATTAAAGGTTTACAATTAGCCTTACGTGGTATGAGACTCACTCTCTACCCACGACTCTTCTTTAAACCTAATCACTCCTAGTCGAATTCAGAATGAACTCCCTCCATTCCCCTCTCTATAACATTGCACACCCATAACCCACAATACATCAAGATAAGATGAAGAATATAAATACCATCATCTTTCACCTAAAGGTGAAAGGTATTTAACATGCAATACCTCAACTGAGTATCTACACTCCGCACTCTCCTACACGTCCAGACTTCGCTTATTCTTCCTCAAGCTCTACTCCTGAAATCTGTGTTTAGTAACTTCCAACCCCCGAATAGATAGCCCTTGATTCAGTCTTGGAAGTCTAGATAAGGCTGGATCATTATCCTGATATGACTCCAACACTACCTTCTGTGTGATAGCGGCTGGGTTATCTAGCGAAATAAGAGCTTGTTTCGAACATCCTCTTCATAATAGAATCCTAGATTGTTTCCAATTTTGGTTTGATAACTTAGACTTCCGGATCTTGTGTGATTTGATCGTTATCCATTTGTCAAATTGATCCTAGGCCCATCGGTAATTTGCTCCCCAAGTTCGTTGGCCTCGAGCTAAGCGAGCTCACGTGCATCCTGTTACTACTTAGTCGGACCTATTATATCTAGCATGTCACACCCGATTCCCGGTCGAAGCCGTTAGCGGATCAGAGAGCCGGTTCAGGCGCAGACTATATCTTGGGACTCTCTTTACGCATTATCGGACATTAATATATCAATTCTTATAACTATTGTAACAAATAACTCTTCCCTATGGGTTTCGGACATGTTTAGGAGTATAATAAAAGGAAAGAAATATATTTATCAGAAACAAGATGAGGAAAAGAAAATAAACGAGAACTTGGAATTAATACAACGAGTTAAGGGTAATTTAATAAATTACCAATTCATATTAAGGAGTGTAATATAATGATTCTCTTACATTGGAATATGCACTAAGTTAAATCAAGAGTAATAGAATTTGAGGACCCAGTAATAAAGAAAGATATTAGAACAAAATAAGGAAGAAAATTATGGAAGAGGCAAGTGGGCGAAGGAAAGAGGGAGGATTTGCCTCCTGAAAGTGAAATAAAAGGGGATAAGATCAAATAAGATAAGACCCAAAACCAAATATCTCATTTTGGTCTTGGAAAAGAGAGAGAGTAAAAACAGGAAGAAGAAGAAGAAGAGAAAAGAAAAGAAAGAAGGAAGTCACGGTATGGAACTTCTGAGGTTTGGGGTGTGATTTGAGTATAGTGTAAGGAACTAGGTATATTTCCATAAAAACTTCTGGACGACATGGGAGAAAGTATCGATGTTTGTACAATAGTATGGGTTTGTATAGTTTTGGGTATAGAAAGTATAAGATACTTGGTTTTGGAACCCTCTATCTGGGTAGTGGTTTGGGATTGGAAACTCTGACCTTATTTCTTGTTAGGGCTGAGCTGAGAAGAGCTATAAGGCTCCTAAAGATGTGTTTTGGGAAGGGTCTAGTTGCAAATTAAACCAAGAAAATTCCCTATTTTGATCATATGCAGTATCCGGACTTTAGAACGGGTTTTTGGACCAGAAATAAAGGGAATTTAGAAGTGAGTCCTTCTGATAATTTGTAGCCACATCAATGAACTTGATGTTAGGCTTTTGAATCTCTCAATTTGGACCTCTGTAGACTAAGTTATAGTCCTTTTACTGAGGTCAGCCCAGCTAATCTGGTCGGGTCAGTTCTGCCAGTCGGGTCAATAGCCTGAGACAGAACTGGTTTTGAGTAATAAATAAAGAAATTTGGAGAGTAAAGTCCTTCACGGTGGTGTAGCCACATCAATGAACTTGATGTTAGGCTTTGGGTTGGTCGGACCTGTGAAGTAGAGGTGGTCTTTTTACTGCGAAACAGATCAAATGGGTGAGAGGTAAGGCTATAGGATATGAGTCAATGAGGTCGTGGACCTCATGCGTGAAGGTCAGTAGGCATATGTGGGCGAGATGGCGCATTCTGCCGTGGAGATTAAGTGCTGCCGTGCTGTGAAGGTCGTGGTATAAATCACAATGAGGTGTCGGCCGTGCGGGTTATTGCGCGTGGCACTCGAGCGGAGGTCATATCTCCTTCGTTTGACTCCGGGTTGGGGCGTGCCCGAACACATGGGCGGGCTAGTCGAATCGTCGTATGCCTGGGGAGGAATATTGGGTGTCAGACCAAGCTGGAGTCAGGTTCAAGTCGAAGCTCGTGCAGGTTGACTACGTATGACCTCGCGACTTAGTGTACTTCTCAGATCGAACTCCGATTTGGGTGTTATTGGACTCTGGAAGCCCATGGGTGGGAGTATCCATATTCCTGGGGAGGATTATTCAGATGTCGAACCGGTGATATATCGAGCTCGTCAGGTCAGGTCCAGCTCGTCGGTCGAGGTTTGACTACGTATGACATCCGACTTGAAGAGTCTAACTCCTTCATCGGAACTGGTTTGCCAGGTGTTCTTGGACTCCTATCGACCATTGAGTCAGAAATACATTCATATGCCTGAGAGGTTATTAGGTGTCAGACCGGTGTTGAACCGAGCTCACCGAGGTCAGGTCAGCTCTTTCGAGTTCAAGATTTGACTACATTATGACCTCGACTTCGGAATGTCTCATAACCATCTTCAATCGAACTCCGATTTGGTGTTCTTGGACTCTATGGAAAGCCCATTGAGTCAGAATACGTCATATGCCCTAAGGAGACTAGTAGATACCAGACCGAGTGTTATGCCTAGTCTACTAAAATTGGTGTTTTACTAAGTGTACTTCATCGCTTGGTTGAAGATAATTGGAATACATGATAAGAAAAGAATAGATATGAACAAAGAAATAGCAATATAAGTAGATTTGATATGAAAAAGAATATAGAAGAAAAGGAATAAAATAATGATAAGCTTTCGGAGAACCGCTATAATTGGCATGGCTGCAGGCCCAGGATGTTGAATGGCCAGAGACATATATGATCAGTGCTTGGCCTCACACTAGTCTTCTTTGGCACTTCTATCACGTGGGCGAGGCACGTATATGTCAGTCTTTGGCACATATGCATGATAACCCGATTAGCCTGCTCCACGCTAGTGTTTACGACACTTACATTACGTGAGCGAGGCACGTCTACGTTCTGCTCTTGTCTTGTGCCTTCGGGTATATATTAATAAGTCTAATTCATTCTTTATCTCAGGTCCATTTGAGTAGATGTTTATACGTATTGTATCTGAATAAAATGATAAAGATAAATAGTTTGGACATGAAGGGTACCTAAAGATTATTAAAAGAAAGAAGTCTAGGTTACACTCCTATGGAGATAGAAACGATCGATAAGAGCCTGAAGTAAAACGTCTGAAATTATAGAAAATGTATAGGTATAAGTCATAAGATATGATAGTCTAATAAAGTACATGAAGATATAAGTTAACAAGATATAAGATGTTACCAGGAATGAGTACTTGTACACGAATGATAAGCATAGAATATAGAGAATGAGTAAATGCAAAAATATGATAAAAATATAGGAATATAATATCATAGAGAAATATGAAACTAGTAATATAGTCTGGATATGAGAACGAATACAAATTTAAAGTAATGATAGTATATATTGCCCTAATGTCATGATGATAATAGTTATTTATGCTTATAAATATGTACGAAAATATAATCGTAGTTTTGTGTCGACTAGTAGAGGGATAGATTGGCTGGTGGAAAATCGTCTGCGACATCTGAGTTAATTTACGATATTGAGGCCCAGTTTGGGTCGATGACATAAGATCGTTTGGATCGGGTGGCCCGAAAGGGTCCTGCTAACGCCGCTCCTTTATAAGATGATCATTGTCTCGACTCAGACGATAACAGCGTAACCCGGGCCTAATAAGACCACTATCTGCGAGCAGTGAGTGCGGCGCCTCGGGCCACACGATAAGACCCTTTGTTTCATACAGTGAGTACAGCGCCTTCGGGCCCTTATAAGTTTCCTATATCCACTTCTTTGGTATTTACAGGCATGAAACATAAAATAAATGATTTGAATATGACATGTGAAAAGATATGATATGATATGAGAAGCATAACATTGCTATGTGATGATAAGTTCTGTAACATGCTTAGAGATTATATGATATGTTATGATAAAGGAAGCATAGTATTGTATGTGATGATAGGATACATAATATGAAGTTATCACGATCCGACATGAACAACATGAAAATGTATAAGAATGTAAAATGCGTGCAAGAAAAGCTAATATGAAGAAAAGTAATATAGAAAAGTAAATAAGAAAAGCAGTATATGAAATGAGTATAGACACGGTACATAATGCGATGCGTGAACACGTTAATTGAAAGCGGTACATGATGTGATGCATGAAAATAGAACATAACAAATGGTATATAGTATATAACCATGAAAGTAATATATGTATAAGATATGACATACCTGAGAATAGGATATATATAATATGAACCATTAGAAAGATAATAGATCAAATGATAGAATCTTTAAGTAGAAAATATATGATATGAATATATATAGACTACTGAATGAATAGATGGAACATGCTATGAACACATGATAGAAATGCATAAGTGCTAAGAACGATGAGATAGAAGTAAAAGATGACTAAACACGGGAATATAGTAAAAGTATAGATAGGAGATGTGTCGAAAGACGAGAGAGGAAAACATGTAACGAGGAAAGGGTTGGAACATGCGCGTAGATGTACCAAGGTGATAAATAACGAAGCGTTATATGAATATGCCTTATGGAGCTGTAAATGCATATATAAGCTTGAGATGGTCTGTTGGTTGTTGTCATATATGACTACTTTAAACATAAAAAGCTTAGCATGGGTGTTCCAATCGAATAACTAGTCTGAAGAAGACAAGGATGAGGACGGGACATTCCATCGACGAGCTGGCAGGGTTCAGGAGATAGGTGCTCACCGCCTTGCTTAAGCGATCTACGATCATTTGTATTAGAAAAAAAATGTACATGTATAAGTAAACGGGACTCAGTATATGTATATAGATGTTAAGGGACACCACTCCGATGGTAGTTCTTTTATATATGAAAATGATTTTTGTTATTATAGAAATTGTTTGTATAACCCACCCAGTGGGTTGGAATGAGAAGAGCAATTGATGAGTCGGTATATGATCTAGCCTTGCCGGACTCGGTTCGGATCGGCCAATCCGGGTCGGATCGGAATGGGAGTGTAAACAACTATATCAACATATCATATTAAAGTCCAAAATAAAACTACCAAGTAGTGGTGTTTCTGATGTCATATATACTCTGATGCGAGTCTAATTTACATATTCGAAAACTATACATTTACATTTCTCTTTACTCGAGAGCGAGGAACCTACATTGATGGCACTTCTTCGTGTGTTGGCCGACGGAGATGCGGAATATCCTTGTCTTTTTCTTGTACCTACACGGATTAAACCGTCTTTAAGCTTTGCAAAGTAGAAACATAGGTAATATGCATATACAGTTATAATAAGCATATAACAATAGGATATCGGGGTGCATGCATTCATATCATGGACTTATCCTGATGCCCAATAACTATACTTGATTCACGTTTGTTCAGAGAGGATCTCAGGATTGAGCTTATTCGTGATACGAAATACACATTTGGTGTCTGAGTCAGAACAATACACATTGTTTCCTCTTATTCATTATCTAGGTTATTATCATATATTGTAGAATTCCCTATGCGGTACTAATAAATGGTAAGCAATGTCGTGTGAAGATACTATACAATACTGAAGTGTCGTAGCACAAAGCAGGAGTGTCGAAGCACTAATCAGAACAAGAGTGTCGTAGCACTGTCAGGGAGTATCCAAGTCTGTCGGAGTGTCGTAGCCTTGACCGAGCGTGTGTGTCATTTCATACACGGTGTAGAGCATTCCCTCGAGTGCTAGTGTTTCTCTGAGCTTATGTTTTATTCTTTTCTTCTCCTTTACATATCAAATCGTATATTCTTATTTCTTAGTTATATTTATCTCTCGTTTCTTATCATGTCTTCCAATTGACTTTAATCAAGCTATTAGTACACTTAGTCTGACAATCAAATTTTCAGATGTGGATACCGAATGCCATTAAATATATGGTTAGATTTTAGACTCAATGACTTTCCATAGAGTCCAAGAACACCCAAAAGCAGTTCTAACGAAGAAGTTATGCACGTACAGCGGAAGAAAATCGATAACACGGCAAGCGTATTAGCAGCAGCAGCCACTGTCTTTTGTCATTTTCAGGACTTATTATCGCTCAATATTGTATCAATCTATATATGGATGGATCACAGGCTAAAGTAACTCCATAGAGTCTAGAAACACCAAACGGAGTTGGTGAAAGTTATGGTCGTCCCTAGAGTTGGAGGAGTTGACATTGTGCGGGGCTACGCTATAGCGTGGAATCCCAGCTATAGCGTGCCGGTCACACCCAGCCACGCTACAGCGTGGCTTCCACGCCCCGGCGTGCCAGAGAGCTCCTTGGCCGCTCCGGTACACGCCATTTTTAAACCCGAAACCATCTCGGAACAGCCCTTCTCCACCAGCGACAATATCCTCCCAATTGAGACCACATAACATGCCCTGAGCACGGCACTCAAACCATCCTGAGCAATCTCAAATCACCCCCAGTAGGAATAACCCAACTTCCATATTCATACATATTCTACAATCCATCCTCAAAGGGAGATTCCATACCCCTAACAAGCGTACACTCTAACACACCTCAAATCTTAGCTCAATGAGGGATTTCATATAAAAGTCCATAAATTCACACTAACCCATAACCATCCTTACAAACCATACAAAAACTCTTAGTTTCCATACTCAAAACCATACTAAAATCTAACAAAGTCTATACAAAATCCATACAAAAATCAAAAGCCACAAATCAAGGAAGAACCGCAGACCAAGGTGCAAATCCTATAACTCCATACATATTCTATATAAAACCAAGGATCCTTACAAATTCCATACAAGAATCCATACCAAACTCCAAAGATCCATACAAAGTCATGTATCCATACCTTTTCTTGGCCTCTTCTTCTTTTTCTTCTTCTTCTTCTTCTTTTCTCCTCTTCCTTTCTCTCCCAACCGTATGAGCTCTCTTTGGAGACCAAAAAATGGGATATATTTTTTGGTCTCCCCTTCTTTTATAATTAAAGTTTCCTTTATTTACCTTTTTGGTCCTCCATCTTCTACTAATTTCTATTCCAAGTTATGTTATTTCCACTTTAACCTCTAATTTTTTCAATTCATGTCTTTGATGCCCTTTTTTGACAAATTGCACTTTTGTCCTTAAATCTTGAAAAAAATTCGGGTTTTTAAATTTCTATATTTTCGCATTTAATTTACGAAAAAATTAATTTATGCCTACAAAATACCCTAAACATGTTGAAAACAATTAGGGTATATTTCGGGGTGTTACAATTCTCCCCCCCCTTAAAATAAATTTAGATCCTTGAGAGTACAGGCGAAGAGGTAGAAGTCTTGTGCCCTCATTGTTGATCCCGGTTCCCATGTAAAGCTTCTTCCATATAGTGATGTTGCCAAAGCACTTTTACGGAGGACTTGCTTGTTTAAGTAATTATCTTATTTCACGATCTAGAATAACTTCGACTCTTCATCGAAAGTGAAATCTTCTTAATACTTGTATATCTTGAATTGGTAAAATATGCGATGGAGTCGAGCATTATCTACGAAGCATAGACACATGGACATCATGTAATTTGACTAACTCGGAGGAAGTGCCAAGCGATAAACTCTTGGTCAAACTCTTTCTAAAATCTCGTAAAGGCCCGATGAATCTTGGACTTCGATTTCCGCTTCTTCCAAGCGAATTATCTTTTTCCACGGAGATACTTTTAAAAAACACTGTCTCGACTTCATACTCTATATCCTTTCTCTTGAATTAGCATAAGACCTTTGTCTATCAACAGTGACTCTTAACCTACAGTGAATAATCGAACTTTTTCTTAAAGATAACACTGGTGGGACCAAGTAATTTATGCTCGTTCATCTACATCCGATACATGAGTTCTACATCTTCTTCGTACAAAGCTATACGGGGCCATACCAATCTTGGATTGATAACTATTGTTATAGCGAATTCCATGAGTGGAATATGCTATCCTGAGTTCCCGAGAAAATCTATTACCTGACCACACTGACATATCTTCAATACGAATCACTCTTTGGTTGTCCATCTGTTTGTGGATGGAAGCGATCTTTAAATTCAATCTCATACGAAAGCTAACATATCCTTCGAGCCTTGATGTAAGCAGAGGATCGCGATTCGACACTATCGATCTGGTAATGCCATGTAATCGATAATTTCATTCATAAGGTCCATTGCGCGATCCATGGAGTGGTCAGTGGGATCGGTAGGAAGTGTGGGGCAATTGATATGTCCCTGATTACCCAAAGCGCATCATGTTTCCTTTGGGTGAGGAAAAGCGGGATACAAAATCCATAGTAACGTTATCCCACTTCCATTGGGGGAATTGAAGAGTTGATAAGCGGGATGATACTCCAGTGTTCGGCCTTTGTGACCGTCGGACACTTAGCCACATACTCGGAAATGTCCCTTTTCATCCTTGCCACGGTAGTACTATTTCATATCTGGTACATTTATTACTTCTAGGATGCATGGTGAAAGCTTGATGTGTAGCTCATATAATATCTTCTTTTTCAAATCCATATCATTCGATTTTTATAATACGCTCTTGCTGACAAACCTCCGTCTCCATCCATGGAAAAATCGGTCTTGTCTCGATGCGACTAAGCGAAGTATCTCTGCAACTTGGCATCATGTTTACAGGCATCCCTTTATCATTTGCTTCAATCAGGTATCCCACTCAATTGAGGCAAACAAGGCTCCATCAGTCTGATCTCGATCATAATCTTTGAAAATCATGAAATCATTTTCCTACTCAAAACATACGCCCGCTACATTTTGCTTTCGGGGTGGTAATCAATTATACAATCATAGTCTTTCAATAATTCTAACCACGCGTTGCCTCAAGTTCAAATCTTTTGAGTTAACTAAATGTTGGACTCTGTAGTCGGTGAAAATTCTACATTTTTTCTCCATATAAATAGTCGCCATATTTTCAGCGAGACACTCTGTTGCTAACTCGAATCATGTGTGTGAGATAGTTTTGCTCATGCGGCTTCAATGCGGAAGCATAGCCACCACTTTCCCGTCACAAGCTCGTCTGGCGTCCCGAACCTATCTCGAGCATCCTTTGTACATTGTGTATTCCACCCACCAGTAGGCTTAATCAACACTGGTGCTTCTACCAATATTTCTTTTAATCTTTGAAAACTGGATTGGCACTTATCATCCCACTCAAACCTCACTCCCTTGCGGAGTAATCTTGTGAAAGTGGGGATGCATAAGCGAAAATCCTTGTACAAATCTCAGATAACTGCTAAGCCCGAGAAACTTCTCACCTCGGTTACATTTAGGAGGTTTCCAATTCTAGCTAGCGATTTTCACTTGGGTCCACTCTAATACCTTACTGCATATACAATATG
The DNA here is from genome assembly GCA_016808115.1 of Tetrastigma voinierianum. Classification (NCBI taxonomy): domain Eukaryota; kingdom Viridiplantae; phylum Streptophyta; class Magnoliopsida; order Vitales; family Vitaceae; genus Tetrastigma; species Tetrastigma voinierianum. The sequence continues at coordinate 38,202 of JAEQBH010006926.1, read as the reverse complement.
GCTAGAATGACACTTCCTTAAGCCAAAATTCACATTTACTTAACTTTGCAAACAATGATTCTCTCAGTTTGCAATACTATCCTCGAAATGGTGTTCATGTTCCTGTGCATCTTTAGAAGATACACGGGGATGTCATCAATAAATACCACCACAAGTCTCAGTCAAAATAGGGCGATTGTTGGCCAGGACCCAGACATATACAAATTCTCTTTCTGTCATGGTATTATCCCCAATCCGACCTTGGCGCCATAAAACTTGTTAATGGACAAGACATGTACAAATTTATAACACTATCGTAAGACTATTGTCTAATCTGACAACGTAGCCATAAAACTTATTGGGACCCAGACATGCTACAAATTTATAACCTGTATCGCAGACTATTATGCAATCCCGGCTTGGCGTATGTAAAACTTGTTGACCGTATATGTCTTAGCTATTTGATTAGTTCGAGGTGTTTCAATTGGAGTAAATTGTTTACTGAGTGGTTTGATCCCTTATCTTTGCAAGTGGAGTCGGACGAAGTAGTAAATTGGATTTAAGTCCGGATATCGATCGCGAGATCTCGAAAATTTTGATCAACTACCCTGACTACTCAAGAAGCTCTATACTATTTGGACTATAATGGACAATTTGAATCGACCGTTAAGCCTTGAAATAATGAAAACCTAAATAATATGAATGAATAACAAATGAATGACAAAATAATGAAATGACAAATTTGATTGACAGGTTATGCGTAAAGAGAACATTGAAAATAAAACGTTGTGAAGAATCCAATTCCCTCACGGCTTGTATGGTAATTTTTGCTTCGAACCACAGTTTTAAAGCTAGTCCAAAGGAATGTGATGGTCTGGTGGATCTCTCCAAAACACACCGTTAAATAATCTCTTCAAGACTAGGATTGGTGGGCTGAATCTTTATTTGATGGGTGGGAGCAACTGTATATTTGTGCAGGTGAAATGATGATGATGTGTTTTGATATGTGGATATATGCTAATTAGAGCGACTCATTCTTTCATCAGTTAGTCGTTGTAACCGCGGGATTGAATTCACGATTGAATTAAAGCGAACTCTGCATGCTTAAATTGATAACTCCTCAACTCATTCTCGGTTTCAAGTGAAGAGGATGTATCGATTTAATTACACATAGCACGATAGATCATGTCGGTTCCCATACCTTCGAAATTATTCATCACTCTCGGGGAATGCCTTCTACATGTCACTCGAGAGAGCTCATAATCGAGAAACTTAGGAATAACAGTTATGGGTATAAAGTGACATTGGGATCCCGTTCGAGAATCGCCAAAACCGACCGTCGAATTATAAAGGCGAAGTTCAGCAATAATGAATAAAATTCTGTAGGAAAGATAATTTCTGACAATAGCGTCATTTCAATGGGAGGCTGTGTTTCTAAATCGCTTGGATTACACCATCGTTGGCTTCTTGATCGAAAACCATATCATCGAAGCTGTAGTTCGAAATCAAAATTTATGCGGAATTCAAACTACAGTGATAATTGAAAGTATAAATACGCATTCAAATTACACCCTTCTGACTAACGTTCAAATCGAATTTGAATGAAATCTGAAACTAATCTAAGAATTAAAAAAAGCGAAGAAAAGAAAAGAAAGAAAATTAAAATACGAGGCCTTGACCACTTCAGAATCTCTCCTTGTTCGCGAAGTGCGTTCATTCGATGGCGACCTTGATTATTTATAGGGTTGAAGTTTGGGCCCTAATTGATGCACTTCTTTTTTGGAATTTGTAGTTTAAAATATGGCCCGATTGGTTGTTGATGTCAGCGACATCAATTCTTATCGCGACCTCATTGTGCTAGTCATGTCGCGAGTCTTTGTTTGAGTCGCGGACGTGTCTTTGGTGTAGGCGATGTCGCGGCGGCAAGGCGTTGCGACCTGGCGTATTGCATTTGATGTCGCGACAAGCGCCGGATGTTGCGACCTCTTCTCTGTAGTAGGCATCCGCGACCTCACGGATGTTATTAAGCGACCTCAAGTCTTTACAATTGATGTCGCGACAACCTGGTGTTGTCGCGACCTTCTTTTCTTACCAATGTTGTCGCGACCACTGAATGATGTCGCGACAGCTTGATCTTGTCGCGACCTTCTTTTTAGTGCATCTGATGTTGCGACCATTAGTTTCCTTACCAGTGATATTAGCATTGTTTTTACGCCCGATCTTGGTCGCGACTATACAGCTTTGAAGCGATGTTGCGACTAAATGTTGATCCGATTTTTTAGCTCATGTCGCGACTTCTTTTTCCCAGTGTCAGCGACATCATATCCTTTATCTTGAGTTAAATTACATCGCGACCTCTGAATGATAGCGACATCATTCTTTCTTCTTCATCGATTTACGGTTGTTTGACCTTGAGCTCCTTTCCGCGCTACGGCTTTCGCTTTGTCTTCAATTATGCTTGATTCTGTGGACCTTGTAATTGTAACGAAGATGCATTTTGATTTGTTGTAGCTTCCACGACATCAAATTCTTTAATCCTTTTGCACTTCTCTTCTTCTTGACTTCCTTGACCCACATTATATGATGTGTGACCCATTACGCTCTTTTACGCATTTTGCTTTCTTTTCAATTTCTCTTGCAAAAGCGATTGGAGTGGTTATTCCATCTTCACATATTAATCGATCTTTTTATCTAAAAATCAATCAGAAAAATGGACTGAAAATAGATGACTTTAAGCTCATCGGGGCGGAAGACCACATTCATCAAATCCATGCATGCGATAGGAGCATTAGTTAGCAGATGGCATTACTAAAACTATGGTAGTATAACAGGTTAAAGAAGAGTGTTTCGGGACATCGACCTCTTTTACCGGAGTTGATAATATCCGTCATAAGTCACATCTTCGAGACACTTGCCGCTCTCGATTGATCAAAATAAATCTTCTATTCTTGGCAGTGGGTACTTGATGCTTAAGCTGTTACTTTGTTTATTTGCCGGTGAGTGATGCACATCAGAAAAGTGCCATCTTTCTTCTTATGAAATAAGCGGCGCACTGAGTGAAACACTGGTCGGATAAAACCGTTTATTCAGCGCTCTGTGGTTAGGAGTCTTTAACTCTTTTCGATTCGGTTGGAGCCATACGATTACGGTGTCCTGATATAAGTCGTTCTGTACAGCTTCAATAGAGGTCCACTTCTCTTTTCAGGTGGTACTCCGTGCTTTCTTGGGAAACATCAGAACTCCAATCCATAGACATTTTCTAAATTACTTGCTCTCTTTTTGGTCGAAGTCAAAGCGAAAAGGCATCCATGACCTTTTCTGGAAAGCGTCGGACTCACCGACATAACTTTGATGCTGATTCGGATCGGATACCTGTATTATTACTTACGATAGGTGAGACATTTCGCGAGGACTCTTTTCTTATCCACGGTCAGTATGGCCCGATGTTTGGATAACTTGATCAATTCCCAGATCAAATCAAACTCATGAAAAGGCAAAGCAATTCGTCGTAGAGAATTCCCTATCATGGACCATTAAGGGACAATTCTTATACACACAGTTGACTCTAACACTATGCCCCAGAGGACTTGTAACAAGCAGGTCATAAGCTAACAGCTCTACTGAAGGTAATTTATCACTCATTTGTTTCATGCATATATATGAATGCGTAGAGCCCGGATCAATTAAAGCATACAAGTCAATATCAAAGAGAGTGAAAGTACCCGCAATAACCCCCGGTATGTCCGGATCTTCACGGGCTCTCATAGCATAAGCTCGCGTTGGGGCCATAGTAGCGGGACGATTCACCGTCTCTGAAGTATTACCTCTTCCTTGTGAGTCACCAGATCCTCTAACCTACTCTGATGCATTGAAGTGTTTGACCCTCCTCTTCCACTTCCTTGAGGATTTCTAGAACCTCCGGATCCTCGCGGACAATTGGCTATCACATGATCTGTGCTCCCACATCGGAAACAACCCCCAGTTACTCGTCTGCAAATACCACTATGATATTTGTGGCAATGCGGGCATACATGTTTTTCCTCTTGTCCAGTGGAGGTGCCTCGACCGGAACTTTGTGTCATGGTAGGTCCTTGTCTCCTACCCCTTGTAGCTGAACCTTGTACTGAATCAACTTGTGACTCTCTAGGTCTTTTTCCCGAAGAGGAACCCCTCTTGAACTTTCTCTTTCTTTTCTTTCTTGACTCTTCATTTCCCGACTTCGATTTTGATAGCAGCTTGTACCCGGGCGATAAAAATTGACAACATGTAATGCTTGTAGTGAGGTACCTTTTTGATAGACTCATGTAAGCCCTCTCAAATTGGCCATCTGAATTTTCGTAGAGCAGTTCGGTCTTATATTTACTAAGGCGGCTAATTCTTTCTCATACTCAACCCTTTGTCATTTTCCCTTGTCTTAGAGTAAATTTCTTCCATTTGACTCCTTGTAGTCATCGATTGACATACTTCGTATTAAACTGCGTGACAAAGTAGTCCCATGCTTTGGATCTGGGTAGTGGATTCTCAAAACCGGCTTCCCACCAGTCATAAGGCGCACCCAGCAATGAAGCGCTCATGTGACCTTTTGGTCTACATGACATCTCGCTTCATCTAGAGCCCTTTCAAGTTTTTCAAGCCAAAACTCGGCTTTATCAGACTCTTCCATACTTATACCATGGAATTCTTCCACTCCATGCACCGTGATGGATCTTTCCCGGAGCTCGAGGGGTCGTGAGTCGATCTAAGACCCTTTCCATATCCTGAGAGATTTTTATCAATGCTTCAGTTGAAGCATTTTCATTTATCGTTGACTCTGACGGACTAGAAGCAGATTGATCTAAAGGATTAGCAGCATAAGCTGACTGCGTCTGACTTCTAAGGTGGATCCATTAGGCGATACACAAAACAAAGATATCGCATTAGGCCCAACACATTTACTATATGGTACATTCTTAATCTAAAACTCGTCGGCTTTAAACGCCGATACCAACTTGTCACACCCCGGAATTCACGGTTCGGCAGGTGTAGTCCGAGGCAGTTTAGCAGCGAGATTATATCTTGGATCTTACACTTTATCGAGGACGTCAATATATCAATTCTTATAGCTATATCAACATATCATGTATTCAAAAGTCCAAAATAAAACTACCACCATAGTGGTGTTTACGATGTCATATATATCTGATCTTGTCTCATTTTACATATTCAAAAACTATACATTTACATTCTTTGCTTTCGGAGGCGAGAACTACATTGATAGACCCACACACTCATGTGTTGGCTGAGCGGAATGGGAATATCACTTTATCTTTTCTTACGTACCTACACGATTAAACAGTATAAACTTCGGCTTAGTGGGAAACATAGGTAATATGCATATACCTGATTATAATAAGCATATAAGCGATAACGAGATGTAGAATTTGCATTACATTCATATCATGGACTTTATCTGAAGTACTTATGCTTACCATGGATTGCGTTTGTTCAAATCTCAGCAGGAGTTAGGAGCTTATTAGTGATACGAAATACGTGCGGTATTAAGTCAGAGCGATCACATTGTTTCCTCTTATTCATTATCTAGGTTATTATCATATAATACTAGAATTCTATGCAGGTACTAATGGTAGACACGGCACAATAAGTATCTGAGATGTATACCAATCTTGAAGTGTCGTAGCACAAAGCGAGTGTCGAAGCACTAATCGGAAACGAGTGTCGTAGCGATTAGAACAAAGTCTCTTAATGGGATTGTGTATGTCGAGCGAGGAGTCTTATTAACCTTTATTCGAGCGATGTCGTGTCATTTCATGCACGGTCTTAGGCATGCGGGCTTATCATTTATTCTTTTCTTCTATACTCAACTTCACATATCAAATCTCGATATATTATTTCTTGATTTATATTTATCTCTCGTTTATCATGTAATTCAATTATTTAACCAAGCTATTAGTACTTGGTACAACAATCAAATTTTAGAGGATGTGGATACGAATGCCATTAAATAGCATATGGTTAGATTTTATTCCGATGAGCTTTCCATAGGGGTCAAGAACACCCAGCAGTTTTAACGAAGAAGTTATGCATTGCAAGTAGGGAAGAAAATAAGCAACTGCGGCAATGCGTAGCAGCAGCGCCACATCTTTTGTCATTTCGGACTTATTATAAGCTCAATGTTGCGTGGTATAACGGATGGATTCTAGGCTTCGAAAGACCATGAGAGTACAGAACACCCTAACGGAGTTCGGACGAAAGTTATCAGAAGTTGGAGGAGTTGACATTGTCACGGGGAAGCTACGCTAGCGTGGAATCCCACTATAGCATGCAGAATGCACCCGACCACACTACGTGGCTTCACACCCAGTCTGACTCCTTGGCTAGCTCAGGGTACCGCCATTTAAACAGAAACCATCCCAGGAGCATTGTCTAGGTGACAATATCCTCCCAATTGAGACCCACGTAACATGCCGACATAGCGCCTAAACATCATACAAATCAATCCCAAATCCTTTAAAAGTAGGAATAACCCAACTCCATATTCATACATATTCTACAATTCATCCTCGAGGAAGATTCCATACACAACAAGTAATTACTCTCTAATACCTCGAATGCCAGCTCGATGAGGATTTCATATAAAAGTTCATAAATTCACTAACCCATAACCATCCTTACAAATGTACAAAAACTCTTAGTTTCGTACTCGAAACCATACAAGTCATGATCCACTCTGAAATCCACTCCTCTGAAAATCCAAAAGCCACAAATCAAGGAGAACCACTAGACCCAGGTGCAAATCCTATAACTCCATACATGATACATATAAAACTGAGGATCTACTTACAAATTAAAATGCAAGAATAAAGTACTAAACTAAAGAAACGAAAAATGCAAAGACATGTATCATACATTTTTCTTGGCCTCTTCTTCTTTTATTGCTTCTTCTTCCTTGCTTTTCTGCTCACCCTTTCTCTCAGCCGTATAAGGCTCTCTTTGGAGACGAAAAAATGGGATATTTTTTGGTCTCCTCATATAATTAAGTTTCCTTTATTTACCTTTTGGTCCTCCATCTTCTACTAATTTCTATTCCAAGTTATGTTATTTCCACTTTGACCTCACATTTTTTCAATTCCTTATTTGATGCCGCACTGACAAATTGCACTTTTGTCCTTAAATCTTACAAAGAATTTCGGGTTTTTAAATTTCTATATTTTTGCATTTAATTCTGAAAAAATTTAATTTATCTTTTTCTGAAAATCACTTTAAACATGTTGAAAACAAGCTAGGGTATATTTGAGTCTGGCCAAATCCTTGCGACAAAGGGTTATCTTAATCCAGACTACTTCTGATCCACGCCCAAAGTTTACCTCTTTTTCTTTAAATCTTCGTCAACACAGGCTACGAAGATCTTTATCTTCTTATGGGAACCCTTGAACAAAAATATGGATAATCTCAAACCCAACAACAATGAAATCATGTCTTCAAAGCACGATTTCATATTTTTATACTGAAATCGTGTTTAAAAACATGACATCTATATGGCGCTTAGTTGGCAATAAGTGCCATAAATTTGAAAATATTTATTTTTGTTATACATTTTAAAAAATGTTTTTCTAATTATAGTATTATTTTAAAAGCCCAGAGAGACCTGCTATTTGTTATACATATGCAAGGAAGATGGCGCTTTACAAGTATCCAAGATTGGTTATCTTAAAAATAATGATAATAATTTAATAGAAAATGCTCAGATAACATATTTACAAGTGTAATTATTAACAGTAACTAAAGATAGTGTTTTCCTAAAGCCTTAATCCTTGAAACATCATAGTTGATTAAAACCCGTGACAATAGTAAGCTACCTAAATGCGTTGTTGATTAACATAATATTGATTAATTTGAAGATATCAAACTGTCATGATCTTTTATTAAAATAAAAGATATCCAAACAGAAAACGATGCATGTGTGAGGAAGTGGGCATCTAGCACTACATGTTCAAGCCTCTATGACAAGGAATGCTCTTTATGAGAAAAATAGAGTAGTTTTGCAATTATTTTCAAATTGAAAAATAAAAACAATTTAAAATTATTGTAATTTTAGATATAAGATTGAACTTATCTTTAAAAGTCTCTTAGTTTTTAAAAGACAAATTTAATATAAAATAAAAATAGGTACTGAAATTATAAATATTCATTTTAAAAATAAAATTAGGAAAAATATCCAACCATAAAGAGGGTTCTGTGGATGTAACACCACCCAAGTTGACTCACCAAACTTGAGTTTTAATACAACTTCTTGCTTCTACCCCTCATGACAACATATTCACCATCAAATACAGTTTAATGTAAACTAGAAGCTTGCATACACTCCAATCCCATCCTTAGTTCTTTTAGGCTCCGATAAACAAAGTTTCACTATCGGATTGAAACTTTATATGTTTCAATCACCATCACATAGAGTTTGGATGCTTCACCAACTATATATCTTTATGTTTTTTAACAAAACCTGATGACTGACATGGATATACTATAAACAAACTCAACCCGATTGCTATTTTGGAAACAAAGGTTGAAAGACATAGAATTTTCAGCTCATGACTGTTTCACTTAACCTGTATTCCTCATCCCAGCAGCAATCCCATTTATTGTGATGAGCAAGGCATCTCTGAGTTTAGCGTTATCATCGTCGCGTCTCAACCTCTTCAGTATCTCCACCTGCAACATGTTCATTGGATTCAGAAAAGGAAGCCGGCTCTCGATCAATCTCCTCAAGATTCGATTATTCTGAGAGAGTTTCTCATGCCCAGTAACAGCTAGGACATACTTCTCTGTTGTCATGAGCTCCCTCCTTAGTTCAGCACCAAGCTCCTGCCTACTTGGTGACACAAGAACTTCATCATAAAGCTTGGCTATGGGAATGTCTGCTTTCCCTAAAACCATCTCTATAAGATCAATGGTAGATTGGAAGAAAGGCCATTCTTTGTACATTGCTATTAGGTCTTCTTTATGCCCCTTCTCACAAACACCCTTTAAGCCTGAACCCACTCCAAGCCAGACAGGAAGGACAAATCTGGTTTGTGTCCATGCAAATACCCATGGAATTGCGCGAAGATGTCCAATTCCAGTTGAGCTCTTTCTTCTCGTGGGTCGGCTTCCTATGTTAAGGAAACCAAGCTCAGCCTGTGGTGTAGCTTCCTGGAAGTAGGCAAGGAATTCTGGGTTTTCATAAACTGTACTTGTATAACTTTGGCAACTGATTTTTGAGATCTCCTCCATTAGATTCCGCCATTTTTCCTCCCTAGGTGGAAGTGGAGGCCGCATGGTTGCAAGCAAACAGCAGTTGTGTATACTTCTAGTGCCGCACAGCCGTTTGGCCAGTAACCCAAACTTGGCCTGAACCATCTCTCCTTGCTCCAGTTGACCGTAGAGTACCTTCAATTCAAAACAAAGAACTTATTGTTTTAGATAACAGGTGTGTACAGATCATTCTCAATAACAGAAGCCACTGTACTAACAGTCAAATTCAAGAAGGGGTTTTACTATCCTTGCAGAATATAACCTTCTGTTCTTGACCATTGAAGGAAAGGTCACAGATTCGGGTTGAATGCCAAACAGACCGAAATTAATGGAAACTTACAAAGTTCAAAACAAAGCAACAATTCCAAGTAGGTACAAATACTTTTCCACCCACAGGTTCATTTAATTCAGACACATTGGTTACATTCTCATAAAGGTTGTTCAATTTCCTGAAATTGATCAAAACTGCAGTTAGATGATTCCTCGATTTTGTACCACATACAAGTTCCAAAACAAAGACCATTGGTCAGTTAAGAAACTAACATATCCATCTTTCCTAGTTTTAGAATTGAGTAGGAACTAGGAAGTTTAGTAACAGAGCAAAATGGCCAAGGAAAACATAGAACTGTTGATTGCAAAAATGGAAAATAAAGATTAGTTCTTGTTTGAAGTACTGAACTTAATTGATAACTCACCATTACAGAACCAGGTGGTTGGGATTGAATGGCAAGATAAGTGGGACCACCACCACGACCTATACTCCCTCCACGCCCATGGAAGAGAGTAACTTTAATCCCATACTCATTGCACGCAGCTACGACGTCCTCTTGTGCTTTGTAAAGTTCCCATGCAGCAGTGAAGCGACCAGCATCTTTACCGAGTGGATGTCCAACCATTACCTGTTCACAATAACTGTAATAAGCTCATGAAGAAGTGATCATAAGACTTTCTGCTGATAAGTACCTCCTGGTGCCCATTATGATTCTTTATAATGTGCTCCCGGTACCAATCTATTGATAATAATTTTCTGATCACTGCCCCAGCTCCCCTCAAATCCTTCACAGTTTCAAATAGAGGAACCACCCGTAGCCTATTCAAGATATATGAAAATTTAGTAAGAATATATCTTGCTTGTGCAACGTAAATCATAGTAAGGCTGAAAATGCTAAATTCTTTAATTCCACATATTGTGCCAAGAATGCGTTGAATATTTTCTTAGTTTCCATTTTGAGTGTTTGTTGCTTTTTTTCCATGAGTTGTAGCTAATCTATTATCTAGCTTTTAGTCCGTTGCTGCAGCAAAACTTCAGTGAATAAACTCAAGAGTCTTACCCAATATGACAGTGACAGCAAAAAGAGAACCATTTTCTTTAGGGGAGATGGATTCCCAATCAATGACTTACTTTAATGTTATGTTTAGATTCCCATGAAACATAACCATAGAACAAGTCCAAAAGCACAAATTTGAATAGTTAAAATCTATTGAGAGGGATTTTGAAATATTGCAGATCAATTGAGTGATGGTACTGATCTTACGCTCCTCCACTACATGGTCTGCCCAGCTCTCCACTAACAGCAAGTCGGGCATCTTTTTGCAGAAGCTCCACAGCAAGGACATCACTTGCCTGCAAGGCTAACAGTTCTGTTAATTCAATATCACATTTCTGTTATGTGTTTGTGTTCAATAATGCCTCAGAGGAATTTGCAAATGAAAATATGAATCATCAAAGCCTCAGAGAGAAAAAAAATCAAAGAAACTCAATCTCTCTGCCCCTCATTATGTAGCTTTGAGTACCAAATGATGAACTTCTGTTGGTAATAATCATGGTGTGCAGAAAATTTAGGACAACTAATATTTACATTGGAGGCCATAGAAATCACATATGCTCCAAAAGAATCACTCCCTAGCATGGCAGCGACTCGGAAGGTATCCAACACTTCTCTAACATCAGCAGCAACCTGAAAAGACCCAACGAGGAAAAAATATGAAGCCAAAAGCAAAAGGTGGGCAGAATAAATCCATGATATGGCAGGGACCATTCAAACACACAATAAACTTCAAAATTTGCTCACATATAGCACTGGATCACCAACAGATGAAATTTATTCAAGAAGTTCCTCAATAATATTAATACCAGTGGCACAACCAGTTGCCAAGACAGCTGACAATATAAAAATAAATTTTTAAGACAATGATACGTGTTTAAGTCCAATAGAAAAGAGTTTCATACTACCATCATTTGGAAATGATGATAAACTAAGTATCCTATGTTTTCATGTCTCAGAAAAACTATATGATAAAATATGAGCCACTAACAGTGATGACTTTAACTTCAGATGGTATAAATCCCCATGACGTCGCAATAAGCAAGAGAACATCCAGTTAGATTGGGATAACCGTATCAAATCACCGTACTTTTATAGTTGGAGGAACCAGAGGCCTCTTCCCTTTCAGCTCTCTCGACAGAAAATCAAGTTTTTTCTTCATCCTCACTATATATACCCATATCCAGGTAACTTGTAATAGCATCTAGTGTTTCAGCATGCCTAGCAGATTCCTGTTCATTGCACAAATGATTAAACAAACAGCCATATACCTGATGCAGGTCAAGCCATTAATACCATTCTAACAAAAATGAGCGCAAATACTATATACCCATGAATACACATTGCAGCTTATAACAAAAATGAAACATACCTGTGTAGATCAAGCTTCATTAATACCATTCTAAAAGGTAGCAACTCTTCGGATGAGATCAGCAAGCCGACCACCGTACCATCAGCTAGAAACGGCAGATCACTTGATTGCTGCAAATATTGATAATTTTGTCAATGATATAAACCAATATAAAACTTTAACATAAGAAAATGAGCTAGTTAACCGTACCAGGGTGAAAGTAGCACATCAGTAGTGGTTCCAGAGTTCATCTGCTGTTTCTTAGTAATCCCCTAGCATCATGTTCACAGGAAGATCTTCAAGCTCCAACCGTCTTTGTGTTTTCATAAGCTGAATTCTGATGTGACATACACACATTTATTCTCAACATCAATGAAGATAACAGAAAAGATTAGAATGCTTTGTGATTTGTAAATATTAAAAACAGCAACAATGCAATAGCAATCAAGAGAATTGAAATGGCATAGTCATGTCTCAAAAGCTTTACAATTGTGCAGTTCTAAACCATGTCAAAAAGATGCTTCAACAACTTATCACCCATTTGAATAATTTCATATTTTTAGATTGGCTGCGTTCATTTGAATCCTGCTCCATAATTATATCACGTTGACTGTAGAAAAAAAAACATAGTATCTTTTTTTCATTCTTTTTTTGTTTTGGCATTTGTCGAGATAAAAGGAATACTCTGATTCTCATTAATTTATAAAGGAGGGAACATGCATATTTATACTCTAGTGTTAGGAAAGATAGAGTCTAATTAGGAGACTAAAAGAAAAGAGAAGGAAAAGACTTCTAATGGATTAGGAAACTAATCCTTAACACTCCCTTCAAGCTGGAGCATATAGGTTAAAAGCACCAAGTTTGTCACATATATATTTTATCCTTGGACCCCTAAGAGACTTAGTGAAGATATCTACTAGTTGGTAATTAGGGGAGTTGACAAACTGGCCAGTGTGCATCTGATGCAATCTTCTCTTTGATAAAATGGCAATCCACTTCAATGTGCTTAGTCCTCTCATGGAAAATTGGGTCAGATGAAATATGCAAGGCGGCTTGATTATCACATATAAAATTCATCTATTCATCCTTCCAAAATCTTAGCTCTTGAAGGAGATGCTTCAGCCATATGAGTTCATATGTTGCTAAGGCCATAGCTCGATACTCGGCTTCAACATTAGATTTGGCTATTACATCTTATTTCTTACTGCCCGGGATATTAAATTACCTCGATGAACTTGATATCCTAATGTAGAGCGTTTATACGTAAGGTGAGAGCACCTTGATCGCATCTTGTAGCCCGACAATTTGGGTATGACCTTTGTTCTCGCCTGGCCCACCCCTTGACTTGGTGTTCCTTTGACATAGCGAATCTGACGTAGCATCCTGGTGGCTATCCTGAGGTGATTATAGGAGCCGACTAACTACACTCAAAGGAAGAAATGTCAGGTCAGTGATAATTGAGATAGTTCGAAACACCTCTGAAGTCATCAATATCTCCTGGATCTCGTGAGGCTCCTTTGGCACAGTGAAGTTTGACATTAGGATCCGTAGAATTATTAGACAACCTTACAATCGACATGCGAGTGTGCATGATATATCCAAGGTATACTTCCTCTAAAGTAAACACTCGAATTAGGCCCGAGCTACCTCGATGCTTAAAAAATACTTAAGTTTCCCTGACTCTTTGTCTAGAAGTGGTTTGAAGAGGTGTTGTTTGAGTTTTGAATACCATCTAGTCACTACTGTGTGTAATGTCATCACATAACAATCAAGTAAATACATTGTCCGATGAGGTATGATGATAAAAAAGCGGAATGATGCAACTGCGCTTTGAATCATGTCAAACTCTTAGAGCCACTATGGCTAAGCCGAGGAATAAAGCCCAAGCTCGAGGAGACTGTTTCAGACCATATAAGGAACGACATAGCTTGCATACCAAACCAAGCCTACGAGTAGCAAAACCAAGCGGTTACTCTATATATACCTCCTCGCGAATCGGCTGAAGGAAGGCGTTCTTGATATCAATGAAAAGGGGCGATGGCGCATAGCGACCATAGAAGAAGCAAGCAGCAGAGCAATCTTGGCGCAGAAGAAAAGGTATCATAATATTTTCGAGCAATATTATTGTTGAGTGTACCCCTTAAGCGGCAACAAACGGGGCCTTAAGTCGATCAGCTTTGGCCATCATGTCCCACCTTCAGCTGTATAAACCCTGATGACAACCAATGGGAGACTTGCCGGGGAGGAAGAGTGACAAGCTCGTGTGCCGTTTGGAATTAAAGAGCATCCATTTTCCCTTTGACCATTTATGCCTATTCAGCCCCGAATGAAAGAGAATACTAGTGATTTTCTGGTGAGACACGAGGACAAGGTGAAAACAAAGGCAAAGTAGGGTAAAGATAAACAATGAAAGTTTAGAAAATTATAAACAAGATATGGGTTACAAGTTGAGCGAGTACCTTTCGGAATGGCAATAGGTAGATCATCGAGTGGTTGCAGAACCGGAGCAGGAGATGAAGGCGGCATAGAAGATGAATCAGCAAGAGGCCCTGTAGGAGGACAAGGATGATGAGTATAAACCTGAAGTGGTCGAATCATGGCATTCGTAGGTGGAGAAGGGAAATCTGGAGATGGTAAGATAAGAGGAATAGATAAGACATTCGAAACAGGAGGATACATTGTAGAGGAGAAGGAGGAATCCTCAAAGAAAGTGACATCGGTAGAGATGAAGTAGCGATTAATGTCGGGAGAATAACATTGATAACCCCTCTGAAGGAGAGAATAACCCAAGAAGACACACTTCACGGCTTTAGGCGGGTGCACATCTTGCTCGGGAATGAAATATGAACAAGCAGATACAGTAGAAGACATGAGGAGCGAAGACGGGTTGATTAGGAAGCGAAGGGATGGAATGAGGGATCCGATCATGTAAAACAGAGGTTCGAACCATATTTCCTCGTATCATCCTCGATGTTCATTGATATACCATCATTTGTTCTCTTATACTCGATCAACGAGGTAGTAGTAGATCCTGCCATTACTATAAAAGCTATTGGACATCAATGGTATCGGAGTGCACCTCTTCACGAGGGTGATTTAGAGGGTCTGGCAAATCTGGGAACTTTAAAGACACTTAGGAAAGAAAGAAATGCCTGAAGCCTTAATTTCGAGCTCTAAGGCCTTAAAGCATGAGTGGGCGTTTGAAACAGGTGCTGACCTTAAAATAGGAGTACCCTCCACTTGAGTACTCCAAACTTGCTCAACCAAAGGGGCAAACTCTTCGTAATTAAATTGAATTTATTGGGAGGAGCGCTAAGACCTACTCTGTACATGTGTGAGATAATGTGGTATGGCAGGGCGTGGATTATGAGCGTAGTCTGAAAACATTCAATTCAAAATTTATGATAAGAAAATGAGAAAAGGCAGCGTTGATAAGCTTGATTTCCACATGGATACTATGCAGCAGCCTGACTTCTTATGTGACATTTATAACCTACAGATGTTTTCACTATGATGGAAGAGGAGAGTGCGAGTTGTCTCAACTAAATGACGGTTCTTGTGCTTCAGCCCGACTCCATTCTATTGAAAGTAAGCCGCGAGAATGATTGGTGTAGAATCCCATGGGAAGACATAAGAGAAGAGAATGGAGTATAGAAATATTAACAGCATTATCGCTTGCTTGGGAATCTGAGCGGAGGAATTATTGAATTGATGTGAATTTCAACATGAAATTTTGAAAAAATGAAAATAACTCAACTGAGTTTTCATTAAAAATAACGAGTACATAAAGAATGATCATCATAAAAATATGAGAAATAGAAATCTAAAGTAAATCTGAGATCAGAAAGAACCCCGAGCATTAGTGTGAGCAAGGCTCGAGGAATGAGACTTTGTCAGAGGATCCCAAGCACTTTGGGAGCGAGAGACATAAGTATGTTTAAGTGACATGAACACACTCAGAGATAAGCCCAGAAAAATGAGGCAAACACAGGCAGAAGAGGCTTGGATAACGAGATATTATTTGTGGATGGGGAAAGAGGCTTCGCAGGTGCAATGATGGAACAAGGCGAGGTGAAGAGGCCTTGTGACTCATGTCTTATGTCAATCATCCTCCCGATTACTCAGGTCCTGAGGTTACAAAGTTGTGAGAAAAATAGCACCTGATGAAGATCACGAAAGTCAACTTATTAATGGAAATAAGACTAAAAGGAAAGTCGGGAACATAAAGTACGGAGGTGAGAGGCGAGGAAGGGAGGACCAATGAAGGCGATCTCTTTAACTATGGTTTGAGAACCGTTGCTAAGGTAATAGTGGGTAAAGGAGGCGTAAAAGGTAAGAGAAGAAAAAAGGTCCTTATGTGGATATATGATCGAGAATATAATCGAGATTGAGGTGCGGATGAATGTATGAAATGACGAAACATTCTGGGTCTAGCCCGAAAAAAGCAATGGAGTCAAATTTGGCTACTTAAGTGACACAAAGGCACTCCTCATATTCATCGGGCGTTAGAATGACTCCCTAAGGTGTGGATGAGCTCCTTGAGACGGAACTCGAACCTAGTGGATGGTCAAAAGATTGAGCCAAATGAGCATTACAGGGAGGTCGGCGATGTAACTGATAGCAACGATCACGAGTGCGTCCAAGCCTATGGCAGTATGTGCCGTGAAGGCGTTGTCAGCCTACACCGGTTGCCACCAAAAGTCCACCTCGGGAATCATGACAATGAGGTAATCGTCACATAAGTGTTTAATGGTAATCTCGAATCGCGTGGAATTTATTTAGCAGCGATGGAAGTATGGCGAAGTAACTTGGCGAGAGCCTCATCAAAGTTTGGAATAAGCGCTACGTTGAATGCTCACGTACCTTTTTGTTCTCAAAATCTAGCCTAAGGTTAAGTAGAAGAATGGTCTGGGCTTGATCCATCTTTGGCGGTGAAGTCTGAACATTAGTAGATTTTGGCAAGATAAATCTGAGGATTCATCTGTAAGAGAGGACATCAGTCCACCATAGAAAGATATATAGGTTTCAAATTAGCAATGGAGAATCTTTACTCGATAGGAGCTGAATATCATTTGTATAATTTCTTCACATAATTCCAAAGAGTGTAGCGGAGTTCTTGGCATCAATATATTAGAAGAATATGCATAAATAAGCGTGAGTTTTTTAAGCCACTAAGGAGGTTTATCTTCGGGATACTTGTATGTCGAGTAGTAGTAAGATGATCCTACATGACCATTACCGATAAACAAGGTCATAAGATTACGCCGACCAAATATTTTCAGTTCACGTGAGTTTATCCAAGGTAATCATAGGATTCAGATACAAAGGAATTAAAATTATAACCTTTTCGGCCATTAGAGACGTCTTCAGCCATGAGATGAGAAGTGACGAGGTCCAGCATAATCAATAGAACTAGTACTTGAATGAACGAGCAACTCTCAGGTTCACGAAGGTTGTCATTAGAGTTTTAAAAAACACAAAAAAATGAAGGAATTCAAGCGATAGAATTGTTACCATATACAGTTTGAGGTTTATGCGATTTGGGACTCATTATTAGTTGTATATATTATCTTACCATGTATAAATGTAAAGATTAGGAATACGTAGTTACCATGTATAGATGCTAAAGATTAGGAATCAGTTAGTTACCATGTATAGATGCTAAAGACAAGATAATTTTGGAGACTCTATGTATGGCAGTCTTGTGGCCCAGGAAGGAACTTTTAAAAATCTCTCTTCGTATTTTTTTATTATCTAGTATTTTGACATGGTATCAGAGCCCAGGTTCTTGATTCTGGTTTTGTTCAGTGTAATTTTCTCTTGGCACCAGCTAGGTTTCTCTTGTTGAGAAGCGCCTCTGGGTTCCATCTTGGTGAACCCGACGTGAATTTTTGTGGTGTTCTCTTGTTCTCGGGGTCATCTGCGGGTGTTCAGTTCTTGCTCTTATTTCCAGTGCCTTTTTTGGTTATGGCTTTCGGCAATTTATAATTTTCGGCATTCCTGGTTTATGTCTTTTCTAATTTTCGGTGCAATATATTGTTTTTCTGTGGGTGTTTGTTTGTGTGTTTTTTTTCTAATGGTGCAAGCTACAATTTTCTAGTGGGATATTCTTTTTCTCTTGGTCGCATCATGTCATCGGATAGGGTTGAGATCATTCCTATTCGGTTTCTTGGTAAATTATTCGGCTTAGGGTTCCAATTTAAGTGTTTGTCGAGAAAAGATTGTGGGGTCATATTGATGGGAGTGTTCACGCACCTGAGGTCTGGCTTTGTCTAAGTGGGAAATTCATGATGCTCGGGTTATGACTTGGCTCCTTAGTTCGGTTGAGTCTCACCTTGTTCTCAATTTGAGGCCTTATAAAAATGTTGCTACTATGTGGACTTATCTTAACTCGGTTTACAATCAAAATAACTCTGCTAAACGATTTCATTTGGAGTATGAAATGGCTAATTTCACCTGGCGATCTCTACATTGAGGAATATTTTTCTGGTTTTCAAACTCTTTGGGCTGACTATTGCGACATTGTTTATGCTAATGTTCCCCCTTTACTGACTCTCTCTGTTGTCAGAGGGTGCATGCCACGGTAGCGAGATCGATTCTTGATGAAGTTACATTGACTTTGAAATTACGTTCTAATCGATGAAGCAGGTCATCTGTCCCATCTCTGGTGCTTTTTGAGTGAACTTCTTCATGAGGAGCGGCGTATCGTTACTTTGAGTTGCCATGGGTGTCGGAGCTCACGTTGGTACTGTTTCTATGGCTTATGCGCCTGAGGAGACATACGGGGTAGAGACATGCGTGCTGTCAGTGCTTTAGTTAGCCAAAACTTTTGCCATGTGCTTGGGATTGTCTAAGAAGTTACATGCTATTACGAAAGCGAGGGTCATATCATCTCTGTTTTGTCCCATTCGCCTCTGGAAGGAAGCAGGTACCGCGCATCATGCCTCCACCGTTGCATTGCCCGCTACCCGCCTCGTTGTTCCTCTTTCGGTCTTACAAATTTAGCAAACTCGACCACACACTCTTGAAATGGTACAACAGATGATCCTTTCTGCTTTTACTGCTTTTCGGCTCTCAAGTAATCATAAAGTTTCTTCTAAGCCATGGTATTTTGACTCCAAAGCCTCTAACCATATGACTAATACTGTTGTTCCTCTTTCCAATATCATAAATTATGATGGAAATCTGAAAATTAACACCGCTGATGGCAGCTCTCTGCCTATCAGTGTTGTTGGTGATCTTTCCTCTTCCTTAACCGATGTTTTGTATCTCCGACCTCCACAAATCTTATTTATGTCAATAATTGATTGATAATAATTGTAATGTCCATTTCTCCCGCTCGTTGTGTTGTGCAGATCAAGTGTCGTATGTATGATCGCTAAGGGCCTAAAGTGGGACAATCTCTTCCTCTTCATGTTTCTCCTTCCACTTTTATTCCTAGTTTTCCTTTACTTTCATTTGCATGTAATATTGTTGGTTCTCGCACAAGATGTGGTATGACGCCTAGGCCACCCAAACACCCTGGGATGGTCTCCCGTATTTTGTTTACCCCGATTATCGGGAAATAAAACATGTCTCTTCTATTGATCTTTCTTTGATTGTACATCATGCAAACTTGGCAAAAGTAAAGTTCTACCTATCCTCATCATGCATCTCGTGCCTCACAATGTTTGTTTATTCATATAGTGATGTTTGGGATCAGACCCGTTGTTTCTCATGTGCATTAAGGTACTTTGTTACTTATTGATGACTTTAGTCGCTTTACTGGGTTTACTTCCTCCGGGCTATGGGGTGAAGTTTTTTCAAGCTAACGTTTACACTCCTCGAGACTCACCTCGCAAGATCACGCTCATACCTGATTCTAGCTACGAATACATGTCTAATGAGTTTCAGTTTTTCTCTCAAAGCAAAGGGATCATCTCTCGTTCGTTATTCTCGACACCACAACAAAACTGTTGCCGAGAGGAAAATCGCCACCTCTTGATGTCGTAAGAACTCTTTACTTGAATCATCTATTCTCCTCGCTTGTGTGAAGCTCTTTCTACTCAAGTAGTTCATTTTTGATCAATCGCTTACCCTCTCCTACGACAAATCATGTTTCTCCTTTCTCTAAGTTGTTTGGTCATTCTCCTTATATTCTGATCTTCGTACATTTGGTTGTGTTTGCTTTGTGCATCTCCTCCTCATGAACGCATATAAATCCATCAGCTTCACTTTGTTAAGTGTATTTTTCTTGGTTATGCTATCCCTCACAAGGGTTATGTTTGTTATGATCCCCATGCTTCGTGATAATTTTAATTTCAAATGTGATCTTTGAAAATCAATATTTCTTTCCATCTCATGTTCAATCACATTCGTATCCAGATTTCTTCTGCCTATTTTTTCTGAATCTCCAACAATTGTGGAACGGTTCAAACCTGGTTTTGTGTATGAGGGACGTAGTCGACATAAGTCTGGTTCCACTTCCTTTGTGCCTCCTTCCGATCTTGACTTGGCGCCTGATCCTGCTCCCGTCACCTCACTCTTCGCGATCTACTCCGCCCTCGACCCCTAATTAGTATGGTTTCTTCTCTCCCGTCTCTATAGCTACTTTATCCATTATTTCCATTCCTCTGCACAAACAAGCCATGGAACATGAGGCCGCAAATTGCAATGCAAATGTAACTTCCAAGCACTTCCGAGGAGAATCACACTCGATATTGTTCCTGTCCCTCCTATAGTCAAACCTATTAGAGTAAATGGGTTTTTTCAGAAACTTTGTTCTTTATGGCTCTTTGATCGCACAAAGCTCCTCGCCTTGTAGCCTGGGTAACAAGGTGAATACGGGTTGATTAAGAGGAGATTTGCCCCTCGTTGCCAAAATGACCACGCCTGAACCATTTTGCCACAGTCGCCTACTCATAGCGACAACACCTAGTGTTATTCGGGATTAATCCCGCTTTTATCATGAGCGCACAAAGCATATTGAGTCAAGGTCATTCTATCTGAGAAGCCTTGGACTCTCATTATTTCTCTTCCCTATATTTCTACTACCCTCTAGATAGCTGATGTGTTTATAAAAAAGCTATGATTACCGACAACATCATTAGTCTCCTAGGTAGGAAAATTGATGCTTCTTGGATTGACCAAAGATCAATTTGAGTGTAATGTTAATTAGATATGTATACATATATATCAAGCCAGAAATTGTGCATGATTCTTGTATTCTAGCTTATGTATATATTGTAATTAATAGTAATAACTGTATGTAAAGCAAGCCTATATTATAGCTTTCCTTATTTAGCTAGAGTAGTTGTATATATCATCTATGTTGTAGTTTCCTTTATTTAGCTAGACTTATCTCGTTGTAATTGCTAGAATTCAGCCTTGTTATACTCCCATCACCTTCTTATAATGAGAGGAACTCTCACAATGAGAGGTATTCAACTTAATTGGATGTAGCTCCAACGATGGGTTGTGGCTCTTCTGCGAGGTTTCATGACCATCAGAACATGATTTAGAGGTGACACGATCAGCTGCAGAGTTGCCAGTCATCCTGGACCACACGGCAACTTCTAACCCTAGTATTCTCAAACTCTTTATGGCTCGTATACCATGTTGAGAGAAAATGAACACTGACTTCATTAATCTACTAAAGGAGGAACATACATATTTATACTCTAGTGCATAGGGGCAAAAAAGGAAACAAAATCAAGCCTAATTAGGAGACTAAAGAGAGAAGGAAAAGATCTCAAATGGGATTAGGAAACTAATCCTTAACAGCATCAAAATAAAATTACTGAAAAAAATAATGAGAAGGCAGGCAAAGCACCATTACTTATCCTTATCACTCTTTCCTGTCCCAAAAGTTATGTATCATTTTCTTAATTTTAAGTTTCTTTTGTCCAAACAAACCTAAGACCAATAGAAGATGCAAACCAAGAATTAGTACTGCCAACCTAACATAGAGCTTGACCACCAGTGAAATGATCCTTCTACCAGGAGATTCTATCCCAGTTTCCTTTCATTTTACTGTTGCATTCCTAAAATATGTATCCCAAATATTTCTTCTCAAAAACACATCGTGCCATCATTCATTAAAACAGACTGAGACTATGACGATGTCAAGCTAGAACTAGGATATCATGGGCGAATTGCTTCTCTTATGCCAGTCACACAGGCAATTGTATTCTCTATCTGAACCACCAGCACCTATGTTTTCAATACCAGCTTGACCATGTAACTAATAACCATTGTTAATGTTCCTAAATAGGAAAGGATTACCGGTTATCAAGAAAAAAAACAGTAAATGATTACCTTGTCTTTTACATTTCCAAGAACAACTTACAAGGATAAATTCCAGGACGTTGAGGTAGGCTTGGCTCCAGAAGCTTCTTGAAGCTGGATCTTCCCATTTGAGACTCTGCAAATAGTTTCCTCTGAGAAAGAAGTTGACCAGAGCTGAAAGAAACAGTCCGGGGTGTTGAAGCAGACGGAGAGTAGCTAGAATTAGCTACAGTTCCATTCCCATATGTTATGCATAAGTTCTTATCAGAATCCTGAAATAAAGTATTTGAACTCTGAAGCAGCCTTTGCCATCCTAGCAATTTCAAATAAAACGAAATTCCATAAATAATATCAGCTAGAGAGGATGCAGGGCTGGTCAAAGAAAGACCATAGAAGGTAAAACAAATGCTACATAAAAATATAAGCTTTCCTAGAATTTGTTCAATTTGACGATTCAATGGCATGTAACCAGTTCCAGGCGTTCTAATTTGGGATATTTCTAGATTCCCATCCTTGCATTCTACGTGCGGAGGCAAAAATGAAACCATCATATTCATAGGATTAACAATTACATGAAATTCCAGATCACATATGCAAAGTTAGTGAATGCAGGCAAGGAAAGATCACTTGCCAAAACAAATGCTACCAGTGAAATGTTGAGAATGGACAAAAATAACAGTTAATTTGCAGTGTAGACCCCAATGATCCTTGAAATCAACGGGATAGGTGCCAGTTTGGGCATAAAGTTTAGCATTGGTCAGGACCAAAAGAAATTCCATGGTTGCAGAAGCATGCACTCATATCATTGTAAAGAAATAGTTGAAACCTGGAAATAAAGAAAAAATAAATTGGAATACAGCCTTGAAACTTTAGAAATTTTATCAAACATCCATCAAAAGTTATCACTGGTGGAAGGATATTAAGCAGCAATAGATATTCAACAACAACATGGCTATAATGTGGAAAAACATCAAAAGGTATTCACCATCAATTAATCAAAATTTTTAAACTTGTACAAATCAATTGAACAATTAAAGGGAGCAGAATATGTAATTAAATACTATGGATAATGAATATAATAGAAATAGACTTTCTTCTAGTCAAACTTAGGCACACTCCTCAAATCCAATAATGAAACATAAAATCCAACATTCAAACCGAAGAGCAGCAGCATATGCTCATAAGAAGTGTTTCACAGTTGCATTAAGGTGCACTTGCACTTGCCATTAAGTCAACCAGGGTGTTCGAAGGAACAAACAAACTCTTCAGATGAATGAAACATCAAAGCAATAATAGGTCTCAAAAAGTTTTTTAAATAGAAAAGTGCCGAAACAATTTTCTGACCTGTGCAAGAGGGTAGATAAGCTCCTTCAGGAAGTTTGCTTGGAAGGGCTGCACCTGATTGACTGTAAGTTTTAGATTGGCTCCTGTTCAGCGGTTCGTTCCAACTCTCGCTCCGATCAACTGATGAAGTTTCTGGAGAAATTTTTTTACCACCATCAAACCATAGAAGCAGCTCAAAAGTACTTTAGTTGGAACCTCATATAATTCAAAGAGAGATCCTATGTTCATCCTTTTAATTGAAAAACCAATATAAACAAATATACATTATTTGTGGAGTTTTAGCATAAAAATGAATATCCTCAAACAGAACTGATGTAATAAGATATTTAGCCTCACAACTATGATCATCACTTGTTCAATTTTAAATGCATTTTTCAGGCGACTATCCTGTATCTGGATTTTCAATCTTGAAATCAAACATTGTTAGATCATAAACTAAGAAAATGATCTCTTAAGCACATAAGTCTACATAATATCAAATATTCTAGCTACTAGATGACTATGCGCTCTTGGGGAGAGTTCCTCATGTGCAAGTGAGCAAATCAACAGGGTCTGACGAGAGGGAACATCTATAAAAATAAAAAAAGGACCAAAAGAAATAACAACAACCTCCAAAAGTATTCCCTAATGCACCAAATTTGAATAGAAACTTTGACAAGCCAAAACGAACCTTTTTCTATAATTTCATGCCTAATCTGGACAAGCTATCACTGCACGGTTCATGGAAAGTTCAAATCTGAGGCTATCAACTTCCCGGATGTAGAGATCAAAAGCCATCCACCTAGATAAAAGAGCTACTTCTCGCGTGACCTGAAAAAACAGAAATCCATCTAGCATAACAACTGCTATGTGAAAATAAAACCAGTTCTAGTTAGATTTGTAATAAGCCAAAAGTTGCAGTAAACGAACAGGATTCTATAAGCAATTTGGGCCCTATTTTGTAACTGTTTCCAAAAACACTTTGAAGAATGGTTTGTTTACTCATGTTTTAGAGCAACAAAAGTTTATTTTGGGAATCTGAAATGTTCTTAACATGTTATTTATATTTAAAATATGTTTTAAAATTATTTGTGTATTTATATGTTTTCTTTGTTATTCTACATGTTTGTATAATTATTTTTTAAAACAGCAGAATTCAGAAAACAACTGAAAACGATTGTAACATTCTCTCGAGAGAACACCTTGTTTCAAAAAACACCTTATTTTCTATTTTTAGAATTAGAAACAGAAAAAAATCCAATAGTAAAACACATTTTCCTTTATTTTTATAGATGTGCAAGCACACCCACCCAGCATGCCCTTGCAGCATATAAAGCATTTGAAATGAGAAACAACTCTCAACAAGGTGCAGTTTGTTATATCATATAGATCTTCTACCTCAACAAAGTCACATAATTTCAACATTATCAGATTTGTTTACTTTTATTAACTAAAATTAAAATAATATATAAAGAGGGTTATCGACCAAATACAAGAAGTAGACAATTCAGCAAAGGCATCAACTTCAGCAGCCTCACTCTGCAGTTACATTTGATTTCCATCTCTATCACCTCCCATCCAAGATCCAAATTTTATCGGTGCAAGTCAATGGAAGACTTCCCAAAGGTGCTGAAGGAACAAAACATGGAGCAAATTGTATGATATCTAAAACCATGGAACAAAGTATATGATCCATCAAATCTAGGGACTACAGATCAAAGAGAAACCTTCTTTAGAGCATTGCTAACACGGCGTAAATAATGAGGTACAGCTCTCCAAAGAGACTGCTCCACGATGTTCAATCCTGGGGAGATTACAGTAAACATATTTTACAGAGAATGCAAGCATAAGATTTTAAAGATATACAAAGCTCGGACTCATTTACCAGCCCTAGCTTCGTCAACTGCGGTAGGTTTTTGGCGCCTAAGCTCATCTGTCTCGCCATATGGAGGTTATCTCTCACTCACAAAACCAGAACAAACTGTTCTTCATCAGCTAAAGATACTAATTGTATGCAGTGGTTTTCCTGTACTTATTAAGGACAGTTACCAGATCTTCAATCAGCATTTCACGGTCCTCATAACCAAGACTGTGGTCGATCATTATAGTCTAAAAGATGCTGCAAGGTAAATTTCAGAAACTGTGATGAAACAGTAAACACAATTAACAAATAGCATATCTACATATTAGTAAAAACCAATTAGCATCATTAATAAACATACGGCAATTCTGATGTGTTTGTATTGTAAAGTACGTCTGTTAATCTGTGTGGGATGTGCTGTAAGTACGATCTCAACCTCCTGCAGCAACAAAATGTCAATAATAAAAATAAATTCTACAGGATTTCATGGCTATTAATACATGAATGTGCTAAAATTTGAAACATTGTAAAGCTCCAATCATTGCATAAATAAGTAGAAAATTTTATATATTCATTAAAAGAACAGCTAAAACAACAACAGTGTGGATGTAAATTTTTGTCTCCCATAGAGGAAACTCAAGTAGTTTGAGATAAATAATTCACTCTGTGCTAGCTTTTCACTAGCAGGAAAAACAGAGTAAGTTTCTGTAATTCTTGTATTTTGCTTACTTTTATTGGCAATCAAACAAGCAGTACTAGAAACTTGAAAGTCAAAAGCAAGCAATATGACACCTGCTTGCAAACAGCATTGTAAAGCTCCTCAGGAGAAACTCCACTCTGCAACAGCTGATTAAAAATGTCATCACAAGATCTTGACATATGTGCCATATTTTGTGCCTTACGTAATCTGCATCAAGAAAATCAGAAAATTGGAGTTTTCTTCAGTGATATGAGATCTGATCATAGAAAGAACCAAAATTTGAGATAGCCTCTTTTTCTGATATCTTTTTCATTTTTTCAGGTATTCCATCACTACCCATGGTACCCCAACAATGAATGGTCTTCATTCCAGGAAATTATGAGGCAAAATGAAAAATAGCAACAAAGTCAAAAATGTAGTTTTGTTTTACAAAACCAAACAAACAAACATAAAATTTGTAAAAAATTAATTTGATCTTTCCTGAATACATTTTTGTTTTCCAAAACTAAACAAACAAACCTAATAAATAACACAGCATGGAAGAGACCACCTGAAAATTTCTCCGTAGTCCATTTACTAAAACAAAAAAAATGCAGCTCCTCATGCATTCATTTTTCAAATTTGTTTTTTAAAGAAAACCCAACCAATTGACAACTACTCATCGCCTGATAATGCTGTGGTTTATTTTCCATTCACAAACTTTCTGAAATTGATTCAAACTACTGTGAATGAATGTCTGCAAATTAAACCAAACACGCATGAATTGTAAATACAGCACCAATAAATCCATATCAGCTCATCAGAACAACTTGAGACGTGTAAGGAGAATGATGGTGAAGCAGAATTACCTATGATGAGTTTCTGCGATACCCATCAAGTTAAGATAATGGCTGAATGCTCGAGCGAGTGTAAAAGCTTCTTCCAAAGTCATATCAGATATCTTCTGATATTGCTTCTCGCAGCTCAGCAGTGTCCTCAATCCCTGATGCCTCTACAGTATGCACTCTGGAAAGCACAAACCGGCCCAGAAACCACCATCATTAAAAGCACCTCATCTTTTCCTTTGGATGCTCAGAAATAAATAGAAAGAACGAATCAACATATAACAAAATTTGTAGTCTGAATATCGGAGTGCACATAAAACCAAAAAGAAACAGAGCTGCCCCCAACTTAGCTCCACTACACAACCTTTTAGCTGATTTAAGTAGAATTTTCAGTTTTTGGGAAACCACAAAACGATAAAACACAGACCCCAGAGTTCCTTTTCTCCTTTCCTCCCGTTTTCCTTCGTTTTCTCGGCAACCAAACATAGAGCCAGAAAAGCCAGAATTCCAAACAAAAAACAAAAAGCCAGAAAGGGAAGGGAGAGAAGGGAGAGAAGGTAAATCGAAGGAAATTTCAAACCAGAACCAGGTGAAGACAATCAAAAACATGAACTAAACTTCAGAGAAGAAGACTAGAAGCAGGGAGAAAATAAAGAAACGGGTGCGGAAAGAGACCTGAGCGAGGACCTGATTCTTTCAACTTTTTCCATGAAATTGCTTCCGACTTCCCTCTGCAACACATCGTTGAGAAGACTACCCAGCAACTTACAATCATCATCAAAGCTTTGAAACGAGATTTCCTCTGCAATATCATCTGTAGTGTCCGTCATTCTTGAAGCAACACAACAGTCCAAACACCACCACCACCAACAGAGAGACTAGAGAGAGAAACGGAGGAGAAAGTGGCGAGAAAAAAAAAAAAAAAAAGACGGAGCTAGAGAGAGAAAGAGTGGAGGTGGCGATGGTTGTTCTGTATGGAAAAGGAGCAAGCCTCGACTACGAGATTTCTGTTGGGTCCTGTTTTGATGTGGGGCCGAGCTTCACTCGTACAATCAACCGCGGATATTCAGTCATGTGGCTTAGACAGCGATGTCAGTGGGCGGCTCCTGGCTGTCATCCTCCCACCACCACCACCTGAT
Organism: Tetrastigma voinierianum; assembly: GCA_016808115.1. NCBI lineage: Eukaryota > Viridiplantae > Streptophyta > Magnoliopsida > Vitales > Vitaceae > Tetrastigma > Tetrastigma voinierianum. The sequence goes on along the minus strand of JAEQBH010006926.1, from coordinate 10,143 downwards.
CCAATCCTCCATGGGCCCCTCTGATTTTTGTACCTATGGATTCTCCTTAGGAAAACCAAATCAGATCCTCTCCATGTCGACCTCATATTTCCTTGGATACCAAATTCCATTCCATATCAGTCTATATAATTTCAAATGTCGACTAAACCACCCCTACTTTAATTCCAAAAACATGTAAATTGACTTTATTTTGATCTTATTTTTCATGTTATATTATAATACCAAAAAAAAATCATTTCAAAGCATAAATTGGTAAGGTAGTATCAAAATTCCTCTTTTGAAAAGGATCGCACTTGTCTGGTTTCACAGGGGTCACTGTACTTCCATTTTCCGCTTTAATAAGGAATGCAAGAGCATGCTCAACACCTATCATTTCTATACTTCCCACCTAATTTCGAAGATGATAAAAACTAATAATGGATTTGTCGAATTCGTTTACATTGCTTGAAATCTAAAAAATTATAATTTCATTTATAACATTCTCCTATCCAAATCAAACGAAAGTTTGACTCAAAGCACTCTCTTAATTCCATTCCATGTCATATTTTGTGGAGTCTAAGTTTTGGAGCAATATGGTTGTATCCTAATAATCTTTCCCTTGGAACCTTTTATAAATTCATGGCAATGCAAATGAATAATCCATGAGATAACTTCAATTTTTTTACATTTATTCATTTTGCTTATTAAGTTATAATATTATGTTATATAAAAGGATTCTAATCTGGATTCTTTCATCTCTTATTTTACCATTTTATCATTTGAGTTGGATCTCAAAAATTGGGTAAAATAACTTCATTTAAATTGATTAGAAACTTAAAAATTATAATTTTTAATGACGTGGATGTCCAAATCAAAAGAGAAATTCAATTGCCCAAGTAAGGTATCGAGAAGGTATTAATTATAGGAATATTTAAAAACTTTTTTAAAATATTTAAAGAAAAAGAAAAACAAACAATAATTTTCAAAATATTATCAAATATGTGTTTCCATCTTCCTTTTTTTTTTTTTTAAAGAGAGAGAGAAATATCTGTTTTCATGTGAAAAACACTTTAAAATGGTTTTACGGTTGTAAACATTTTCAGTAATACCACAAAAATAGGTTTTTAACATATCATTGTTATTTTTTTTTACTAATATTTATTTTGTATTACATAGTTATAATATTATATTTGCTTTTGGGTTGAAACTTGAGATATCTGCAAACTCATCCTATCATTTTTGCCACTTGAGACAGAGGCTTACTATTATAAAGTTGTGAGCTCATGTTCTTTTTTTATTTTTAGGGAAATAAGCTCAATGACTTGGGTATTATTTTGATCATCTTATTAAAAACCAATAAATATGAAGCTAAAAGAGTCATTTGGGTAACTCATTCCGGACTTACCAACTCCATTAGACATTGTCACGCCCATCATGTTAAACTGCATTAAAAAAAACACCAAGGAGGAGAGAAAACAATGTTGATATAGTCATATAGATGATGTAAGTTGGCCAATTACACTGTATTTGTCCCTGATTCACAATATGAGGAGTAAGGACACAGTGGTCTCAATCAACATGTTACATTCCCCCAACGCCCACTCAATTCTGTCTGGGCTTTGATCGGACATCATATCATATAATACCAACAACACTGTTTTTTCGAACTGGTCCTGGAAGGAGAGAGAGAGAAAGAGAGAGAGAGAGTCTTTTTTTTTTTTTTTTTTTTTTTTTTGTAGCTCATCTGGAATGCCTAGTCAGCTATTCATTGTCCTGGACGCTCGATCCAATATTCTATTCGCAGCATGCAATCAATATTTGAAGAATTCTTCAACTGTACAATGGGCGTTGTTAATAATGCGCTTTCAAACTCCACAATTAAGGTTCGCGGCGTTATCGATTTTCAGCCTTATATACTTCTCAAGATTTAAAATAATCAACAGAAAAATATTGAAGTACAAATATTTGAAACTCAAACTTTATTCAATATCAAACTTACAACGCCAAGACGAAACATGAAAGATTGAACAAATATTGAAGAGTGCTACAGTTTCTCACAGCAAAACTCTCTCGATTTTTCACTCTAAAACTTACTGGGCTTAACAGCGAGACATCCCTCCTTATATAGAAAATTCGAATGACTTCAAAACCTTTGAAATCAGGTGATTTGAAAATAAACCCTGGAAATTCATACAGAAAAACCTACGCGAACTTTGAAAAGGAATCTTATCCTACTTTTTGAAAAGGAGCCAACTTTTGAGCATTGCCTTCTTTATGAGCAATTTAAGATCTTCTTTTTGAAAAGCAATCCTCTTAGTCGCCTTCCAACTTATCTTTGCTCGCTTGAACGCCGGTGACAAAACATCACATCACCTCGAAAGTCGGTCAGTCATTGCTTCATATACCACCCATCGGACACCTTTGTTTCGATTCCTTCTTTTGAGACTTGAATGAACGCATCAACAGAATTAAATTTTTTGATTCGTGTGGATTCATGAGCCTTAATTCTCTAAAGAAAGGCTTTGACATGACTTGTAAACCCATTACTCGAGGAGGTATGGGAGTCCATAACACATATCTTCATTTTGATGAAATGCTGAGCTGGATGTAGTGTCATCCTCATATGAGTCTCGACTCGCAGCCAAACATAACGCTCGCCGCTGTTTGGGATTTTTTGAGATAGCCCGAGGGGCGTAATCTGGGGCCGAAACGGCGCTTTAAGGAGTTTGAGGCCAATGGCCAGCCTCGCAAAGGCTGGTCCATGAAGGAACCTTACTTTCGCGCTTTTGATTCGACTTTCAGAACTAACCATCCTTTAATGGACTCAAAATGCCTTGGGCTTCGAAATTCAAACACCACTATTTAATTCTCTTCAATTCTAAATGCAAACGCTGTGGGAAATGGTGCCGGCAAAAACGACAAGATAGCTTCCAACAAAGAATCCGCGATTCTAAATTAAGCAACGTAAAGAAGTGAATAACTATTTCCGAGGGAAAAAGTTTTCAATCGGGTTTAAATAATCAAAAGATTTATGATTTCAGACAAAATATTTGAGTGGCACCGAAGAAATGTACCACCATTCCTAAAACCAATTTAAAAGATTTTTGAAGATTTTCACTCTGCTTAAAAACTATAATTTAGAAGAGGTCTAACATAGAGTGTTATACCACGATTTTTGTAATCAATATAGTCAGTGTTTGCTGAACAAAATTTTCGAAATTGTTTGCATGGTTAAAAAGCTGATTTTGTTCCCAATCATTTCTTTAAATGATTTTAAATTTTTCATTCGGAAGATGCTTACGTCAAGTATTCTCGCGCTAGACATGAGATGCTTGAATAGATTCCGTATCTACGAAGATAAATTCGTAGGACCCACCTGCTGAACTTACTGTTAAAAAATATTCGCTTTTGAAAATACTTGATCTCATAAGAGCCTCAAAATGTATTTTATGATCCGCCTCCGTAACCTCGAATAAGCATTTTAGGTTCTTTGAATATAAGCAATTTTAATTTGAAGAACTGGGGTATTTGGTTCGTGGTATTTTACCCAATAATTTCAAACAATTTGAAGATCGAAGCTGCACAAGATGCAGTTCTTTGGTCGTTGGTTTGATAGTCTTGTTTTAAGCACTCGTGAAAATTATCGTGGAAATAAATCGTAAAATATTTGAAGATCCTTGATAAATCTAATTTCAAAATCAACATGATAAATTGCTTGCCATATGGCAAAAACTGCTTAAACTAAATTTTCAACATCATTTCGTTAACATTCTTTGCACTCGTAATCAACTCTGTGTTTAATTCTTTTGTTAAAAACATCACTTTGAAATTTTTGAATACATAAAACAATGGCTAAAATTTACTTTTTAACCGTTGAATAATTCATTTGAGGGCCACTCCAAACACCAGAGTGGAATCTCACAATTGAGATTTTATTTTCAAAATCTTGTTTTAATATCCCACCATATCCTATATTTGAGGCATATGTCTCTATGATAGGAAAGACTTCTGGGTGCAGATCTGAAAAGTGGTTCACCGAGACTCTAACTCGCTTTCGACCACCCGGGTATGTCTTATCGGGACTACGGAGTAATGATTTTTTTTAACCTTTGAAATAAAGGTTTAATCAAAATCCTAAAATTGTATTAAACCAAATCTACATAATTTAAGCTTCCTAAAATTGTAGTCGAAGTTTTGTCTCTAATTTCATCGTGAAATTGTCGGCAAACTCTATTGTTTCATGTATAGTTGATGTACTGATAAATATCAAATCCTAAAACCTAATATTTGTTTGAAATAATTTTATTTTTGTAGCGTAGATGATCAATCCATTATCTCTACAATTTTTTCGCTTTTAAACGTCTAAATGCTCTATCACCTGGAAAATGCAACATCATCAATGATATTATGTAAAACTTGGGTGAGGTCTCATCAAAATGTCATCTCATCATATTTCAAATTCGTAATTTAAAGATTTTTTAAACCAAAAGGCATTACATTCCATTCATAAGGATAAAATGCAATCTAGCAAACGTTGTTTTGTACCTATCTTCTGGTTTAATCTGTATTTGCCAAAATCCAGATTTCATATCAAATTTTGAAAAAATTGTTGCATTATAAATCATTTGAATTAAGTCTTTTTTATTAGGTATTGGATACCTAATCTACTGTAAGACCTTATTTAAGGGTTTATAATTTATCACTAATCTTGGAGTTTCTCTTTCAATTTCTGAAGCTTTTTGAACATAAAAAGCTGCACAACTCCAAGGAGAATAACTTGGTCTTATTAAATTTTTGCTTAAAAGATCATTGATTTCTTTTTTACAATATTCTAGAAGTTCTTGACTCATTTGAATTGGTCTTGCCTTTGTTGGGATTTGTTTTTCATTCAAATCTTTTTCATATGGTAAAGAAATCATATGCTGTTTTCTATTCCAAAATGCATTTGGTATAGAAGAACATATATTATTTTCTATTTGTTGTTGAATTTGTTTAATCATATCTTGAATTTGTTTAGATTTTAAGTTTTCTTCAGTCTTTTTGTATTGAATTTATTTTTTTAAAAATTTTACATGTTGCTGTTTTTGTTGAATTAAATTTATAAAATCTTGAACTTGATTGATTTCTTTTACTTCTATCCCTTTTATGAATTCAAATAAAATATCTTGGTTGTTATAGTTTTTGCCTTTAAAACCCTGATCATTCAAGGCCAAAGGACAGCTCTGTTAGGAAATGAGTTCCTAATACAATTTGATGACTTATATTTTTGACTAGTAAGAATAAAGTTTTAATACAAATACTATTTTTGCAAATATGCCCTTGTGGTATTTTATATTAAACCTTCAATGGATCATTACTAAAGAAATAAAGTTTTTTGAGAAGTTTTTACAAAGTATAATATAGGATTAACTTTCAGATACAATTTAAATGTACTCCCCGAAATAATCAAGGCTATAAAAGTTGATTGATAATCAGGATTGATTTTTAAAGTTATTTTTGTATATCATCTTTGTTTTTGTACAACTGTCATACTATGTACAAAAGTTTCTAACTCTTCAGAGTGCTTGATTCATAAAAGTTTCTTTTGATTTTCTAACATGCTATTCTAAAGATCTATATTTTGAGTATAAAGTTTTAATTCATCAATTTGAGTTTTTATTTGTTTTATCTCTGTTTGCAAATCTTGAATAGTTGTTGGTTCTTGATTTTTATAATATTTAAAAATATCTTTCATTTGATAAGAATTTGAAAAATTATTTTTTAATTTTGGTTTAGTATTTTGGTGTTCTAATATTTTCCTTATGTATTTTGCCTTGGTTTCTTTGTTATCAATTTGATCTATCATTTCTATGAACAATTCTTGATCAGCTGTTAACATGTTTACTTGACATAAACAATTTTCTATTTTTTCTATTTCTTTTTCATATGTTGTATTTTTCTCTTGAGAATTATCAGTTTCAGAAGACGAAGTATTATTCTCTGAATAATATTCTTCTTCATTATATGATAAAGCATTTACTTTTTGCTTTCTACAATTTGGGGCTATATGACCCTTTTGACCACACTTAAAACATCTAACTTCTTTTTTATGTTTTTTATGAAATTTCTGTTTATGATCATTTGGATTTTTAGACTTGAAATTTTTATGTTTTTTATAAGGTTTTTCCTTATAAATTTTTTGTTTTTGAAGTTTTTGGGAAGGTGAATTGCATTTGAAACCATATCAAAGATAAAAAGATCCTAAATCTTTCTCGGTTCGTTAGGATCTTTTTAACTTGATATTGCAATTTTAATTGTGAACACAATTTTAAACCTTCTTTTTTCACTTCTCCTATAAGATCTCCATATAGGGAATTGTTCCATTATTTTTTTCTCTAAGGGTTTCTTGAACTCTTTCAGTAAGAGCCTTTGGAAGTCCATAAAGAAATTTTTCTTTCCAAAAAGAAGCTCTTGTATCCTCTCTCAAGTCACACTTTAAGAATACATCACATGATACCATTAAAATCTCTCAAGTGTTCGATCTTAAGTTTTGAAGGATTTATGAATTTCTTTCTTCAAAAACTTTGCATCACCTATGGGGTTGCTTTTGTTATAAAGATACACGAGCTCTTGTGATCGCATTCGTTTCTCCATCCTCATTTATGCTTTTGTACATAAAATCTTTCTTCGTCACAAGGAGAAAGTGTTCCACCAAAATTTTGAATGTATAGTAAACTCAGAAGAAGCATTCCGACAAAGATTACGATTATCAATTTTCTCACAATGTTAGCTGTCGCTATTTGCACTGGGCGAGAACAACAAATATTTCATGTTCAGAGAGGCCATCTATATTCCAAGAATAGATGTCACAATTATTATAACTGTTTTGTTTTTGTTGTCTCTCTTCAAATTGTAAACTGTGAGTCGGGTCTTGATAAAAGTTTTGATCTTTATGCTGCGGTTTGAGCTTATTTATTTGTTCAATTTCTTGTTCTGAATTTTCTAGGTTTTGTGTGAACGTTTCTGAAACATAAGAACCTGTTTCTGAACCACTTAAGAAATTTATTTGATCTTTGGAAGATGAAGGGTCTTTTAATTCCATATATGCCAGTTTTTGACTTAAAATTTTTACTAGATCATCATTATTTTTATTTCCTCCTAATTTTAAGGGTTTTGTAGGTTTGAATAAGGGATTTTCCATTTTTACTTTTTCTTTTTCAACTTCTTTTATTTTAGAAGTATTGTTAGGAATATTTTTCTCAATTCTATTTAATTGATAAGAAATTGTTCCTAAATTTTGATTTGTAAAATTATTTTGTTGTTGGATTCCTTTAATATCTCTTAATTTTACACTTCTTGTTTCGTCTTCATTTATAGTTTTGAAAGGTGAAGCTATAATCTCTACACCTCAAGGTTGATTTCTTATTTCTTCCAAAGGGTGGATGAGTAGATACTACTTTCTTTCTGTAAGAAGATTGACTCCTATCTCTTTAACATATTTATTTCGCAAAGGATAATTTATTTGATTATTCAGAACAGAATATCAAAATATGTAAGCATCGTAATATCTATTTCCATTGCTTCCATTGTTTGATACCATTGATTTCTAAATTTTCCTTTGTTCATTTGTTATTTTGAGAAACCATTTGCTTTTCTCACATGCTTTATTGATTTCGCTTCTTTTCTAAGATTCGCTCATTTCCTGAACACATTATCCGTCGTCATTATCATGAGCTATGATGGCTCTTACAAAAAGACATCATTTGAGAATATGTTGTAATCTATCTGGGGAATTTTGAATATTTGGTCTCGGGCCTTGTATATTTTAAACTTAATCGATTAATAAGATACTTCTAGATTTAAGTTTGACTAAAAGAAATATCGTTGAGACGTTCAAATTTGGGCTTCAAAACGTATTTTGCCATATATGCATAAAGCAATTTTATCTCAGATTCGATTTTTGAATCAATTTATCAAATGATCTTCAATTTTTACCCGATTCTCTTCACTTTAATTTTTGAGGCAGTGAAAATTAAAGAACAAGACCCCATCAAACCAACAACCAAAGGCTCATACGCCATGCCAAAGCCCAATCTTCAAATCAAGCTAAGACGTGGTGAAAATACCTAAACCAACTACCCCAAGTTCTTCAAGTCCTGCTTATATTACAAAAGAACCTAAAATGCTGGTTCAGTTCCGAGGCATCATAAATCCGTCAGCGATGAGATCAAAATATTTTTCAAAAAGACAAATATTTTTAAATAAATGAGATTTAAAACCTATGATTCTACTAATTTATACTGTAGATACTAATCTATTCAAGATTCCCATGCCAAACCCCGGGCGGTGATCGACATAAAGATATTCCAAATGCAAAATTTTAAAAATCATTTCTGAAAAGAATTGGGAACAAAATCCTTTTACTCATAAACAATTTTCTGAAAATTTTGTTCCACAAACCTTTGACTATGTTGATTACAAAAATGTATGGTATAACACTTTCTATGTTAGACCCTCTTCTCATTCCTGGTTTTTTAACTGGGGCGAAAATCTTCAAAAATCTTTTCCAAATTGGTTTCGTGAATAGTGATCAGCTTTTGTGCCACTCCAAATATTTTTTGTCTTGAAATCCGCAAATCTTTTGATTATTTCAAAGCCAATTGTGAAAACTTTTTCCCCTCAGAAAATAGTTATTCACTTTCTTTCTGTTCTCAATTTAGAATCCCTTTGATTCTTTGCTAGGAACTATCTTCCCATCATTTTTTGCCAGCACCATTTCCCCAGCATTTGGCTAGGGAATTCAAAATTAAATAGTGGACCGCTTTCAAATTTTCCCAAGCCCAAACATTTGAGTCCATTAAAAGATGGTTGGATTCACAAAAGCCCAAATCAAAAAAGCCCACAAAGACTAAGGTTCCTTCTTGGACCCAACCTTTGCCATGACCAACTTTGTGGCCTCAAACTCCTTCAAAAACCTCTTTTCCTTCAAATTCGCTCATGTTTCTCTATCTCAAAAAGCTCCAAAGAATGCTTATCGGTGATTATCCCAACTCAAGGTAATCATACCGATGAGGATGACATCGCATTCAAATTCTCGGGCAAGATTTCAAAGAAATGAAGACAGAGCATTTTTACTCCCATGTTCCTCGAGTAACGGGATTTCTAAGTCCATAATCAAGCCTTTCTAGAGTAAAATTGCGCACCAAGAAAAACCCCAAATCAAAATTTTTCAAATTTCGCTGACGTTTAATGCCTCGCATGAATCAAACAAGGTGGATCAATTGATCGGATGATGATAAAGCCTTGACAACCCGACGCGACTTTTCAAAGTTGATGCGATGCTCGCTCCCATTTTCAAAAGAAAAGAGACAGAGAGTGTTTCTCGCTCGATAAGTTATGATTGCTTTCAAAAAGCAAGTTCATTATCACGTTAAGACAAGACGACTGCAGTCAGTTCATTTTCAAAAAAGAGGATAAATCTCTTTCAAAGCTCATGGCGATCAATGACTCCAAAATTTTATTAACCCACTGATTCCAGCGCCAAATCACAAATTTTTCTATATGAGTGACGCCTTCTTTTATTGTGCAGGCTAGTTTTTATCGACAAAATCAGTTAGCTCACAAACTTCAGAACTCCGCCAAAGACTGTTCAATATTTCCTGTTTCAATCTTCAAAGCATTGTAAGTCTCAATATTCAAATAAAAGTTAATCAACATGTTACATTCCCCCAACGCCCACTCAATTCTGTCTGGGCTTTGATCGGACATCATATCATATAATACCAACAATACTGTTTTTTCGAACTGGTCCAAAGGAGAGAGATATTTTTTTTTTATCTATCTGGAATGCCTAGCTGGGGCTATTCATTGTCCTGACGCCTGATCCACCTTCTATTCGCAATAATGCCAGTTTCAACTATGGTTCCTTAAACAATGGCAATAACCAACTGTGGAGGCAGACTCTCAGTTGTTCTTAAATTTAATACATGGGCCCTGTTAATGAAAGTGATCTTTGACGTAAGATATGTTCTATTAAAGGTTTTAAAGAAAAATAAAATATAATTAATATTAGTAAATATTTGATATCTTTTAAATTATTTATTTTTTATAAGAATTAATTAAATAAATAAAATTAATTTTTAAATAACAAATATAATTAATTTATTAAATTGACTCTATTTTTTA
>JAEQBH010006925.1:0-145028 GCA_016808115.1 Tetrastigma voinierianum | reverse complement strand
AAAGTATACAGTTTTCTCAAAGAAAGAATTTCTTCTAAGAGAAGATAAGTGGGGAGCAAGGATAAACTCGTGAAGCTTAAAGTGCTCAAATAGACATAGACACCGACTTTATCTAAGGCTATTACATTATTCATATTGATGAAGTAGTAGCTGATCCTTCTAAAACACAAGCACATCAGTAAATGGTATGTGTGCACTATGCACACGACCCGCTACATACAATCGCTTAGGTCACCGTTGATCACTATTCACGGACACTGCTCACTTAACACCGTTCATGTGGTTTTAAAAAAATAGTACAAAAAAATAAAACTTTATTCGTGTGTGATTTGATATAGGATATTTATCTTGCATTACTTATGAATGCATTGATTGCGGTATGAAAATATATTTTTCTAAGATGTGAATAAGGTCCCGGTCAGATTTACACCCTCGGGGATACTTCATTAAACTCAACTCGCTTACTCACATGTGTAGATGGCTAGTTAAGGGAGAGGACGAGAGGTTCGCCCACAAGGTGCTAGTCAGCACCCCTATATTTCACTGAACAGAAGAACCGCTATCGCATTGCGCAATAAGGAGCTGTGGCAGTCAAACGACCTCCACTTAAGCACATCATCCTCCAAATGGACATGTAGGAGGAGTAGATGACATACGAGGCATCCATGATATGGGTGCCGGTACTAAGATAAGGAAGATCCATCTTCTTTCCAACCGAGAAAGAAGCAAAAGACTCGTCTGCACGGAGCCTGGGATAAGGCGCGCCACTCAAGGCTAAGCCAAGATCACCGCCTCAGGTGGAGAACACTTCGTGGCCCTACCACAGAGCGGAGCCATTTCCACCGCCACCGGGCCTTGAACACTTTCGTCTGATCGCCTGCACGGAGGCAAAGATCCCAGCGGTTATTGACACCCGGCCCCAACTGTTTGCGGACGAGCCAAGGTCGCTGCAATGTGAAGGACATATGGTATGCTTCCACTGCCAACAGCCCGGACATATGAGGAGGGATTGCCCCTAGAGATAGGATCCTAGATTTGGGACAAAGACAAATTCCAAGCAATGTAGGATAGAGGAAGACACTTCATTCCTCTACACCCTAGTATGGGTCAGAGGAACCAGTTTCAATCGTAAGGTGCTATATAAACACCTTCGACAACACAGATGGACCAGAGGGGCCAGAGTGTGGGTCATGGTCACAATGTGGCCTGCGAGGGCCGAGTTCGAGCCGCCGCGCGCATGACGGTTTCCATCGGGCCATCACTCAGCATATGAGACGATCACCGGAGAGGCAGAGGTCCCGTGGTACCGCAGTGGAACTTACTGATCAGCCAAGATGCAAGGTACGTTTACGCTCTCACAAGAGTTTCATTTGAATTAGGATGCATCATATTCATCATTGTTGCATCTTGCGTGATAGATTCTGTGGGGCTTGTGAGGTCGAGGCTTCTCGACGCTTCACGTGTGGATGTTCTTCCCAGATGTAGGTGAGAGTCGACTGATAGTTCATCAGAGTCGAGATCTCAAGAATTTCGCCATGGGGACCTTCGGTGGTAATAGCATTCGATTTTGTATCTCATTCTCGACATGGATTAGGTCACGCCCATCGAAGTCAGCGTTGATCGACCTTGGGAAGCAGCCATCGCTTACACCCGCCAAATCGACCATTCGATGTAACACAAATTTATGACGTTATCACCAAAGGACTACTGGCTCAATCCCTAACAATGGCGCCAATAAACTTGTCGACCTGGATCGTAGTGCATGTCTTCACAAGTTCATAACACAATTACCCAAGGACTATTATCTAATCTTTGGAAAATCGCGCCATAAAAACTTGTCGACCACTTCTATGAATTGATATGGATCAAAAACACTATTCAAATTTATGACTTATTACCCAAGGATTATCTAGTCCTCGTGAATAAAACCATTAAACTCGAAAGTGTGAGTTTTTTAGCTATGTTGATTAAAAGATATTTTGTGTGAGTAAACCATTTTCTTTCAGGGTTTCGATCCAAAGATACCGCAAGTGCAATGACGAACAAGCAAGAAATCGGATTTAAGTCCAGATATCGATCCTTAATGTAGATCTCAAGAATTTTTCAATCAACTACCCCAACTACTTAAGCTCCATACTATTCGACGATAATATGATATTGGATTTTTCCTAAAAGCCTCCGAAAATAATGAAGTGAACGAAAAATGAATGGATAAATAAATGAATTTAATGTTGAAATATTAAAATAGCAAATTTAGATCGAACAATTATCTCTAAGGAAAATATCAATAATCGCCTATCAGAAGAATCAATCTTACAAACAGATCGTAACTTCGCTTTCTCAACTTCGCATTTTAAAACTAAATTCAAGGAATAAGATATGTGACTGATCTCCAAACTTCACCGCTCATCATCTCACCTTTAACTGCTTCTCTCGAACACAAAGGGGTTAGATAACTACTTTAAACTGCAAATTTCTGTCGCATTTTCTTCTCAATACTTCATACCCAACACGTGGATCGCAACCCAGCTCCTTAAATTGGGCCATCAAGTAGAGGTTTGCACTGCATCGGTTCCTCAACCCCAAAATTAGAACAACTTTACTCATTCCGATTAGATCTTGCTAACACTGATCGACCACTATTCGAATCAGGTGAACTTCTAAGATACTTAAATTAATAACTCACTCAACCCATTCTCTACAAGTGAGAAGAGGATGTATTGATTTATGTACAAGGCACATTAGATCAAGAATATCGTGTTCATATACCTTCCGAAATTGTTCCCTTACCGTGAATGCCTTCTCAGGTCACCTGTGAGGGCCCCCGGAAATCGAAATGGAAAAATCTCAAGTATGGGTATAGAGACTGACGCCGATCAATCTGTGAAATGCTAAAACCGGAAGAAGTCGACGAATATTCGGGTTGCCATAATGTATTAAAAACTCAGAAAGATAATTTCGACAATAACGCTAATTCAATAGAAGTCGGGTTTCTAAATTGATCGACATACCATACATCGTCATTAATCAAGAAAACCACTGTAAATCGGCAACTGGGTGTTCGAAATCCCAAAATTTGTCTGGAATTCAAACAACCAGACAGTAATTTTAAGAAATATAGATCTGCATTCAGCTAAACCCTTTACAACTAACGTTCGAATCCAAATTAGAATGAAAATACAAACTAATCTAATCTAAAATAAATGGAAAGAAGAAAACGAAAGAAAAATAAAAGAAAAGAAAAGAAAAATACGTGGAGCCTTCAAAGAACCCAGATCTCTTTCAAGTCGCCCGCTCGTTTCTTCTTTTCGTACCGCATATTTATAGGTTCAAGTCACTTAATTTCGATGCATTTCTTCAACTTTAGTTAACCGCCCAAAGAGACTGATATTGTCGCGACATCGAGCCCCTCGCCGTGACTCTCGTTTTGCCGCAGCCCCGTCGCAGGAGCCTTCTACGTGGTTGGCGACATGTCTTAAGTGAGCGCCGGGTGTCACGATGCCTTGAACTTGTCGCGACCTCTCTTCTCATTGAAACTCACGCCGCTGACAGCTTCCATCGACGCCGCGACCTTCCTCGTCCTTTCGCACCTGATGTCTACACACCGATGTCGCCGCGACTTCCATTCATCATTAATCATTGTCGCTGACAACCTTATGTTGTCGCCACTTCAAGTCTTCAGGGAATTGTTGTCGCGATAACTTTCTCCTTGCAACCGATGTCGCTGAACGCTCCTCGATGTATAGTCGATAAGCGTCGCTGACCGCGATCCGCATCAGTCATGACATCGTATTCCTTCTCTTCACCCCGGTTGTTTAACTTTGAGTTTCTTCACTCCCCAAATTTCAATTTCGTTTCAATTGCTTCATTTGCGATTGGAGTTTCACTGATGTAACCTGAATACGCATTTTGATTGCTGTCAAAGCTTCGCGACATCTGGTCCTTTCATCTTTATGCTTCATTCTTGCTGCCACCTGCTTCATCCCATTATATCGCCCGCTCGCCACATTCTCGCTCCTTTACCGCACTCGCTTTGAATTCCCCGCCGCATTTAAAATCGTGAAGTTTATTCCATTCCCGTATATAAATCCGCTTTTATATAAAAATTAATCAGAAAATGGACCGAAAATAGATGACTTTAAGCTCATTAACACCTAAATTGCACTTAAGTCACAGTAGGTCGTACGCGCATTCGTCGACGCAGATGTGTGTGGAATCGTGATCGAAATTTTTAAGGGGGAAGAATATAAAACCCGAGAAAATTCTAATTTTTCAAAAGGGTAAAATGGTAATCACAAACTTAAAATTTCTAGATCTCAAATGACGAAACAGACTTCACCATCGGAATCGTCTCGCAAAATCTAGCTACCACATCGACTTCACAAATTCAGATAGCCGACTTTACGCCATGAACGCAGAAGGCAGACACTTAAGACATTTCAAATGCGAAGAGGTGCCAATGCGGTCATGGTGCGTAAGAGCCCAAACTGAGCTTAAGGCCATAGTGACATGTGGCACCGTGTCATTAGAGGAAAATCCCAAAGTAGATGGATAAGGGATAAGGTGTAATTCTATCAACCAATGGAAGGTTGACATGTGGCAAGTGAGAAGACCAAATCTTGACTCCTCTCTTCTCCCAAACGGTTTGGGAGGGAGAATTAGAGAGAGAAAGGAAGGGATTTTGGGAGATGTCTAACTCTCTAAATTTCCTATTGACTTAATCTCGAATTCCTAAGGTAAGAAGCAAAGTCAGCTTCCTCCATAGTAAGAGCTACGCGTGAGCACCAATTGCGGGAGCTTACAACCATGGAAGCGTGTGGGTCTTCTCCACTTGGCTTATTTTCTACAAAGAGCCATTAAAATGGCTCGATTGTACGAGGCTTTGAGTGGTCGCTAATTAGTCCCGATAATTGGACTGCATAATTGAAAATTCTAACTGCTTTTAGATGGGCCCCTGACCGATCTCTTGGTCGAAATGGTCCTTGTGTTTACATTTGTGTTGAATTGTGGTTTAAAGTTATGAGGCTGAAATGGTTGATTGATTTCTGGCTCCAAAGCAGTTGGAACTCGAGGTCATGAGGGCGCTGGTCCAGCGGATAGCCCACGACCGCTTTTTTTTTTTTTTTTTTTTTTGGGATCGTTAAAAACAAATTCCGACCAGATAGTTGGACCGAAATGCATGTGAAATTTTGAATCGATGGCATGGATCAGGTGGAAAATGATATGTCAGATGCATGCTAAATTACGTGTTAACATGATGTTTGAATTATATGAAATATAATCAGGTGTGGTTTACTGGAATTGAATTGTCATGATGTTATTGCCATTAATAAATAACATGTGGTTGGGGTATGTAATTTTTGTCGATGTATGCATGATCGATATATTGCATGTGTTGTATGAAATGGCATAATGCATTTCATATGCGCACCGGCAACCTAGAACAATAGTGTGAGTGCATGATAAGGAAAGAAAACGAAAATGGTCAGGGAAAGGAATTTCAAAGGAAGATTTTTCAAAGAATTGTTGAGAGTTGTCCAACAAGCTCACGCCGGAGAGGCTTATGATCAAGCTGCGAGAATTACCCAACAATTCACCCGAGGGTTGTCCAATAGATTTTACCAAAACTCTAGATATGTTTTCAAGAACAAAACCTTTTGTTTTGGAAAACAATGTTTTTTTTTCATCATGACATAAAACATGTGTGAGGGAGTTCATTCGCTTATGCCAAGTAGGTGTTCTAATCAACAACTATAACCTAGGATTCCTACTAACACGTAGCAAAGCTAATGCAAAGATAGCTGGCTCTAGGGTCGATCACAGGGATGGGTTTTCTTCGTACACATGATTTACAATGAAGGCTAAAAATGGTGAATTAAATTTGGATTTTCAGGTTTGGGTAAAACAGGGGATTGGTTGTTCACAGGCTGAAAATAAAATAAGAAAAAAATGTAAAATAACCCTCAAGTGTTAGGCCACTCTGGTCAATTTCAGGAAACTAAGGGTTCCTAAGGTCCTTTCCTCCTGCTAGAGGATGACATATAGTCATTTCCTCGAACCTGACATCTTCATATTTAGCTTTAAAACCTAACCCTTAATAATTATCCTTTGAAAAACATCCATCGCCATCGTTTCCTGTCATTAAAACGCAAATCACCTTTTACTACCCCAATGAATCATAAATGATAACTAACAAACATCAATGGATCTAACATTAAGCATCCACGAGCCCAAAAGATTACCAAGTAATAACCATTCAAGTGAGACTAAAAGGAGGAAAACCTAATGTTAAAAGGAGAACACCTGACCACAGTTGACTACCGCGTGGAAGAACAGTGGGCCTCCGTAGCCTCCCGTATCTCGCACTCCAAGAAATTCGCTCTGGGCGAGGAAGGGTTTTAACCGCTCATCCTCCAAGTTGTCATCCTTGGAGGGTATTTGGCAACCAAGAAAGGGAGAGAAAATGAGAGAAAAGGGAGAGAAAGGAGAAGGCAAGCGGGAGAGCAAGAAGATTCTCTCGTCACTTTATTGATTGAAGTTCATTGATTGTTACAAACCTTGTCTCTAGCTTATATACCCGCCGTAGAAAGGGAAAATTACAAAAAAAAAGAAACTAAAGCTATTACAAGGATAAAATGGGAAACCAAAACGGGTCGCTAAAGAGCTGGAATTTTCACTCCAGAGAAAATTCGCCACGCTAATCGCTCCTCACCGTTGCCACTGCTCCATCAAGCTCGCATTACTATTCCATTTCTTCGCTGATATTCTTTTCATTCCCGGGCTTATCAAATTGATAGAAACCATATGAAATTGATGGAAATCAACCAGATGTACTTTGTTATGATTGGATTGACACGACGATTGCTTCCAATTCCCGCAAAACTACAAAAATAGCCCTAATGAGATCGTGGCACAATAGTGGACTCGACATGTCAATTGGTTAATTATAACACTAGTACACAAAAGCGCCAAAACCTATTAAAAATATGGTCTGCAAATAGCACTTTGGGCACTAATCAGAGCTCCAGTGAGGACTCGAGACATGGGATTGGCATGTAGACATTCGAGACAGGAATAATGAATTCACTCGAATGTGTGTGTCAGGTTTTTTCATCAGACGAAAGAATTTAGGGCGTATAACCATGCAAGAGATTATCACTATCGGGCATCGCTTCACCCCGCCTGGGATCCCCCGTGTACAAGGAGGTTCGAAGACTCGCGCTCATTAGAGGCCGCTTTTGAGAAGAAAGTCGACATGTGGCTTTGATATATATTTTGAAAAACATGTGTTAGAATTCTTAATTTTGATATATGTTTTGATTAAGAGTGATGTAACAACTCTTGAAACTATTGTAATATAGTTGGATATATTTTGGTATGTATGATGTGTAGGCCAATGTGGCCATTTTTACTCATGCATGGGTCTCATGATATGAGACACACAGGTTTTCCACAGGTTGATGGTGGTCAACAGGTCCCCCGGGAAATGGGTCGCAACCCATTTTTGCAAGGAAGCATATTTTCAGATCACTATGAAGGCAAAACACTATAGCAAAGATCAGAAAGGTAATGTAGGAAAGTAAAAAAAAAAATTGTCTTTGATATATATATAAAAATAAAAAAATTTTTATCTTAAAAATAAATAAATAATTTCGCAGCCGCGACCCTTTCGCAGCCTCCCTAAATTTCTCGCACTCCTAGCTTCTTTTACCATAATCTTATCCAAACTCCGCTGGGGCAATCTTAGTATAGCTGGAAAGATTAGAGAGTGTATAATCTAAATATATCCATAAAGAAATACTTTGAAATTATGATAAAGGCATAATTTTCAAAATAAATACTTAAATCGTCACTTTTAACCTCTCTTTTTTTCTTCCAACTTGATCATTTGAAGCCCAAATGAAGTGAATAAGGCCTCTTTGGGAAGCATTTTTTATCTTTTTGCTTTCCATTCTTATGGAATGATAATATTTTGCATTGCTAATATTTTGGTTTAACACTTTTCCTCTCTTTTGCTTTTTGTTTCATGTGGTTCCTCCTCTCCACAACCGGCTACATTTCTCTAAGGAGGTATCACTTCCTCCCTTAAATTCCATTCATAAACTACATCGAGGACAATGTAGAATTCAAGTTAAGAGTTAAGGAAGGAAGTGTTGATTTATGTTTCTGAGCAAGTTTGTTTGTTTAGTTGAATGGCTCGCTAGGTTGTTTGTTTTTTCACAATATAATTCATGTTTTTAGTTTCTAGCTTCATGTCGCCATTTCGTAAAACTTTTTTTGTAATGCCCAAATACAGTGATAAGAAATTGGAAATTTTGTTTCACCGTTGTTGATGTTAAATGGTGTTATGCTTAGTTGAGTTGATAACATCTTAGAAATTCTTATCAGATTCAACCTTTTTCTTCCACTAACTAACCACACATCAGGCACATTAGATTTCATTTATAAGCTAAAAAACTGCCTTGCTTTCTAAGCCCCGAAAAAGTCCGGCCTAGTACCTTTGACCACCTTTAATAGGTCGGGACGCCCTGAATAAAAAGACCAGTGAGTCTTTCAAAAGAAAAAGAAAAGAAAAGAAAAAAGAAAAAGAGTTAAAGAAAATTTTTAACCTTGTTAATGCCTTCGAGGGGTATATGGCGAAAGTCTTTAAAGCCCGGTGCCCTAAACCAACTGGTTGGGAGTCACCGACTTTGTTGCTCGCTACATGGGTGTATAGGTGGAGTTTAGCAAATCAGAGGTGCTGTAGCTCGAACTCATTAAAAGCCTGTGGGTGAAACCTCGCAGTTACTATTGAGAGATCCTTATGACTTGATGCCCTAAACCTTAATTGGTTGGGAGTCATCGGTGGACCCCCGTTACATGGACAATTGTGAATTAGATACCCTCAACATTGCACCCTTGCAATAAAAATAAAAATTAAAAAGGGAGTTATTGAATAAAAGTGGGTCCTTATCTATTAAGGTCAGGTTACTATTAGGTATGTGCATAAGAGCTTGGTTGAGGGAAGAGGAAAGTTTGACATATTATTTTTGAAAACTAATAAAGTTAACACTTAGGGTTTTGTGGAAGGTGTCAAATTGGTTCTTCTAGAGCGATTAATCGCTTTTGATGCTTGATTTTGCATCGCACACTTTTCCCGAGATAGTCATCGATCTGGCTTTGTAACTCAGACAAGATGTCGGGTTTTACTACTTCTAGTTGATTTTGAAAACCATTTTTGTGTAGATATATTTATATCCCATCTTTCCTTTATTTCCGCTTTCTTCTTCTTCCATCAAGGGACTAGCAATGTGTTGGTCAGGGGAGTGATTACTATCCAAATGTTGTTTTACACTCTTATTACTAATGGCTCAGCACTTCGCATAATAATCAGCCTAATTAACCTAAATGCATGTTAAGGACCTTGCAATGCTACTGATAAAATGTTATGGCAAGTTCGTTGTTTTCGTTGTGCTATTTATACCATAGATAGGGATTCAACTCAAGCATGAAGAAATCATTTGAATCAAAGTACAAAAGGTAAACTGTAAGAATCAATGTGAGAGATGCAAGAAATTCGGGTAATTTCACAAGGGTTGCGAACTCACAATTTTTAATTTCAAGTGGCTGCAATTTTCACAACCCGCGAATTACTCCCGCTCCTACAAACTTTCTTGCCCTCGACTTTGCTCCTCCTTCGATTCTTCCCATTTTGTCCCCGTAATAGTTTGTCGCTTTTGTTTATTTCGTAATTGTATTGTTTTTTTGGTGGTATAAAAGTCCCAAACAACACTTTGTAAAAGGACGAACTTTTGATTATTGAAGTTGGAGGGAAGCTTGTTGAACAAGCTTCCATTTTCTTTTCCTTTTTCTCTCCTTTCTACCACCAACACCCTGGTGATGAAAACTCGAGGATGAGTGGCTAAAACCCTTCCCTCCTTAAGTGAAGGCCGGCAAAGGATCCTGGGAGGCAACTAAGGGGTTCCATGTTTTTCAAGGTGTATTCACCCGCACATCGTTTCTCCCCCTTTCAACTTTAGGTTTCGATCCCTTCGAAAGAATCTTGAATGGTTCTTATTTGCAAGCTTTTGTGTGGCCTACTGATGCTTAATGTTAGGTCCAATGATGTTCATTAGTTATCACTTATGAGCCATTGGAAGGTAAGTCAAGGAGACTTGTTTTTCACTGTCTTAGACCATTAATGCTCAGTGAATACCATTTTCAAAGGATAGTTATTTTGGGTCAGCTTTTATAGCTAAATGAAGAACCTGCCTGAGAGATGACTATAGTCATCCTCCCAATGCGAGGAAAAGACCCAAGAAAAACCCTCATTCGCTCTCAGAACCGGGGAACCCAAGTGACCTAACACTTCAAGGAATTCCTCTTACATTTAAACTTATTTTACTTTTTTATTTTCACCATCTAAACCCACTATTTTTATCAAACCCCCAAATCCAAAGCGAATTCACCAATTTAAGCTTCACTATGTCATTTACGCGGGTTAAAACCCACCCCCTCGTAATAACTTCTGTGAGCCACTATACTCGCAAAGAGCAATGCTACGGCAGTGGAGGTATTAGGTATAAATTTTGTCGATTAAGGATACCATACGGCTATGAAACCGCAAATCACTATGGTAGTTCGACTAATAACAAAAAACAATCGCTCATCAGAAAATTTTCTCGCTATTTCCCGCCTCTTTCCTTTTCAAATGCCTTTCCAATCTAGACAAGTTATCATCACATTGTCACTACTCCTTCGCCTTCTCGATCTCCGTGATCAAACTTCAGAATAATAATACCCATCCGACGCCTTGGTTTGTCATCTTTATTTGCCATCGATATCTAATTACGCATGATCATGCATGGAAATACTGACCCTAATATGTAAGTGCCTAAATTTTCATTAAGCAAAACACCATTGCCAAAGATCTCCTTCTCGTGGTAGAATAGTTCTCTCAGGCCTCATTAAGGTTTTTTTCGCATAGTATATGGCCTTGAATATCTTTTTCACTATTTGCCTCCGATACAACTCCCATCGCAGAAAATCACCGGTATCACATAATTTCAAATCACTATTCCAAATGTGTATCACTCAATGTATAGGATTTGTAACTAATCTAGATTTGATTTTATCAAATGCAACTTTGCATAATTCATCAAGATCAAATTTTACATCTTTTCCCAACAATCTACATAATGGTTTGAGATTTGAAGTCTTTATGAACCTTGCAAAAAACCAACGTGTCCTAGGAAACTTTATCCCCTTGATTATTTCGAGGTGGCAAGAGAGTTTCATGATAGAAACTTCTTTACTGGGTCTACTTATATCCTGGCCAAGTGTAACTATGGTCCCAAGACAATAATTCTCGCTACTCATGAAATGACATTTTCCCAATTTAAAGCTAGATTCTTGTCTGACACTAAGTACTATTTCCAAAATTTCCAAACAATTCTCAAATCTGATCCATAAAATAAGAAGTCATCCATAAAAATTTGTAGCCTCCTCCACCAACCAAACATAGACATCATACACCTTTGATAGTGGCGTGTGAGCATTACATAATCCAAAAGGCAACCTTTCCGAAAGAAAAGGTGCCATATGACATGTAAATTTAGTTTTCTCCCGATCCTCTGTGTGGCTATAGCAATTTGGTTATAAACTTAATATCCATCAAGAAACATTAATGGGAGTGCCCTACTAACTCCGTCCAAAGATTCGTCAATGAAAGGTGAGGATAATGGTATTTTCCGTAGCAAGTGAGCTTAGTTTTCTTTACTTCCATACACTCCATCCTATCACAAAGCTTCGTAGGAATCAATTCATTCTTCTCATTGACATGCAGAATCCACCTCTGGGAACCACGAAATGCCTACCCAAGGGCCGTTTAAGATCGCATATATGAAGCCCGCATTCACCCATTTCAATACTTTTC
This sequence comes from Tetrastigma voinierianum, assembly GCA_016808115.1. Taxonomy (NCBI): domain Eukaryota; kingdom Viridiplantae; phylum Streptophyta; class Magnoliopsida; order Vitales; family Vitaceae; genus Tetrastigma; species Tetrastigma voinierianum. The sequence goes on along the minus strand of JAEQBH010006925.1, from coordinate 133,114 downwards.
TAATCATTTTCATTACTGAATCACTTTCTTCGATGTTCTATGGTTTTAAGAATCTCCTCTAAAAGGATCTTCAGGTATACAGATAGAAGGACTGGGATTCCTTTCATCATCTATAGACCAAGCTTATTACTTTATTGTATTTTTTAGAATCTCCATCGGGGCTTTGTTCTTTAAGCTCACTAATCCAAATTAAAATGATGACTGCTTTGTTTTTTCTGGTTTAAAAAAATACTTAATGTTCAGAAATTCTTTAAAATCAAACCATGAGCTTATGTTTTTACTTTAATAGCTTTCATCATAACTGCTTGATTTTTTGTACCACCTCTTCAACACCGAGTACCACTTTAATTTAAAATTAGAGTTCATAAATTCAACTCTTAAGACGCCTAAGATACTCGGAAATTTATCTCATTCTCATTCATCGAACTCCTAAAATTACAATCATTTATCAATTCATAACCATGGGAATTTTTGTCTCTATAATCTCACACTCAACATTAATAAGTTTCTCGACCGCTTCAAACTCGTGATTTAGATTGAAGTGCACTCCGCCTCATTTGAACCCTAAGACTCAAATCATTTCTTCACATTGATAAAGTTGCTTTTGTCGCTAAAAGGCTTTCCTCAAAGAACAAAGTGGGACTTGTTTCGCTCTCTTTCTATATCAATAACAACAAAGTTTACTAGGAAAATGAACTTTCCCACTTCTGATCAACACATCTTCAAGAAGGCCCCTGGGTCGGGCCAAGGCTTCATTTCATATCTAAGGTCACGGCCGGGAGTAAGCTCCCCAAACCGAAGCTCAACCAGATAAAGGCATCAAGTCGATGCCGGGCTCTAAAATCGCATGCTGCTTCTTCCCATACTGCACCCTAATTTTGCAAGGTATGAAGCCGCTTGATCCCGCATTTTCTTCTGCAGACTACGATAATCACACCTGTGTCGCTATCAGCTCACTACCCTCTTTAGCAAAATTTTTCCTTTCTCGCTCAATATATCCTTCATAAATTTTGCATGAGGCATTTGAGTCAATGCCTTAGAAATAGCTATCGATCTCTCATCTTCTCGAACGTGTTCAAGAATCTAAAGAATCGATTCTTCAAGCTTCTCATTCAGAAATTTCCGAGGGAATGGAACTCGAGGGATCAGAAGCTTTAACCTCTTTCCCTTCTTCCTTAGATTTCCCTTTTCAATTTGTTGCTCTTGCTTTATTTTTGCTATTCTATCTTCTTTGGCAAATTCTAAATTGTGTTGCTTTAATTCTTCTCCAATTTCTGCATGTTTCTCTTTCTCAGTTTCCATCTTCTCATTTCTTTTCTCTTCCAGCCTTCTACCACTTAGAAGTTAATGCCATGCAATCTTTACCCTTCCTTTGTCACTGGGAATGCATCCTTGGACCGATTCTGCATGGCTAGGCTGGGCCTATATGAGTCTCCATATTCTTCCAAAGAAGCATCAGATAATTTAAAACACAGCCAGGTTTAAGCTCAATGCTACTAATGAAGCAAACTTCTGCTCATGTATGTTCAATAGCCTCTTATTTTCCCCCATGAAAGCAAGCATCTGGTCGTCAAAGGAATTAGATCTCCTCTCATCTAATTTTCATTCTTTGTCCGCTTACGACTATTGTTGTTGCTGTTAAGAACCGTGAGGCATGATATTGCTGCAAATTCTGTCCAAGATTTGAACTTGATGTGCTTCTCCTCCATATGAGAAATTTTCATGGTTCATGAGTGCTGGTGTGTAGTGAGTGGGTAAGTTAAGGTTGGGCTTAAAAGTGTAGCTCCTATTAGAATTTAGGTACTGTGCCTCCTCAACTAGGTAGGAGCCCTCATGGGTTAGTCCCTCATCAGTACTATTTTTTTCTCTCCTTCATCTACTATCCCCACTTTAAGTGTCAGGTGCATTTTCTCTCATTACTCAGTTGTTCATTAATGCATCCAACTCGGTCATTTATGGCATTCATCCTATTAAGCTTAATTACTCTCCTCTCAACCGTTGTCAGCCCCAAAGCTTCAGATGGAGCTTTGTAGTTGCATTTAGCAAGGTCTTCAATCAGCTGCCTTGCCTCCTCAGCATTTTTTCTTTGAAAGCCCCATAGCAAGATGCATCTATTATACCCTTTGAGGCATAATTCATGGAATGGTAGAAAATGTCCATCTGAGTGTTCATATTGATTCGTAGCCCGTAGGGTATTCTAAATCAACAAAATTTATAACCTAGAATACCCCACACTATCAGAGATAAAGGAAATAAAGATCATCCACACATATTTTTCTTCAGAGAAATGACTAAATTAGGCTTCATAATCGTGATTGTAGTTTGGATATTGGGGTTGGATAAAAAGAGTGGGTTTTGATGGTTGAAACAGAAGAAAATGAAATAAAAATATATAGAGTCCTCAAGTATTGTGTCACTGCACTTAGGTTCCCTAAACGAGGGGTTCTCGGGTCTTCTCACACGGGGAGGATAACATGTAGTTATCTCCTAAACCAGATCTTCATTAAATATAAACCGAATTTATTAAATATCTTCGAAAACAACATTCACTACCCATTAATGGTCTCTGTCAGTAAAACACATGTCTCCTTTACTCACCTTACAATGGCTCATAAGTGATAACTAACGGACATCACTGGATCTAGCATTAAGCATCCAATGAGCCCTGAAAGCTTACTAAGTATTAGCCATTCAAGATGACTCGAAGGGATAAAAACCTAGAGTTGAAGGAAAGAACATTAATGACAAAGTGGAATTGCAGGAAAAACATGGAAACCTTAGCTCGCTTTAAAATCCTTCTTTCACACTCAAGGGCCTCTACTCAAGGAGGGAGGGTTTACCACTCATCCTCCGAGAATGCATCCTCATGCAGTGTTTATCTAAAGGAAAAGGAAAAGAAAAAATGAGAGAAAATGAAAGAAAATGGAGCTGAACAAGCTTCCCAAATCCAATCTTTCAAAAATAAAATCTAAATTTTCCATCCAATCTTGGTTTCTAAGATTTTAAGCCATACTACTTATACAAATTACCAAATTAACAAAAGCAAGAAACTATTACATGTGATAATTGGGAAGAAATTAAAAAAAAAAAGTAAAAAAAGAATGGCGGTGTAAATTCACAGCACTCGTTAGTTGCAAAATTGGGGCGAAATTTCTACCAAATTTTGTGGGTTGCAAATTTCGCAACCCTTGTGAAAATCGCGCGGCTTTGCAGAATTCTCCGTTTTTTGCTTCGGTTTGTCTTCGTTTCTATAGCTATTCCACCTCGATTTCTTCATGCTTTGAGCTAGATCCCCATTCAATATATATAAATTCGTGAAAAACTACAAAAATTGCCATAAATTTGATCACATCATAGGTCCTTAACGTGCCTACTGGTTTAATTTGGCTGATCACTACGAAAGCGCCCAAAACCCAGATAAGCAAGAGTATGGAATATCACTATTCGGGGTAGTAATCACTTAACCCGACATTATCGCTAGTCCCTTAGCAAATGAAAGCAAGAAAAAGCAATCAAAAGCAAGATGAACTATATATATTCGTAAAAAATGGTTTTTCAAAAATGACGGGATAATACCCAACTTTCAACAAGAATCACCAAAATCCTACCCAAAGACTATCTCAGGAAGAGTGTGTGCTATGCAAATTCAAGTATCAAAACAGTGTCAACTTCTAAAGAACCAACCTAAAACCTTCCACAAAAACCTAAGTGTTAACTTGATTAGTTTTCAAAAATAGTATGCCAAACTGTTCTCTCCCCCCAACCTAGCTCTTTTTTATACCAAGCACACTAACTAACCTCAATAGATCAGGACCCACTTTTATTTCACAACTCTTTTTGTGTTGTAAGGGTGCAATGCTAAGGGAATCGAATTCACAATTGTCCATGTAACTGGGGTCCATCGATGACTCCCAACCAATTAAGGTTTAGGGCATCAAGTCATAAGGATCTCTCAACCACTAAATCTTCAAGTTTCACCCCAGACTTTTAATAAGCTCGAAACTTCAACACCTACAATTTGCAAAACTCCACCCATCCACCCGTAACGAAAGCAACAAAGTCGTTGACTCCCAACCGCTGGTTTAGTGGCACCGTGCTTTAAGGATTTTCACATATACCCTACCACGCCGAAGCTTCGCAAGTGTCACTATTTTTTCTTTTTCTGTTCTTTCTTTTTTTGAAAGACTCATTGGTCTTTTATTCAGGGGTCCCGACATATTAAAGGTAGTCAAAGGTACTAGGCCAAACTTTTCCAAGGCTTAGGAGGCAAGGCAATTTTTCAGCTTATAATTGAAACCTAATGTGCACAGTGTGTTGTTAGTTCAAACTGAAGAAGTAAGGTTGAAGACAAGAAGAGTTTCAACAGTTCATCAACTCAAAAAAAGCATAACACCATTCTAACATCAAAAGCATTGAGACAAGGCTTCAATTTCTCTCACTGTAAGTTAAGAATTACAAAAATTTTCTGAAAATGAGAAATTGAAAGCATTAACTAAAACATGTGCTATACTGTAAAAAAAAACAAAAACAAACTAACTAGTAAGCCATTCAACTAAACAAAACAAACTTGCTCAAAACATAAATGGCAGCTTCTTCATTAACTCACCCCTAACCGTTAAATTTGTCATTATCCCCACCTGGTCTAGATGAAACTTAATGAAGGGAAGTGATACCTCAAGTAGTTTGGAGGGTGGAACCTCATCCTCATTCTGCGGATCGAAAGGGGAGGAAGAATGAGCAATGCAGAGAGGTTAGCCATCACGGACTAGAGCTCGATCTCCGCTACAACCGCGCCGTGAATGACTACTGAGCCGCAGATACGGAGCTGCATCCCGGCCGCTGCCATCGGAGGAGAAGGATAGTGGCAAGCCCAAGTGTTGGCCGAACCCGAAAGCAAGGATGGATAGATTCCCGAAAGGGCTGGACGGCTGCGCGAGCCATTCGCTCGGCCATGGTAGCTTATGCAGCAGTAAAGGACTGGGATGTAATTGTGAAATTGCGAACGATGGCCATGATGGCAAGAAAATTCTGAGCAGTGATGTGGATAGATGCCACTGGTGGTGAAGATAGGGGTTAGGTCACGAGTAGTAGGAGCTAGAGTGCGAAGAGGCGCTGTAAGCACAAAGGGTAGCCCAGTCAAAGGCGTGCGGTTGTCGATGATTATGACAAAGGAGGCCTTGAAAGTGGCCGCTGGGACCGCTAGACTCCATGGGATCTATTTAGGATATAACTCAACAGAGGATACGCGAAGTTATGAGGGGCCCCGCACAAACCGCCACTTCTCAACCCAGAACGCGTCTGGCAAACCCCACGGCACTCTTCAACGGGCTAATGGAAACCTATGTGCTCCAATACATGAGAGAGCATCATCGGAAACAACAGTGGAATGGTCTCGACTCTGGTGAGGTGCTTTCTATGGATTTTTTCCTCGAAGTGAAAGAGGGATGTCATAATAAGCTCTGGGGGGCTAAACCAAAAGCCCTCAAAAACACGAGACAGCCTCTAGATAAGGCCCCCGCCTGACAACATGTCAAGAGGAAACATATCGACCACAACACATGGTCCATAAAAAGCATCCCTGTCAAAGTTTCTCCGGGTCAAAATAAAGAGCCATGGCCCCGAGAGAGGATCCGCACCATCTCCCGCGAAGGACTCGTGGCCACCGCCTATAGTTCACCGACCGCCAAGGCCACTAAAACTGAGAGCAGTGCCAAAGCAGCCTATATCGACCATTCGAAGGATGCCCTAACGTCATCACAGCGAAGGGAATAAAGAAGGGGTGGCGCTCACCTGGGCTCGCGGTCCGTAAAGCCAATCACTACTCTCGTAGAAAAATTCCAAGACCGAAAGTCATAAATGGCTCGAGAGTACAATAACGAGCATCATAGAATCCCAAAGCTCCGCGATTCGCGTGCCGGAATGTCATAAAAATGTTCAAGTATGGAAGTCCCATTACTGCAAATTGTTGCCTCCGCTATTAGGCACAGGAGTAAAAGGCCTCAAGGATAAGCAGAGGATAGAGCCAAGTGACAGTGGAATGTTAGCTGAGGCACCTGGAGGAGGTGGAGACTATGGAGGTACCTACAACTGTGATATGAAGACTCTCCGGGGCCAAAGGTCCTGGCTCGCTTGGGTAGAGGTGGCTTGCACAATGGTCGTGGGTAAGGGAGGGGATCCACAGCACCGCCCAATCCTGCGTCATACCTACGCACCGCGGAGAGGTAAAGAACAACCCGAGGTCAGTGGTTGTGCTCAGAAATACAGTGGCCGACGCAAGACCGCGGCAGCCGCGTCTCGCAAGGATGGTGGCCTCGCACAAAGGTTTGACGAAGTACTCCGTGGCCTCCTTAGGTTTTTTTCCATGAGCCCAAACTGATGTAATAGGGTTTCACAAGCACAAATGGCTTTCATGGATTCGTGTTTCACAGGAAGTGGCTTTAGAAACGAGGAGATTTCGCAGTGGAGGGTCTTCTATTTATGTGAGGACGAATGTGAAGGGTTTGAAGAGGTGGAGGATAAAAAATGAATTGGTAATGAGAGTTTCAGGAAAATGGAGGGCAATGAAGAGTAGGCACAAATTCGAAGGTTTGGGAACTGTAGGCTAAAGTTCGCACGCTTGGGAACATATGGCTTTCACAAGGGGGATTTGGTGTTTCACAGGGAAGGGCTTCAGGAAACGAGGAGATCTCACAGGGGAGATGTGGGTTTCGTAGGGAGGGTGGTCTTCTATTTATAGAGGATTGAATGCGAAGGGTTTGAAGAGGTGGAGGATCAAAAATGTATCAATGAGTTTCGTGAAAATGGAGGGCAACGAAGAGTGTGCACAACCAAAGGTCTGGGAATCAGCCCGGCCTGCATGCCTGGGAAATGGTAGGTGTGTCCAAATCTAAAGCCAACAAGACATTCAAACGTAACTTGCAGTGAGGGTTGCAAATTTTCTCAACTCATTCGAAAAATCCTACGAAAATGGGTTGATTCTGAGAAATTTCGCAATGCGAAATTTGGTGCCAAAATTCTAGCTCTGCGAAATCCCTGCAAAATTTCGCAGAGGTTGTGAAATTTCTCAACCATTACGAAATTTCCTGCAATTTTCCTTCTAAGCTCTGGACCTCTTTGCCTCGAAAAATTAGCACAACCCTGTAAACATAAACACAGAAAAATCCATAAAAATAGCAAGAGAATAAAAAAGAAGCTACAATTAAGATTAAGTTAAGAAAAGGTAAATTGAAAGAAAAAAAATTGAATAAAGCAAAAGAAAAAGAAAAAGAAAAAAGAATATAAAATAAAATAAAAGATCAAACAAAAAGAAATGGACTCTGCAATCTCAAGGGAGACCGGATCCACCTAACCCTCAAGCCTGTTCGATGGTGTTGGGAGGAACCTGAGCCGCGAAGGTGATTGGTGGGGTTGATAATTCTTCATCAAACTCTTCTAAATTCTCCATCAACTCCCCTTGCAGTTTCCAAGCACAATGTTCCCCCACACTAGTGCCTATCAGGCAAACTTCCTTTGGACCTTCTTCCTATGGATTGGCATGCTTATTGCTTAAATGAAATATGTTGAGCTCCAGTGTCATATTGCCAAATGTGAGCTGCATGACCCTATTCGACAATTGATGACGGCATTCGGAGTGTGGCCAAAATGGTCTCCCAAGTATGATGGACACATAATTAGCCCCCACTGCCACTAGCTCGATATCAAGAACACAAAATCTACTAGATAGTAATCCTATCCACCTTCACCAAAACATCTTCAACTATGCCTTAGAATTTTCTTTCACCAATCTATCTTCCAAAGATAAGTGATGGTGATGGTTTTAATCCTCTTTGTACTCTAACTCGTTTATGTGACCGAGTAGGGTAATATGTTTACACTAGCCCCAAATCCAACAATGCTTTTTCTACACAAGTTCCCCCAATGTTCAACGAAATGTTAGAGACCTAGATCCTCAGATTTCACTAGTGGTCTTACACTCGGATGATGGGCGTTTCACCCGGTTCGCCAAGAAAGTCAGTCTCTTATCTACATTTAGTCCTCTCTTTACAAAGGCAATCTAGTCTTTAGGAAATTTGGCATATGCTAGACCTGCTTGATCATGTCTAAGAGGGATATTAACTTCACCTCGCCTTAGCACTTCAAAAATCTCAATTAAGTTATTCACCCCTTGCCTCTGTTGCTTCGAGGAAAAGGGTGGAGGCATGCTCTTTTCATCATATCTTCTTTGATCATTATTCTTTCTGGGCCTCCTCTTCTTGTTGTTCTTGCTGCATCTAGTGGATTATTTATCGCTAATCAACTTTTTTTACCACTTCTCAAAGTGATAATGGCTTTCACCTCATCCATCTGGGAGCAAATTTCACTCGGCACTAGCTACCCGGGTGGATTCCTTGGGATTCTACTGGCTCAGGAAGGAAATTTGCTCTTTCCTACACTTGCCGCTGATTGGTGAGCCTGAGACGGAGTTCTGGCAGTTGTCTATTTTCTAAGCAATGTCATTATGGAGCCCATCTATCCTTTTGTTCAGAGTGCTTTCCACAGTATCAATTCTTTGATTTAACTGCACGTTGATTGCTTTCTGATCTTCTAAAAAATCACCTACCACTTTGCTAAGGTTTAGGATGGCTTGTTCCATGGGAGAGGTTGATTGTGGTTGAGGTGGCTGAGAAGTTGAAACATACTGTGGTACAGTAGGGGGTGCATACTGTGGAGGTTTTGGCTTCCAAGAGAGATTTGGGTGATTTCTCCAACTAGGCTGTGTGTTATACGTACGCTTGGTGGTTTAATTGACCAACAAGATTCACTGCTCCAATAACATCTCCCCTCACATCGGAATAGTCGGACATCAAGCCTCCCGCATGCTTAGTGGACTAACAACAACAAAGCATGGCTTGTTTGAAGACAGAATCTCGCCACTACTGCACCTCATGCTAGTTTCTCATTTCAATTCTTCCAACCTTCTAGCTAAGGTTGAAACTTTGGCTTTCATGTCCATGTCTTCCATAAGAGAGTACATGCCACCCCTTGTATTGGGTTGAGGTCTCATTCTTTCCATCTTCCTTAGGTTAGGCTCATCCCAACCTTTTGATGCTTTAGCTACATAACTCAGGAAATCCAAAGCTTCCTCTGGATTTTTGCTCAAGAAATCTCCTCCACACATAGTCTCTAGCAATTGCTTCATGACAAGAGAAATTCCATCATAAAAATAGTTAACCAATAACCATGTGTCAAACTAATGGTGAGGACAAGCAATGAGTGCTTCCATATATCTCTCCCAGCATGCATAGAATTTTTCATTTTCTACGGGTCGAGAAATCGAAATTCGCTTCTTCAAGTTTGCCAGACCGTGGAGCGGGAAGAACTTCTTCAAAATTCAAATTCGCATCTCAAATCAGCTTCAAATGTCTTTGATCTCGTGGAGTCGAGCCAAATTGCTTTTATCCTTCCATGTGAAAGGGAAAAGCTTAAGCCTCATTAAATCCACAGTGGTGGTCTCCTCCTTGAAGGTGTTGCAAACCTCTTCAAACTCCCTTATGTGTGAATATGATTCTCACTCCGCCATGAAAAGTGGGAAGGAGGGTACAAATGTGAGGCCTAATAACCATTTTCTCGCCTTGGAGGCACAATACAAGAGGGTGCACTCATTCGTGGAGGGTGCATGTGGTCCCCATGGACCTATATGCACAGGTTCTCTCATCCCCGCCGACTTTGTCAGCTTCTCGTGCTGGGTTCCATCGATTAAAATTCAAGCTCACTTTAATCCGATTCGTGGATTCCCGTGGTTCCTATGGATATTGATTTTGAACCAGCCCGTCTGAATTTCTAATCCACTGAACATAAACCTATAGGAAAGAGGACAACATTAAACACCAAACAAATCCGCCAACCAAAAGGGGTTAATGTTAGCTAAAATATATATATATATATATATATATATATATATATATATATATATATAGAGAGAGAGAGAGAGAGAAATTAAATTATAACCTAACAAGAAACCGCTAGGAAAAAAAAGAGAAGAGAAGAAATTCACTAAAGCTTCATGGATTTAGGATCAAGGCTGCTCAAAGACACTTGGCCATTCAGACTAAGGTTTCGTAGTGATTCCCTTGGCCCGATTCGATCAAGGATCCGAACCGGTTCCTCGGATGCTCGTTTAATTATTTTATTTACTTCTTTTTTGTTTTATTTAAATTTTCTTTCCAAAGTGTCGCGACCGAACTCTCTACTTCAACCCGACGAGTGATCCAAACCGGAGCCCTGCCATTTCCGACCGTTTCATTTATCTTATCAAAACATTTTATTTATGTCATTTCATTTTAGTGTTTTCAATTACGTGGAAGCATTTCAAATGGTAGGCTGATTCGTGCCACAGTAGGTGTTCCATAATCAACAAAATTTATAACCTAAATTCCTCCTATTGCCGTAGCAAAGCTACTGCAGTTTAGTGGCTCTAGGGTCGAACTCAGGGATGTGTTTTCTTCTCACAAATGACTTACAGTGAGGTTCAATTTGGTGAATTAAATTTGGATTTTAAGGTAGTGATAAAAACAGTGAGGGGTATTGTTTGAAAAACTGAAATTTAAATAAAATAAAATGTAAAAGAAGTATCCTAGTTTCAAAGGACACCTGGGTTCTAAAGATCGCTATGTCCCTGTCCATTTCCTCATTGGGAGGATGACCTATAGTCATTTCCCGAACCGGATCTTCATTTACCTTTAAAAACTAAACCCTAAAACTTTTCCTTTTGAAAATAGCATTTGCTTATCATTCATGGTCCCCGGTAGTGAAAATCTTTCTTCTTTGATCTACCCTATAGTGACTTATAAGACACCCAGACCTAATATCGTGGATCTAGCAATAAGCATCCACTGAACCCAAAAAGATTGCCAAGTACTGGTCAATCAGGGCACATACAAGGGATTTAAACCTAGTGTGAGAGATAGAAACATAAATGACAACAAATGCATACGTTAAAAACAGAGGACCAATAGTTCACCTTAAATCCAAAAAGAAAATGTACCCCTCCTTCAAGTGAGAAAAGCTTGCCTAGTTAACCATCCTCTCGAGTCACATCCTCGAGGGGTGTTTAGCAACCAAGAAAGTAAAAGAAAGGGAAAGAAAATGGGAGAAAAGAAAAGCAGTGGGAAAAACTCCCGCCTAAGATTTTATTAATGGAGAAGATTTCTTTATAGTGCTTGGCTTGGGGGCTTTTATAGCCAACCCTTCATACAAAATACCAAATAACCAAAAGCAACATCATATAACGGGGTACCAGAAGAAAGCCAAAAGGAGAACAAAGGAGTCAAAAGTAAAAGGCAATGTGAAGTCAACAGCAGATGAACAAGTATCGTAGGATGAATAATGCGCAAGAGAAGAATTTTCACAACCTCGCAAAATTCGCAGTCATAAATTTTCGCAAATTCTACAAAATTCCTCAGAAGTGGCTCCATTTTCATGCATTTTGCTCTTCTTTCCTTCCTCGGTTTCTCGACCGCAATGCCGAGTTCGACCGAATTCTTCGCGGCTTGGATTGACTCAACAATTTTGGCATAAATAGCTTGCAAAAACCAAAATTAGCCACAAATGCGATCAAGGGAATAAAGAGTGGACCTTAATGTGCAAATCGGGAAAGATTACACTGACAGTACACACAAAAGTGCTCAAACCCGTAATAAATAGGGCTTAAATAGCACTTTCGAAAGCACTAATCATGACTCCATACACATTTACTTTTATACAATACATTTACAATTGGCGTATCATGCCTTTACATATGATATACAAAACACATTTTCAGAGATTAACTCTTTTGTTCACAAAATATCACATGTTCAAAAGAAATTATATGCATATGACGGGGTATATACTTATACGCTGCAACTTTCTCTATGACTCTACGCTTCTTGATCTTGCCTCTTTCCCGCTTTTACTCAAACCCGTACGATAAAACTACACGCTAAGCATTTTCATGTTTAGTGGTTCTATACAGTTCTATTCCAATTTTCAGTTTAACATAACATGCATTTATCATAAAACCATGCCTTTTTATATCAAACTATACTCTTGCTTATTCACTTTCACATGCTTTCACTTTACAAATCATTGATCATATCAAAATATGCATTTTCACATGCTTTCAATTTACTTAACTCAAATCATGAGATTCAAACATATACTCCCAAGGATGTATTTAGTTTACAAATCCCATTTACACTCATCAAGTTGGTTATTTCACTTTTTCTATACAATTCACATTCATGACGGATTCCGTTTGGTGAATCCCATCCTTTTTGTCATTCGTAACGTGGCTTTACACATTTAACAATTTCGTCTCCCGTCATGATGGATGATCGTGCACCCCACCAGGTGGTCATTTAAAAATGCCATACGCCATCATGATGGATGTCGATTAGTGCATCCCACTAAGTGGGACATTTTAACAATGCCATACACCATCATGACATATGTCGATTGGTGCATCCCACCATGTGGGACATTGCACAATTTTGCTGGCTTTCATGACTCCGATGCCGACGTGCATCCCGCCATGTCGGGTCGCTTCGTATATCGATTCAATTCAAGATGTCAAGGATTGACCAATTTTTTTGCAACTCAATTAATCATTCACATGTAATTAATTGTCAGAAATTTCAAATATCACATTTTGAAATCCATATGCACTTTCGTAATATCATTTCAAAGATATACTCATTCCATATAATCATTTCGTATTTATTTGGTATACTAATAAACACTTGAAATAAAGGATAGAGGGTCGTTGAACAAATCGAAGTTGTCTACTCTTGTTTCTCCCTTCGATCTCTGGGCCCTAGGTTAGATGATCTTCACCCATCCCTAGTCACAAAAAATTACGCCACCCATGCGATAACCAATTATTATACATTTTTAGTGAATGACAATTAATTCGTTAATCTGGCTTGGGGTTAAGACACTAAGTTCGCCCAAGGCTGAGGTACCTGTGACGCTTTTCATTTTAGTTTTATCCTTATTTTAAACCTCGTTAATCATTTATTAGGTCCTTAAACTATCGATGTACGAATACGAGGTGTTTAAACAAAATCTAAAATTTGTTCATCAGGAACGTAGCTACGTAGGCTTGCCAGAGCATTGCTACAATCGCGTCGTAGCCTCGTTGTGGCATAGCTTTGCTACATTGTGGTGTACCCGAGGGGTGCCATTTTGGCACCTCGGCCTTGCCGCGGCGAGGCATCCCATGCTACGGTGTAAGTCTAAGCCAAAGCGTGGGTTCCCTACGCTACGACGTAGGAACCCACAAATGCCAAATTTTCCAGTTTCTCCTTTTTGCAATTTTCTCCAAAATCCTCAAAACCCCAAAACAAAACATCGGAATCACTCCTAATATCATCCTAAACCAACCATGAGCAAAACCCATGGATGGATTAGGTTTTTCAACCAAAAAATCAAATACAACTTTCTGTATTTAGGGTTCACCTTGAACCCTTTGAATCTTCTTCACCCAAGATGCTTGATCACTTAGAAGCAAGAAATGGGAAGAAATCACCAACAATCTTGCCCTAGTTTTTCTTCCTTTTCTCCTCTCAATCTCTTCCTCAAATTCGTTTTTGCTCAAATGAGTATTCTAAGACCAAATGTGGTCTAATATCACTTATCATTATATACATGTTCGCTTCCAAAAAAAAATGCATTGACTTGTTGCCTCAATTTACTTAGAGCACATATATAACTTCTATTTGTAATCTTAAACACATAAACATTTTCTTAAATGACCCTTTAGGTCCTCATTTTACCCATTTCCATTTTTGCCCTTTTTCACTTGGGTTATTTCCGGGTTCAATCTATTTTCTCATTTTAGCATATTACATTTAATCATATGCTCACATATTCATTTCACATTTCACAATTAATCAGTTTCCCGGAAAAACCCAAGTTTGGCTCAATTCATACCCGAAATATATAATAAAATTATTATAAAAATTCCTAGTATTTTTGGCATAACTCTCCCCCACTTAAGAAAATTCGTCCTCAAAATTTACCTTAGTTAAACAATCAGGATACCATTGCCACATCGCTTTCTTCACTTTCCCAAGTGGCTTCCTGGCCTTGTAAGCCCACAACACTTTGACTAGCGGAATCTTCTTGTTCCGCAATTCTTTCACTCCGCGAGCCAAAATCTTCACTGGCTCTTCTTCATAGGTCAAATTTGGTCTCAGCTCAATTGTCTCCGAAGAGACTACGTGTGATGGGTCAAATCTATACCTCCTCAGTATTGAGACATGAAATACATTAAGGATCTTTTCCACTCGAGGAAATGCCAAATCCAGATGCCACTTCGACCCACTTTTTCGATCACCTCATATGGACCAATGAATCTAGGGCTTAACTTGCCCTTTTCCCAAATCTCATCACCTTCTTCCAAGGCGATACTTTCAAAAACACTTTCTCTCCGATCTCATATCGAATATCTTTTCTTTTCATGTTGGCATATGATTTCTATCTATCGGTGGCCACTTTTAATCTTTCTCTAATAATTTTCACTTTTCTTCGGGCCTTCAGATCAAGCTCAGGGCCAATCACTTCTTTTCGCCAATTCAGCTCCAACATAACGGTGTTCTACATTTTCTTCCATATAAAGCCTCGTAAGGTGCCATTCCAATATTTGATTGGAAACTGTTGTTGTACACAAATTCAACTAAAGGAATGTGTCGATCCCAACTACCCTCATAGTCGATCATACAACTCCTTAGCATATCTTCCAGAATCTGGATCACTCTCTTTGATTGTCCATCCGTCTACGGGTAGAATGATGTACTAAAATTCAGTCGAGTGCCTAAAGCCTCTTGCAATTTTCCCCAAAATCTCGAGGTAAACCTTGGATCTGGGTCTGAAATAATGGATATTGAAATCCCATGCAACTAAACTATTTCCTTGATGTAAAACTCTACTAGCTTCGTTATGAATAATTTGCTCACCGGGTGTGGCGGAGTCGACTTGGTCAATCGGTCCACTACGACCCAAACTGAGTCATGCTTACTCCTTGTCAATGGTAATCCAACCACAAAATCCATGGTGATTCGGTCCCACTTCTACTCTAGTATTCTAATAGGCTGCAATAATCCCAAAATTTAACTCGACGCTCCATTTTTACTCTGACACACCAAACACTCGTTACAAACTCGATATGTTCTTTTCATTCCGCACCACCAGTAATGACATTTTCAAATCTTGATACATCTTTGTGCTACCGGGATGGATAGAAAAAGATCCATTGTGTGCCTCTTCAAGTATGGCTTTCAGTCATACTATCGGTACACAAACCCGATCCTATAATACAAAAAACTCCATTTTTGTTCTCGTAAACCCTGGCTTTACTCATTTCCAATTTGACTCACTATGGCATAAATCTTTTCATCTTTCTTTTGTGCTTCTAGCACTTAGCTTAACATTTCGCCTCTCGCGATCAATCCCGCCACTATGGTACCATCGCGATAATGACATACGGGCATTCAACGCCTGCCGCCCCGCACGACTTTCACTCAAAGCCGACCACTATGTTTGACTTTCCGTGATAATCAATCACGCTAGCCATAATCTTTATCAATTCCATCCATCTCTATTGTCTCAAGTTATTTCTTGTCATGGTGGCAAATCCTTAAGACTCTTATGATCTGCGGTAAATGAAACACTTTTCTCCATACAAATAATGTCTCCAAATCTTCAACGCAAATACACCAGGGCTAATTCCAAATCACAAAGGGGTAGTTCTTACGCAACTTCAACCGTCTCAAGCATACAATACTTTACCCTTCGCACAGACACATCCAAGTCCATTTAGTGAAGCATCACTAAAAATCACATTCCTTATCATAGTCGTAACGAGTAAGAACTCAGCTCTGCTAAGAACACTATCTTCAACTTATCAAAAACTTATTCTGCATTTCTTCCATTCATACTTTACATTTTTCTAGAGCAATCTCATCATCGAGGCTGCAGTCATAGAAAACCCCTTAACGAATCTTCTGTAGTAACCTGTCAGTCCCAAGAAACTACGCACTTCCTCTCAGAACATTTCTCGTGGCTTCCCATTCAATAACTACTTCTATTTTCTTCGGGATCCACTTATTCCTCTTCGATACAATGTGCCTAAGAAAGGACACTTCATTCAACCAAAACTCACACTTGCTCAATTTTGCATTCAACTACTCTTTTCTCAAAGTCTCTAACACTACCCGAAGGTCTGTGTCGTGATTTTTCCGATCTTTTGAATACACAAGAATGTCATTTATGAATACTACAACAAACTGATCCACATGCGATAGGAAAACAAGATTCATTATGTCCATGAAAGCTGCTGGAGCATTTGTCAAACCAAACGGCATTACCAGGAACTCATAATGTCCATATCACGTTCTAAACACCGTTTTATGCACATCCACATCTTTAATTCTCAAATGATGATACCCAGATCATAAATCTATCTTTGAAAAGATACTTGCACCTTTTGGTTAGTCGAACAAATCATAAATCATGGGTAACGGATACTTATTCTTTACGATCAACTTTTCCAGTTGCCTATAATCGATACATAACCTAAGCGCATCTAATCTTCAGAAAAAGGAGCACGGGAGCTCCCACGGTGATACACCCGACGAATAAATCCCTTTCTAAGAGTTCTCGCAACTACAATTTCAATTCCTTTAACCCAACAGGAGCCACGGGTACATTATAATAGATACCCCAGGCACTGCACAACGTCAATAAAGGAACTCGCTCTCCCTCCAGGAGGCAATCCCTGAAACTCTTCGAAAAACACATCCGAAAAAAGTCACTAATCTGTAGGGATATCTGATACACAAGGCCTCGCTTTACCGTATCAATCACATAAGCCAAGTAAGCTTCACATCCCAGACCATCGTTCTAGCAAAGGGCTGTGGATATCACATTGTAGAGGTGGCTCACCTCTCTCCGATGAAAGTTACTTCATCATCATTCGATGTTCTTAAGGTCACTCTTTTCATACTACAATCGACTATCGCTTGGTGTCAGGATAACTAGTCCATCCCCAATATCACATCAAATTCTCTGAAGGATAACTCTATCAAGTCTCCCATAAATTCATATTCTCTTATTCTGAAAGGACAATCTTTATATACTTTATTAGCAATAACACTTTGTTCGAGCGGGTTCGTCACCAAGATGTCATACTCGATTTCACTCCTTGGTAAATTACCCAAGCTGGTATGTTACTACATATGTACGAATGAGTCGATCTTGGATCTATCAATGCATGCATAATAGTATCAAAGATAGTAAAATTACCAACTATCACATCCTGGGCGCCAAGATCTTCTATTGCTTTCTTATCAGATATGCTCTAGCCGGAGTTGTGGCCATTCGCTTACTCCAAGTCCGTGGTCCCTCGTCTCTAACACTCTGGATGCAACACTTTCACGCCAGATCGATAAATCGCGTTCCTGGCCCTGTAGTAGCCGTGGAAAGGACGCCCTCAGACACTTCAGATTCAGTCTATGGATCCATAACCCAAGCAAGCATCCGTCAATCTCCAACACTCTCCCTTGTGTCTTCCCACACCGAGAAACAATGAGGAACATCTGGCCCCTGTATGACCTCCTCGTGCACTCGCAACTAATGCTGGTAGAATGCCTTACCAGCCTAAGCCGTAGTTGAATAACCTTACGGTCCCTGCATCTCTTACTCGCCGGTAATGAGCAATTTTGATTGACCAGGGATTTTTCTTCCCTGGGTCTATCTTTCTTTCATTCTCCTCTTTCTTCACTGCTCCACATTTAGAGCAATACGTCATGATTTTGGAGAAATCATCATGGAAAAATCCTATGACATGGCCCCAAATATGGTCATTTAGGCCCTCTTCAAACTTACGACACTTCTCTTCTTCGGTTACCAGCATCTCAGGAGGATACTTGCTCAACTGTGTGAATTCTCTCAGATATTCGGTTACACTTAATCAGCTTGCTTCGCATTATGAAACTCATCAGATATCATTTAAATAGATGCAACCCACATAATGCTTCTTGAACTCATCCAAGAAGAACCTCCATGTAACTCTCTCTAGTGATGGCGTCCTGGTCACAAAAACCCACCACTGATAAGCCTCATCTTGTAGTAGTGAGGTCGCACATTCCAACTTCTCTTCCGATGTGCAATGCATTTCGCACACATTCGCTCGCCTTCCAAGCCAATTTTTTCGCCATCAAGGCTCATCTTCTTTCTTCCAAGAAAGTCTATCTGGCTTGAGACTCAAGCATTCTCTCAATGGTCGATCACGTGAAGCACCAAGAATGGGTTACTCAAATTTTTCAGAAAGCCCGAGCTTGAACTGGTCGGAGGATACCCACAAGATTTCCCGCCACTCGTTCGGCTCATTTACCGGGTAGAGCATGATGCTTGTCCACCTACCACACTACAGCGGTGACTTTAAGACGATTTCTCCGTCACCACTTATGGGTACTCGGAATCCATCCATGCTTACCTATTAAGACCAACAAGATTTGCGTCATAGTCATGTCATCTTTTATATGCAAATGAAATGTATGTCAAATACCATTTTCAAAATCCTTTTACAAAATCGTGTAAGGCCTTTTTTCAAGAAACGCCTAAACCTAGACTCTAATACCACTAAAGTGTAAGACCCCCTTCCTGGTCCGACCATCATGATCCGAATCCTGGCTCCGGATGCCCGCTTAATTATTTTTATTTACTTCTTTTTTTATTTAAATTTTCTTTTCAAAAGTGTCGTGGATTCGAATCCCGCCCCGACCCGGTCGGAGGATCCAAACCTGAGCCCTGCTTACTTCTACCGTTTCTATTTATCTTATCAAAACATTTTATTTATGTCATTTCATTTAAATTTCTAATTACGCTAAGCATGTCAAATTGTAGGCCAATAAACATTTACTTTATATTAACTCATGTGATCATACCTTGGGTAAATGATATTCAAAACATAATTTTAGAGATTAACTCTTTTGTTCACAAAAAATCACATGTTCAAAACAAATGATATGCATATGACGGGGTAAATACTTATACGCCGTAACTTTCTCTATGACTCTGTGCTTCTTGATCTTGCCTTCTTTCCTGTTTACTCGAAACATGCGCATAGATAAAAACTACACTCTAAGCATTTTCATGCTTAGTGGTTCTATACAATTTTATTCCAATTTTCAATTTAACATGACATGCATTTATCATAAAACCATGCCTTTTTATATCAAACTATACTCATGCTTTATTCACTTTCTACATGCTTTCACTTTACAAATCATCGATCATATCAAAATATACTACATGCTTTCACTTTTGATTTAATCCAAATCATGATATTCAAACATACTCCCAATGATGTATTTAGCTACAAATCCCATTTACACTCATCAAGTTGGTTATTTCACTTGTCTATACACTTTCAGATTCATGACTCCGGACCTCGTCAAGTGAACTCTTCCGGCCCTTTTGTCATTCGGTAATGTGCTTACACATTTAACAATTTTGGTCTCCCATCATGATGAATGCCGATTAGTGCACCCCACCATGTGGTCATTTAAAAATGACATACACCTTCATGACAGATGCCGATTGGTGCATCCCGCCAAGTGGGACATTTTAACAATGTCATACACCATCATGACGGATGCCAGTTGGTGCATCCCACCATGTGGGACATTGCACAATTTTGGTTTACCTTCATGACGGATGTCGATTGGTGCATCTGATGAGTCTTAAACTCATCTATTTTTAATCCATTTTTCTGGCTTATTTTTAGTATTTTCGTATCTGCTTTTAATGCCAAATTATGGAATATTTACAAACTTTTGTAGTTTTGCGTGAGTTAATCTAAAAGGAGAGATTTGCAGAAGAAAGTAGCAGAAAATAGCAATCGTTGCAAAGCCTCCCACTCGCGACAGTTCTGCAGTCGCGACAAACTTCAAGCAATTAATAAAGAAACCATGTCTGCAAATAACATTTCCCCGTGTCGCAACACCATAATCTAATTGTTAACAATTGAGCTAGTCACGACAAGACAAAGTAAGCTACACAAAGAATGGGAAAAACATATTAGTCTGGGAACAAAATAGGCTCAGGTCGCGACATAATGCCAAACTCAAGGCAGACATCCGTTTAAAAGAACCTCTTCTATCGCGACACCGACTTCCGGCAACATGGAAAAGTTTGTCGAGACAAAAGATGTTGCGTAATAGTTTAGGTCGTGATCAAGAAAACTAGGTCGATAAAGGGTGCTTAATGAATGAACTGACCTGGTTGCAACAAGGAGAATCAACGTTGTGACATACTTCAAGCTTAAAAGGTGTTTTGATGTCGTGACATAGATCGTCAGGTCGCGTCACAGAAATAAGCTGAACACAGAAAAGTCCTATCGCGACAGGAAATATGGGTCGCGACACAAAGACAGCTAAAGCATGCCGACTGAAAAACTAGGTCGCAAAGGAAAATATGTTGCATACAAAAAAGTGTCATCGCGACATAACATATTTGGGGTCGCAACATGCAAAACATCCCCAACACAAAAGTCTAGGTTGAAACATCAAAAATGAAGTTGTAACAAGGAAACATGCTAAGTGGTGACAGAACTCCATTACGGCAGACTTTTTGGGTCGCGACAAAGGTTTCCACACAAATGCAAAGAAGTCCTGTCACGATATAACAAACTAGGGCACGACAAAACGAGTAAGCTGAACATAGAGTAATCTTGTCGTAACATGAAATTTGGGTCGCGACAACAAATATTTGACGAACACCAAGAAGTCATGTCACAACATCATAACAAGGCTGCAACAAGAAGTCAAGCTCAGTGGAAACAAGCCTCTGTTGCGATAGAACTTTCTGTGTCGCGACAGAAATGCATAATACAAGACAAAGGTTGTATAGCCTCTAAATGTAGATAATGCGCCACATGAAACCGTCACGACACCAACTTACGTGGCCGGATCAAACAATGTCGCGGACGTGATTATCGATGATGCGACATAACTATTCGAGGAAAATGCAAAATACTGCTCTATTAAAGGAAACTCACACTTACGTATATCATATCAAAGGAAGAAGATTGTCGCAACAACAATATGATGTAGCAACTGAAGCAAGAAGGAGCACAAGATCTTCAAGTCATGATAGACGACTGCATACCTGCAACAAAGACACAAAAATCTATCGTAACACAACTTCTGGGTCGCGACAGAAGGGTAAAATATGGGCCAAAATTCTAGTGGATTCATAAATAAGCATCAATTTTAGTAGTGGCTCTATAAAATAGAAACACTATGAAAAAGCGAGGCGCTTAGTCAAGAATGACGAAACTGCAGTACCCGGGAGCTAAGGACTCTTTTGTATTATATTATTTTATTTTTCTTATTTTTCTTTTCTTCGTAGATTAGTTTTAGCGTGAGATTTTGATTTGTTACTAGATTTGAAACAGCAAATTGTTTAGAAGTTTTGAAGTTGAAATTTAATGCTGAAATTCATTTATGATTACTGCTTGAATTCAATAGAACCTGCATAAACGCTTGAACTCATTTCTTCGCTTGATCAAGTAGCTACAAGGAATTTTCCTGATTAGTATTTCAATGTATGATGTAATCCTATTTTCGAGAACACAACTTCAACTAGGAAAGATCTTATGTTAGTTTGGTCTTTCCTGCACATTGAGAAGAAAATTTCATGAGTTGAATGTTGAATTTATTTGAATGGTGTTGTTCTTGAAATTAATTGTTCCCAATTTTAGTAGCTTATACCCATGAAACGACTATTGTCTAACTCTGATTTCAAGGAGGCCCTCACAGATGGAGATTCCTGAGAGCTTAGACAAGTTAGTTGGGGGTATGCTAGACTAATATTGAAGAACTAATGAGCTCTGAAAGGTTACTTAGATAAATCCTCACTCGGGCTTCATGGTGGTTTGAGAATAGGCTGAGGATATAACACTTAATCAATTGTAGATCTCCTCGTCCTGGAAGAACGATCTTGATCACGTGTTAACTGAGATCTAATCAAGGAAAGAGAAAACTCTTTCAGATCTTAAGAATGAGACACCATTCATTTTTTAGAAACCTAGCAACTGCCCTGTCTTAGAAATCTGCAGTCATAAGAAATGGGTATGAAGTATTAGAAAAGAAAAATACTCAAATCTTATAGAGAAATTCTAATTACAAGTAATTGATTAGAATCATGTTTCAGAGATGAACATGAACCTCTACACAGTGAAAAGTATGGTTAGAGGAGGAATCCAAACTATACTACCTTGCCTCTTAACAAATTCAGATTCCAACTAAGGGGAAAATATAATGAGATTAGGATGCAGGAATTGATAATTTCTACACAGCTGGAACCCAAAGGTCTACTTCAAAGAATAATCTTGCTCGTTCGCATTTACATTTAGGATTTAATTTTTCTTTATATTAAATGAAAGATTCTAGTTATTAAAATTCTTATTAGGTTACTAAATTTTCATCTAAACTAGACGCTCAAATAGTGTAGAACTGGAGTAGTCAGTAGTTGAAGTTTAAATTCCTTTCAATCTCTCGTGAGAACAATATCCTGACTTATAGTCCACTTTATTACTAGATGACTCCAGGCATTCTGCGCTTTTAAGACCAAAGTAAATTTTTTAATTGAATTTGACAAAATTATTCTTCTTATGAGCATACAATGTATGTTTGGTCTAACAAGTTTTTAGCGCTGCTTGCCGGGATTAGATCATAATCCTTGATGATGGTGTTTTAAATTTATGCTGATTTGGTCTTAATGCTTCGCGCTATCACGGATTAGATAATAACTTTGATAATGGTGTTTAAAATTTGTATATAACATTTGGTCTTATTAAGTTTTTGGCACTATCGTCAGTGGATAGAAAGAATTTCAAAATCAATATCCCGACAAAGAGATAAATGCTAATTGGACATTTTTCTTGTTTTTAAAAAATTCCGTAAAATCAACAAAAACAGCTTTTAACAAGAAGTAATGGTCAGTTACCGATCTTGGAAGCCTAATGAATATATAATTTTGCTACCACTTACTAATTTGATTTCAGCAGGTTTCCATTTCGTGAAGGCATTAAATGCATAGAAAATCGGCGTAACTCGCCTGAGCACGTAAATCGAAAGAACCCCGAAAAATCTCGAGAAAAGCTACCAAGGTCAAGATGTGGCATGGCTAATCAAATAGAAAGATTGCAAACTATTCCAGAAGAAGAAGAAGTAAAGGAACCATAGAGACCTAACACAATGGAGGAATTTTGGAGGCCCATCATTTAAGAAGAATACCACAAGTGAGACAACCCCCATTTGGCAACAAATTTGAAATGGGGTTTGCTTTGATTACAATGGTTTAGCAACACCAGCCTCACTGCCACCCTTCAGATCCCAAATGAGCATCCGGGGAGATTTCATGAGGATGCCAACACCGTGAAACCGGTCAGATTGAGACCAAATGTAATCAAGCTCAACTCTTCCCATCTCCTACTGAGAGATGTGGCAGCCACATGGTCTGACTCCACCGCTGGGACTGAATACATGGGAAGAACCGGTGGAGGTGACCATGAGCGATTTTCCTCCAACTCACCATCGAGAGAAGAGGAGAAATCATCAGTTCAAGCGTGGGAGTACAGAGCCTCTACACTACATGGGAGAGGTTCAAGAGATTACTAAAAAGGTGCCCTATGCATGGAATAGATCTGACAACTCAAATGGACATTTTCTACCATGCCATGAATTATACCTCCAAGGGTATAATTGATGCATCTTGCTATGGAGGTTTTAAAAGAAGTGCAGAGGAGGCAAGGCAAGTTATTGAAGACCTTGCCAAATGCAACTACAAGACTCCATCTAAATCTTCAGGGAGCAACAACGGGATGAGGGGAAATGGTCTGATTGGATTGGACATAACTACATCCATAGAAGCCAAGCTTGATGTAGTAATGAACAAGCTGAGTAGCAATGAGAGGAGGATGCACACTGCACACGAAGTTGGAGCAGTGAGAGAACGGCGAGAAATAAGGCCGGTGGGTACGAGGAATAAGAGCCCTATTAAGTCGAGGAAACAAAGCATACGGATGACAAAGAAGTTATCACTCAAGCCTAACCCCAACTTGCCAACACACTACACTCCAGCACTGAGGAAACACGAAAGCTTTTCGTATGGTGAGCACAACAAGGCCCTGTACATGAGAAACCACCATCAAGGAGTACTTTCACTCTAGGTTCCAAATGTTAAAGAACAACAAATGCAAGAACATAAAGACAAATGTAGGAGAGTATCAAGGGTAGAAAAGAACTCAAACCTTTGAAGATCAGGTGCTGCAATTCATGACATAAAACAAAAGGATCCTGAATGTGCATGAGAAAATTTTTGCTGAACTTGAGAACTTCCAAGGTAACACAACTGTGTTTCAAACAAATATCAATGCTACATTGAGAAACTTGGAGACTCAAGTAGGCGTAGTCTTAACCTTGCAAAGCTGCCCCGTAAATACATTTCCCAAAGAATATCGAGGTCAACTTAAAGATCTCACACCAACCGCAATGAGAGGCAAGATGAAATTACAAGGAAGCAAGAAAATGTAGACAAAGCAATGCAGGGAGATCGAATCAAATAAGAAAAGCTCATACTGTAGGAGCAAGCAAAAAATGTCAAGAGAAGACAACCACATAAAGAATGTCTAGCTGTGTGGACATTAAACTGAGCGCCGGAGGCAACCTGCTAAGGAATTTTCAATTTATTTGTTTTGCTATTCGAATTATTCAGCAGTAATTTTGAAGTATTCATGTTTTAGCTCTTAATATGTTAAGAGTTTTATTTTAGTTGCTGTTGATTTTAGGAAATGAAGAAAATTCAAAGAAGAACCATTTTAAGAAGCAAATAGTTTCCAAAAGAAAATATGTAAAATGACTACAAGTGGGAGTAATTCCACTCCCTACACCGTCTTAAGGATAATGCATATCCGAATGTTTCGGGAATGCTATACTACTAATAAAACATATTCGAATATCCGGGCATGGCATATCACTCAACCGAGTCCGAGTGGATATAGGCTTGCTTTAAAATGTATTATGAGAGAAAACATAAGAAAGATTTAATTTCAAAAAACTTTAGTTAAGTGTTGCAACATGCTTTTTCTATGTCATGACATAGTTGAATTAGGAAGCAACTTTAAAAAGAAATTTATGTCGCAACATAAATCTGTTCTATCACGACATAAATTCAAATTGCCCCAAAGAAATGTCACAACATACTCTGCTGTGTCGCGACATTCACCGGCTCACGATAAAGAATGTCGACTGCCGGAACAGACTTTCTTTATGTCACGATAGAGAATTAAAGACGTACTGCACTGAAAGGATAGTAATTGTCGTGGACATTTAATGTAGCACACAATGAATCGCCGCTTATAAATGGAAATTTTGAAAATTGAATAGCCACCTTCTCATAACCCTACATGTTTCAGCTCTTCTACTCAAGTCTCTCTCTATCTCACTCCCTAAACCCCTAGAGTTCGGGAACCTAACCTTACCATGTCTTATCCGCCACCCCGATTCCAAACCTCCATGAAGTCATGGAAGAGTACATTGAGCTGGAGAATCAAACAGAGCAAGGTTTTGAAGCAACAACCAGGCAAGTTAAGGAAAGGAATGATGATAACGAAGAGAATCATCAGACAATGGAGGAATCAAGAAAAAGAAAAAGAGGAACTAATGAAGATGGGGTAGAAAAGAGGAAAGACATAAAGAAGGAACTTCGCTTCGAGCGGCAACAAATGAATCGGAAGAAATTTTGAAGAAAAGCCGGGCTTCACTGATGAAAGGGGGCTTAAAGGCTATCTCTCCTTTTGTCAAGTGCTTGAAAAGAGAGGATGGCAAATTATTTGGTGAACACAGAGCCTAGTTTGCGGCTTCTCTTAGTGAAAGAATTCTTGCTAACATGCTAAAGAAAGAAGGAAAGGTATATGTCAAAGGACATCGGGTGGAGTTCAGGAAAGCAAAGGATCAACAAATTGTTCAATCTCAAGGTGGTGCAAAAGGATGGTGCAAAATTCAAAAACATATTAAGTGAACCAAACCTTAAAATAGTAGACCTACTAACAACTACTGTGGAAAGTGGAATCAAGGGGACAAAGAAAACCCTCAGAGATCCACGCTGCAGGAGACTTAACTAAGAAGCCAAGGCATGGTTCTACTTATCAAGTCTCGCCCTTTGCCATCTAAGGATGATTTAGAAATGAGATCTTTTAATATTACAAACAAATTATATTAGAAATAATTTAGTTGTTCTCGAGATAATAACTACTATTAAAAAAATTAGATAAAGAAAGATTGTGTTTAATATACTCAAAAGAACCTAGAAAGAAAACAATTAAGATTGACTCACTCATATATAAAAACCAAATTTTTATTTATCCCATTATTTAAAAATTAGTTTTATGTCAGATTCAGATAATTTCACATAAAGAATTAGTCATATAGATTTTCACAAAAATGTTGATAAAATCTAACTATAGAAAGCCTTAGACATTTATTAAGAGCTAATATAATAATTACATAGAAACATTAGATATATTCCCTCTCCCTATAAGAAGACAAATCAGCACATAATATTATACTAGAAAACACTTTCTAGAAAAATTAATTAACTTAATAGAAACTCTACCTATTATAGATTATCTAGAATAACACATAGAAGACATTATAAAAGGTATAAATAATTTATAAATAGGAAAACCAAAGAAATCAATAGCAATACCTAGAACATATACTTTTGAACAAGTAAAAACAAAACAAAAAGTAATGAATAGCAAGATCATTTTCAAGAGTACCTAGAACAATATCCAGGTAAATAAGGGAAACAAGTAGTAATAATGATCGACATTTAGACAAGTTGATAAATATGGAACAATAATAGATCATTAATCCGTAAATAGAATATAAAAATCCAAAATTAATGGTTAAAAAAATACTAGAACCGTATAATATATAAAAGGGTATTACGGTAAATTAAATAAATTTATAAAATGTATCAGAGAGGAAGAGATTCACTGTTTAGGAAATGATACAATTACACTAGAATTATTAGGAAAAAGTGATAATAGACAAATTAAGAAAGATTATAGCTTTTGCTATCATTTCTAGATTGTTAACTATAGCTATTAAAGGACAAGAAGGAAAGGTTTAGAACAAAAACACTAGTACATATATATATGATGATAGTCAGATGACATGGAAAAGTAATGATAAGAAGTACAAATAGATATGAATAATAACATAGAATAGTATATCAGATGCGATTTTAAGGATGAGCCTAAAGACTTACAACAAGATATTAAATAGGAATTAAAACAAAGATATGAAATTGCACTGAGGTAAAAGGTAGTAATTTAGTAATTAATATAGGATTTATCGAAGATGTACACATTATGCAAGACACAAAGTAAAAATAAAAGTGGGGAAGATGTAGTAAATCTCTTAACCACCAAAGGAGTAGGAATGGTTAAACCGAAAGCATTAAGCACAGAAAATCTAATAGGATTAGAATGGGATCTAGAAGATTTCGCTAAAAGAACAGAAACAGTTATACCAAAATCCTCTTTAGTATACCAAAATACTCTAGGAAAACTAGTATAAGATTTATGTAATTATAAAAAGAATGACATACAAGAAAGTGAAGAATACCAAGAAGAATTAACATAAACAAAATAGGCTTAGAACTCTAAAAGGAAGAGATTACCCACAAAAGAATACTCTATGAAGGCATAAGAGTAATAGCAGGAGAAGATTTATTAAAATAGATACATTTAGCTTAGCAAAAAGGAAAAATAGAAAAAGACGAAAGATTGATCTATGATATTTAGGAAATATTGTAGTAATATAATTAATAGAAGATGATAATGAAACCATAAAATCAGATAACGACTTAGAAATTATGGAAGATGAAGTAAGTACCGCAACTTCTCCTACACCATTTGCCAAGCCAAATTTATGGATAAAATGACACAATAGTGGAAGAAATTTACTGCATCAAGCACACTATGAAAATGCACTAAGTAATCATATGATGAATCGATAGATTTTAGACCCAAAGGAAGACCTTACCATTGAAAACTATAAGTTTCAAGTGACGTGCCTCGTGACAAATACTAAATATAGCGTACCATGATCCACAATTATGGAATAAGGTAATAGATTTATGGTGCGATTCAAGAAGAGCGTAAGTTTAAAAGAGCACTTAAGAACGAACTCTAAACTATGTACAAATGTTTAGAAACCTTTTTGGGAGAAAGTACTAGGGCATTATGGGAATCAAAGAAGACAAATTTTAGGGAAAACTACAACGGTATGCTTAAACTAGGAGCTAATCCATATAATTTTGTAAACCAAATTAGTAGCCTAATTACAGGAGAAGACCCCAATTCAGGACATATTACCCTTCAACAAGAAGCGTTATTAAATGCAGATAAAAGACTAGAAATATATAAAAGAATTCGCTAATATTCTACCATTTTGTATATTTAAGGAAATGGATTTAACTCAAGAATTGAGAAATATTAAGAAACTCCAGAACCTTAGGATAAATAGAAAAATTCATGGAAAGAATTAAAAGTGGTACAACAAAATGAGATGATGTATCATCAAGAACCTCGAGTATAGGACATGTGGATAAACCATATAATGAAAATACTTAAAAGACAATGTAGCGAAATATAAACCCAAAGACAACTTAAGAAGAGTCAGTATAGATTCTGTAAAAATATATTTACACCACAAACATATGGAATGGAAGAAAATCAAAAAGAAAAGAAATATAAACCATATAAAAAATATAATAAAAGATATTTCTTAAAGAGATCTACTAGAAGAAAACCTTATTTAGATCCTAATAGACATGTAAGAAAGTATAATCCAAAGAGAATATATAAAAACAAACTTAAGTGCTATGCATGTGGAGAACCAAATCATCTAAGTATAAATTGTCGTAGAAAGAAAAATCTATATAATACTAGGAGTATGCTTTTAGAATGTACAAACAAAAAAATTAGTGTAAATGTATTTAAGAAATATCCGATAATCAAAACAATATACAGTATAGTTAGTATAAAAGAAGGAAAAGATAACTCAAATAGTGAAAATGAAGATCTATTAAATGATTTAGCAGTAACGGAACTAGAATTTTTAGGAACAAAATTCATGGATATGACATGTGAACATAAATGGAAAAAGAATAGAGAACTTGATAATATTAGATGTTTTAAATGTAAATGGTTTCCAGATATATTACATAGAGCAAATGTCGAATGTTATTTAGAAGGATGGCATATGTATAGAAGAATATTTCAACACTAGTCTAAGTATTGAAAGGAAAACAATGTGAAAATATGTGACATTTCTTTAGATGAAAAATTAATAGAATAGAACAAGAGATAATTGTGATAAAAGAAAGATATAATGATTTAGTTATGTAAATTTGAAAACATATGTGAAAGAAAAATTAGAGAAATCCCGTAAGAATTTATGAAACGAAGAAAATAATAATGTAATAATCCATCCTATAGAAACATGTAATAAATTAGGAGAAATAAAAGCACCTCAAATAGAATGTACTATAAGGATAGAAGATTTTTAAATAAAAACACATGCACTATTAGATACAAGTTGTACTCATGTAATTATAGATGAGAAAATAATACCAAAAATTTATAACCCAAGTAGGTGTTCTACGACAACACAAAGAAGTGTGACTAAGTCTTAATAGATATACCAACTAATTTAAGTACTATAGCCAAATATATTTTATGACAAATTGTTACTCTAGCCCAGTATCATTCTTTTACCATTAAAAGAAACCTGGATAAAACCTCTAAATCTTAGACACCAAGTTATATCAGGATTATCGTTTCTATTAAAAGACAATGGACAAATAACTTTTAATAAAGATTTTGTTACCCTATCAAGACATTGCATGATAAGTCCACTACAAAATAAATTAGAAATTATAAGTCCAAAAGAATTAGATAGACAAATAGAATATTATGAAACTCAAGCTATTAGCAAAAAAAATTGTGAGTGTGAAAAAGAAGGACAATGCAGCCTAGGAAACGTGATATGGGAAGAAAAATTCAAAGACGTAGAATATGAAGATATAATTAATGGGACGATGGTCCAAGTTAGCAATAGTATAAATTACTTTATGATAAATATAAAAGAAGAACAAATACAAAGCTTAATTGATAGGCTAGAAAAACTAGAAATTATAGGAGAAAACGTTTAAAATATTGGGAAAAAGATAAAGTACAATTTATATTAAAAATAAAAAAACCCGGACTATAAAATAAAATTGTTAAGATAGAAGCAACTCAAAAGATAGCTAAGATTATAAGATACACATTAATGATTTATTAAAACTAGATGTAATACGGGGATCAGATTCAATTTACGCATCAACAACCTTCTTAGTAAACAAACATAGTGAACAAAAAAGAGGAAAATGTAGGATGGTGATTAACTTCAAATTGTTAAATGATAATATAGAAGATGATGGATATGATATACCAACAAAAGAATATTTATTAGGAAAAATAAAAGATTGTACTATATTTAGCAAATTTGATCAGAAATCAAGATTTCAGCAAGTTAAGATGCACCCAAACAAGATAATTCGATACCTTTTTCTTGTCCAAAGGGCATTTTGAATGGCTTGTAATGCCATTTTGGTTTAAAAATACACCATCAATATTCTAAAGGAAGATGGATAATATCTTAAAGATAAATGATTCATTCAGAGTAGTTTACATAGATGATATATTTGTTTTTAAGAAGAACAAGAAAAAAGCATATAGCTAGGACACTCCAAATAGTATTTAAAAAGTTCAAGAACATGGTATTATAATTAAAGTAAAATGCAACTATTTCAACAAACTATAGAATTTTTAGGTAGTAATAGGAAACTATAAAATATTATTACAACCACATATTTTTAAAATTCTAACTAATAAATAAGACACAAAAGAATTACATAAATTTCTAGGATTATTAAACTATGCTAGACCTTTTATAAAAAATCTAAGTAGAATTGCAGGCCCTTTTTTTAGTAAAGTAGGAACTAAAGGACAAAAATATTTTAACCAAGAAGATGTTAAGCTAGTAAAAACTCAAAATAATTAGTCACAAAACTACTCACCACTAGAACTACTATTAATAAATGATTACTTAATAATTGAGACGTATGGATGCATCTTAGGATGGGGAGCAGATATTAGCAAAGCCACATAAGTATTCAGACCAAAATACAAAAAAAAATCATAGATATAATAAAGGAGGTTTACAAAGAAAAGGGTAATATAAGCAGTATAGATGCAGAAATATTAGCCATAACATATGTTATAGATAGTTTTAGGATATTAATTCGTAAAATAAATTCCATCAAACAAAGATAGAAGAATAAGAAAGCTTTACAAACTAAAAATGACAAAGATCTTCAAAGGAGAGGCGAATTTCACATAAAGGATAATTAATATAGTGTAAAATAGAAATGTAAATATATCAAAGGAGAAAGATAATAGCCTAGCAGATTCAC
The DNA here is from genome assembly GCA_016808115.1 of Tetrastigma voinierianum. NCBI lineage: Eukaryota > Viridiplantae > Streptophyta > Magnoliopsida > Vitales > Vitaceae > Tetrastigma > Tetrastigma voinierianum. The sequence goes on along the minus strand of JAEQBH010006925.1, from coordinate 101,497 downwards.
TAAGCAGACTAATAAATTAATTTACGTCACAGATTTACCGCATGGATAACTCCAGATCATTCCAACTTATTCCAAGAAAAGATCAATAGTATGTTTACCTTCTGAAGAAATCTCTAAGGTATATCCTAGAAGTAATATAACTTTAATTTGTTACCTCATTTAGAATTAGATGAAGAACAAAATGTATTATAGATAACCTTTGGATTAGTTTTAGCCTGATTTTTAATAACTAGACTAACAAGAGTTTTGATAGAAAATATTTTATTACTTGCTTAAACTGCTTATCAGAATATTTTAACAAAAAGAATAATGGTAACGTCAATTTTAGCTTTTATGTTATCTACCAAGGTCATAAAACATGTATTTTTAAAACATGGGAAGAAGTCCTTCCTTTTATTTCAAATCATCCTAGACCATATTTCAAAGGATTTTATAATCTAACCCAAGCTTTAGACTAATGTAAAAACAAATTTAGGAAATAAATTATTTTATTAGCCCATTACAACAATTTTTAAATCATCATGTCAAACCCTATTTAACTCCTGTGGAACCCTGTAGCAGTCAGACAAGAAAAACTTTAGATTTAACATATGATTTTCCTCCCTTTTTTTCTCCACTCCAAAATCAAGACCATTTACTTAGAGAAGAATTAGAAATTTAAGGAAAATATGATAGATCTCAATAAAGACTATTTAGCCACAAGAACCATATATGAAGATAAAAGATAAACAAATAGATATAAAACTAAAAAACACAAATTTTTGGAAAGAAAAGAAATTCAAAATTTCAGAACATACGAATAATTTTTCAAATTTAGAAAACTAACATGATGTCGATCCGAGCATCAAGATAGAACCTAGACCCTAGCACGAAGAATCAGGAGCCTAGTCTATCACTAATTTAATAAACCTAGTCCACCAAACAAGAAATGTAAAGACACAACAAATCCATGCATGGTGAGGTTTCCTTCAAAAGCCTTTCACCAATTAACACAATAGGTGGTCAGATCCTAAAAGTGATATATGCAAAGAAGCCGAGTAAGAAAGCCCAAGATCCATCAGGAAGCCCAAAAAAGAAGATAAGGATGTTTGAGTAAATTTTCCACCAAAGAGCCGACAAGATTTGACAAGGGCTTTGAGTAACAAATAAAGCATGAAAAAGGTATAACTGTATAGGAAAAAGACTGAAAGCAAAACTAACAACAGACCTTTTGATAAGATTTGACTAGAGAATAAAGGACATATGTATAAGAGACTCACTGGGATTAAATAAAGCAAAGATAATGTTTTATTTTTTTGTTTAGATCATCTCTCGATAAGATTCCCTTAGTAAGGACAAACAACCGTCCATGTGTCGTAATTTTATCAAAAAACCCACCATATCCAAATTTTCCTTGTCCATATCCCTTGTAAAAGTTTGAAGTTTTTGATTTGACGATGGGGCCCAATGAGCACCCGGAATCAGATTCTTTAATCTTATCCTTATCCTTTGTCCTTATCCTTTCATCCCTAGTTTTTCCTTCTTTCTTCTATATATAGAGGACTTATCTATCTGAGAGATATATCTCTCAAATCTCTCTCACTCTAGAGCTCTCTTTTTCTACCCACAACCTTCTTACTCTCTTATTTGCGGATATAAATTTCAAAGCTTTCAAATTCCTAAGCTTTTTAAGCTTTCAGCTCAACCTTTCTTCCTCTCTATATAAAGGTGTGTTTTATTAAATGAAACTTGTTTAATGTTTTATTTCTCTCTTATGTATTTATATGTTTAACTCTTAATGTTTTAAACCTTAGGGGACATCCCGAAAGGGGTTCCTTCAAATTCATAGCCTAAAATATTTTATATTTTATATGGTATATAGGTTGGAAAATCTAGATGCATCCCTTTGGGAGAAGCTGGGATTATGAATATTTCACCCATATTCTAGACACTACAACGCCACGTACCATTATTTTCTTCTTATGATTAGTAAACTTTCCTTACATGCATGATAATGATCCCCGTATCTCTGATATTTTGCTATCTTGTCCGTTTGTCTAAATTGACTGTTTAAGACGTCGTTCTAACATTAAGGGAATGCAGCCGATAAACTCACAAGATGTTTAATTAGTCAAAAGGGTTTGTATAAAATAAAAAAAAAAAAAAAAAGGCCATATGAGAGTAAGAAAAACCCTGAGTAGGACCCATAAAATTTTTATCTCATCCCTCTCCTCACCTCAAACCGAAAAACTCAAATTTCTCTTAAAATTAATTTTTATCTCACTTCCTCCTCAAAGATAAACCGAAAACTCAAATTCTCCTCTATATCAGACATGATAATAAACAAACTAAATAAATTTCTACGAACTTACAAAACAAATGTGGAATACATTGTGGAGATATGGTGTCCGACCAAACTCTAATACCATGTTAAATGACTAACTTTTCTAAAATCTCAAATTTATAGGGATTTGATTCAATATGAAGATAATCTTCATCTCTTTAACCATAATAGAGAAATAAATGTAATAAGTCTAAATAGGATTAATTTATTATGTTTAGCCATATTTTATCGCCTCAAATTTTATTTCCTTTAACTTTTCCTTTATTTTCTTTCCCTACTATTTTTTGGGTTTCAAATGAAGCCTTAGGCTTCGTTTGATTTGTGTAAGGAAAATAGGTAGAAGAAAATTTGGAAAAATAAAAATAAGTTTAACCGATTTGATTTGTTTCAATGTAAAGAATAAAACTTAAAATATCTAAAATTTTGAGGAATTTTTAATTATATTTGATTTTTTTATATATTTGATATGAGAAAATTATTTTCTTTAGTCTTTTTTTCTTCTCCTAGTATTTTTCGGACTCCAAATAGAGCCTTAGTATTTTTACCCCCTATTAACTAATTTTCTGGATCTCCACTGACAACTATCAAATCAAGGTTGTGGACATTTCATAAATAAGCACAATGAAAAAATAAGGTTCCTTTATATAACACATTAATAGTTTTTTATATATATATTTTTTGTACAAATACAAGCTATTCTTGTACATAATTTCTACTTGGAGTAATTTTGAAATAATCATATATGACATTTATTATTATATTTATTTAGAAGATTATTATACATGGGCATGTGTAATTTTATGTCAGGAGGAACTCTTATTATTATTAGTATTATTTATTTTGGTACGTACATAAAATAGTTTGGCCAAATATTTTACACTAAAAGAATGCTTTAAAATTAAATTTATTATTTTACGTGAAATCAAGACATGATTTCATGATTTTAGAAGCCTAGCTGGATATTATTTTAAACCAAATTCAGTTATCAACCAATATTATCATTTTACATTGCATTGTCTCTTCAATTTAGAACATAACGTAATGATCATTATTCTACATCAAAATCATATCTTGAAAAAATGATTTAACATTGAAATCGTATATCCAATTTTAATTTAGGATATTAAAATTATATATTAAAATAAAATTTATTTTACACGATTTCCATCAAGAGTAAGCACAATCACTCACAACACATAACAAATCATGTTATGCACAATTCATTCACACAACACCATCAATTCATGATCACACACAAACACACATGTAGCATTCTAGTTTTGTCTCAGGCCTTCCTAGGTAATCTCATACCTAAACCTTAACATCGAGCCACACCCTAAGCGGTGATGTTCTTACACGACCATGGCCTAAGCCTGTTTCCTCAAGCCCTAGGTATTCGTGTACCTAAGCTCTACACCCACCGAAATTCCCAAGGTAATCGCTTATCTTAGCCTGATAATTAAGCCATGACGCCCCAAACCCAGGGTCCGCTGACTACCCGTCAACCTCAAGGGAAAATCTATATCGCCCCGATCATGAGACACATACCCGAGTAAATGGCCACTGGGGCCCCTCGCATCAATACTCATCAAACATGTAAATCTAATTATATTCCAATTGTCCAAGAGTTATTTTATTACTTATCACAAATACATATTAAATTCACAATTCTAATACATACATCCAAAAACATCAGCTGTTAACTGGCTTCTTTCAAAATCGTCTCTAAATGACGCCTTCGAGCGCCTCAGACCAAAAAAAATAGTCCTCAAGCAGGTGAGCTATCGCCCAAGAGGAACTGCCCTAAACGGGTTACTCTCCACCTAAGTGCATATGCACGCTCCAATTTAAAACACACACTCAAGTAAAATACGTGATCCCACTAATGTCTACATGCCCATTCCCATGTCTCGAGTCCTCACCGAATTTCACACTTTGCCTAAGTCATGTATGAGAAAAATATCATTTTCAAAACAAAACTCACTGCTTTAAAATAAACAACCGAATTGCCTGTAAATATTGGACTACTCCTCCGAGATGAATGTGTTGTAGAATCTCCCGAAATACCATGGTCCTCATCCGTGAATGATCCGGTTGACCGTCTCCCAACCCCATTCTAAAATCATCCCGTGAAATTCCTTTCGCAAACCATGTTCGCTTTTCATAAATTCATGTCATGCACTCACACCTAATTTCTGTGTTACCCTAGCGCATACGAAACATTATGCCATTTCAACCATTTTCGTACCAATATATATAATAACATATATTCTCAATTTTACATTCACACCACATGTAATTCAATAATATCAACCATCACCCAAATTAGCTCACTTGAGCAAATCACAATCTCATCTCCAATGGCCTATACACACAATTATATTCCATATAATTGTGACCTCATGTTAATACACAAAGTTCATGCATTAACCTACTAATTCCTATACAACTCAAGCCATTCATTTCATCAATTTCAAGCACCCAACACATGCACGCTTTCTGTGGGTCCATTTTCAACTAGGGATCAAGTTATAACAAAATTTAAAAATTGAGCAAGGGGCTGTCCGCGGTCACGACCAAGACACATCGATTCCACTTGTGGAATCGAATACCATGGCCATTTCCACCATGCATCTAAACACAATTTGTTTTACAAATTACAACACAACACCGAAAATCAGCCCCTAAAACTGGCTACTGATCGCCCAAATGGATCTCTAAGTAAATTTCCACATTTCGGCTTCCAAGATTCGAATCTCATCAAACGGCCACTCATGGCCTCAATCAACTCAAACATCACAAAACTCTTAAAGTAAGAGTAAAACAAGTAGATAAAACCCCCTACCTCACTCGAGTTTGTCAAAACCCAAGAAACCGCTTGTTCACGCTGCCCTCGCCTCGTAGAACAACTTTCCTTTCCTACCAAGAAACTGGACGGTCCGACGGCCGGATCTTGTGAGAAGTGGCACCTTCTCTCTAAAATATCAAAACTCAACTTAAGCTCACTCTTTGCACATTCTCCTTCCTCGTATCGCTTGTCTTCAATTAATGGGAGAAGATGAGCACTGTTGGTTATTTGCTTTATCTTTCATTTAAAATCTCCAAATTCCCATCTGGTCCCTTTTGTCACTATTTGACACATGGCACAATTCTACGATCCGCTTCACCAAACCCCACTATGCAAATGTGTCACAAGAGTACATGTTATGGGGTGACTTTGTCACATCAGATTCATTTTACTAAGACTGATACTGATGCTCGAAAACGCGGTAAATTCCGACCGTCTCTTAATTTACGAAATTCGACGCGGGTAGCTAGATTCGCGAAAATTCCAATCTGCAGAAATTCAAGCCACTATCCGAGATTCAGAAAAATTGGGGTTTTGATCGAAATTACATTTTTCCTTTCGTAAAATTGAATTCTTTCTGCCCCACACGGCGTGGCTCATGAATTCCGACACCAATACACTAAAGGTTCGCCGATGAGCTTTATCGAGTTGTAAATTAAGAATGACATAGTAAATATTAAATTTTTAGCCTTACTAAATAAGAAGAGAAAAATTTTTAACAAGATGACGGATAATTTTGAATAGAAGGATGCCCAAGACGCCTTGTGCCATCCATCAATAGAAGTCCGTTCATGCACATTAGCAACCTTATGCCATCATTGATTTCTGGAAGCGTGTAGATGCTATCAAGTTACATGCCCTTTAAGAGAATCGCTCGAGATCTGGTCCCTTCACAAGAAAATAAAAAAGGATGAAATTCAACAAAAAGACATTATTTTGTTCGGGTGAGATGATGAACGGAAATTAAATTTTTGCAAAGGTTCGAACACAAAGAGTATCACGCAATGTGTGCTCCTGGAGGAGAGTAAAGCCAAAGAACCAAATATGCGAGACCGCCAACCTCGAACCATCACCAGAATTACTACCGCTCCATCACATTCGAATTTAATAGATAACTGAAAGATTCACCCGTGATATTATGAGAAGCAGCCGAATCAAGTAACCAATTTTTATCCCTTCCATTAGATGCTAAGAAAGACACTTACCAAACATTCTCGAGAATGGAATTTCGCAGATGTGACTCGGGCAATGTGGCCCAACCGATCACGTAGCTGCATTTGAGTCGTAACGCCGATTGGAATAATCGGGCCTCCCATAGATGCTGGTCAGTTTTACTACCAATACGTCATCTAATAGTTTCGCTTTAAGTTGGAACTCAGAGCCCACCGCATAATCATGTTTTTTCGAAGGACCACGATTGACTCCCTACTGCATCGCTTCGTCGTGAAGTCAAGGCAAACAACCAGCTGCCGTGGTCGCGGCCTCCAAGCGCCAGATATGCATCATGTCCAACTGCATGGCCCAGCAACTCCTAAATACACGATTCTGCCTCAATGTTGCCGCGATTCTCGAAAAATCTGACCTAAACCATTCAACACATAAAGAGTTAGGTCATCATCCGAAATTAGATGATCAATAATGTCTATTTCATCAGCCAAGGCCTTCACAGAGTTCCACGCTGGATTAAGGTGAGTTCCTCCTTTAACTGCATGGCTCGAGTTCGGTATCAGCTAGCATATAAATTTTTTAGCTTACCAAGCCACGAGTGTCCGGGTGGATGTAGCAATACAGGTGATTGAGGAGATGTAGATGATAAAATAAAGACTCAGATAAGTTTATCCCGCAAACCCAACGGTCTCGCAAGAAATTCTCATCGCAGATCACAAGAGGGACACCGATCCGTGCCTTCGACATACGAAAGTAAATCGTAACTAATGCGGGAGTGCTTCAAATCGAGCATGCCATCGAGGAAAGGTGGTGGGAGTTAACTTTCATTTATTCAAAGCGATGTTTGAGTAACGAGGATTTATTCGCTGCTACTCATGAGGTCATGGAGGATTAAAGTTTGGATTTTGACTCCGAGGAGGAAGCCATGGTAGGACTCGACTATGACTCGTTAGAAATCTACGCCTCCGATACTCATGTAAAGTAATAGATTTTCCGACACATTTCATCGATCGGTTCTAAATATATACGTAGTAGTGATCGAGAGTCTAATTTAGTAAACATATAAATGGTAAGGCTAAAACTAAGCTGCTACTATTACAATTACATACAGCTATCAACTAAGAAGGCTAAATTGCTTTCATCACTACAATTACATCCAAATATAGAATTAATGACAAATATCGACATGATTCGAGGCTGCATACGCTCGCTTGAATTCAATAGGATCCTCACATGCTTCTATATTCCCTATATCTTATTAATCTAGCCAATATAAAATCAACTTGAACTCAACCAAAACTTATCCCAAGTTTCATAATTTTAGTTCGTCAGAAACACTGGTCGAAGTCGAGTCGGGCTTATATTTAGATTCATGTATTTCATGTTCAGTCTGACTCGATTTCAATTTCACTTCACCAAACCCGCCTAAGTTGTGTAAAATTTCGTTGTATGGTATCAGAACCATACTTATGGATACCCACACCCGAGATCCCTAGGTAATCGTTTACCTAAGATTTGATACCAAGTTGTAACACCCTAAATCCCGAGGGTCCCATTGACCACTGTCAACCTACGGAATACCTGTGTCTCATATCGTGAGACCCATACATGAGTAAAATGACCACATTGGCCTACACATCATACTCACCAAAAATCTAACCAACTATATTACAATAGTTCAAGAGTTATTACATTACTCTTTAACCAAAACATATATCAAAATTAAGGGTTCTAATACATGTTTTACAAAAAAAAATAATATCAAACCATTAACCGGATTTCTTCTAAAATTCCAAGCCTAGTGAGCGCTGCCTTTCCGAACCCCCACCTGAAATAATTTTCCTCGACAGGGTGAGCAATGCCTAGTAGTGATAATCTCCTACATGGGTTACTCCACCTAAGTGCACATGTAATGGCAACCAAACACACTCAAGCAAATACATGATCCTACTTGAATGTCTACATGATATGGATGAGAATGTGACTCACCCTTTCCCACATCTCGAGTCCTCACTGACTCCCTCACGCATGCCTAAGCCAATTGTGAGAAAACATCGTTTTCAAAACAAAAGGTTTTTGTTCTTGAAAACATCATACCGAGTTTCGATAAAATCTATTGGACAACCCTCCGAGGTGAATTTGTTAGATAACCCTCCGAAACAATTCATGGGCCCCTCCGACGTGAATTGTTGACAATTCCCCAATGCAAGAAAAATTAGAAAATTACCATGAATTAACCGAAATTACCATTTTACCCTTTTTCAGAAAATTAGAATTTTCTCGGGGTTTCACAGTATAATAATATGGGAAATTGTATGTTTGCAAGAAAAATATAAATAAATGAGTCCCTATGAATGGGATTGACCAGCGTGGACATTAGATCATCCGACACCCACAAATATTCCACAAACTGACGTAGTCATTAACCTGACTCGGGTCGGGGCGTCAAAGTCGGGCATGTATGATCAGGATTTTCTCTAAACTAAAGCGGCAAAGGTTCCTCGGGGAAATTTAGTTGAAGGAATTTGTTGGCCAAAAACTTGTTGCTTCAACAGTTGCAGATGGTGATGGAGTAGGTGTTTGGATTCACAAATGAATTAGCTTAAAAGCATTGATCTGGCGCGTATAGAAAGGAATGGTACTACACCTTACCGGTTAAGGCGCACTCTGATGATTTAGTCTGATGCATTTAAGATCCAAATCAAAGAGAAAATAGGATGTGGTGTGAAATAGGAATTCTACTCACAGTCCTTTTCTTTTCTTTTTCTTTTAAGTAGGAGTTGCAAACTGTATGAGTGTCTTTACCTCTATTTGTAATAAAAGCCTTATTACCAGTTAATATATCCATATTTAGTTTGCTTCTAAAAAATTGAGATTGATGGGTAAGTAATAATACATAGGGCCCAAAATATACAATGTTGGCTTTGTCGAGAACTCATAGAAGTTGTGTCTTTGAGAAGTCAACATATTGATTCATCTGACAAAACATGAATAACCCTTTCTGTTTTTGCTCCTTTTCTTCACCTCTATATCAACCTATAGTCATGGCTAGAAACGACCTCGGCTAAAGGCCATATAGCCACGGTTATGGATGACCCTGGCTATAAAGCCCATATAGCCATGATTGTAGGCTGTTCCCGTATGAAATTCAGTATTTCCACGACCAAAGTGTCCGGCTATAAAGGCCTTATGGTCATGGTCTTTACAAAACCGTGGCTATAAACAAGCATTATAGTCGCACATTTTGGCTTGCACGCCTCCATAGGATTTCTCCACGCCCCTTATAGCCATGATATTCCATGGTTTCCTTCATTCACAATTATATTTTATAGTTGCATTGCATATTACCTTTAGGTAGGGTCAATGATCGTGGCTATAGCTCTCCTCCTTATGATGCTACAAACAGGTAAATATGTATGCCCTTGTTTTTAAGCTGGATACAACAAGTTAAGAAATAAATATCACTAATGCTTACTGCTAACCATTTTTTAGCATCAAAATCATAAAATATCCTTCTGTCTAGAATCTTCCAACATGTGTTGCAACAAGTACAATTCAAATTACCATTTTGGATAACAGTTCATAATTTTCATTCATAATATAGTACTAATTAACCTCAAGTATTTAACTTAATTGTTAATGTGGCATGAAGTTAATTAACCCAAATTATGCAACATTCTACTGTCAAAATATTTTAGATTTCGAGCGAGCATTTGTATGGGAGATGTAGTGCACCGCACGAGGAAGGAAGAAAGCAACATTTGGGTAGTAATTGTCAGGGTTCTTTAATGCCACAAAGTTGATTAATCCCATGAAGGCTTACATCTTTTCGACATCTTGACAATAGTCAGGGTTCTTTAATGCCATTGATGTGCTAATCTTGCCACACCTCAGTTTCATATCAACTTCATTGCTTTCTACCTTGAGGCTCACTTCCTCTGAATCCATGACATGATCGATAAATCTTTCTTATTTGGGACGTATCACTAATCTTCTTCTTTTCTTCTCCATTTTCTTCTTTGCTTGCATTTCCTTTCTTATACGTAAAATATAAGTAAGGCCAGGAATTTAGCTTGATTCGGAAAGATAAAGGTGTGAATTTAGCATCAGGCTTAACATACAGGAATTCTATGTAAATGCTAACTTAATTCATACCTAACAGCCAGGACTTTCAAGTTTTTTCGAATTTTAGGCACATACAATACATTTCTTAGAGTCAGCTCCTTTCCAGAAGTCATCTTCAAGACCACCTTTCCTTGGCCTTTGATTTCAAAGGCAGGAAAGTTTCCCATGTACACCTTTTCCCCAATCTCAGTTGGTTCAAAGGTGGAAAACATCTTGTCCGAGCACACATGGTGAGTAGCACCAATGTTAATCCACCTATTTCTAGCAGAATTTATGAATCACGAGTTCACATCAAGGTTCTTGTGAAGGTCGATATCGAACACATTCTTGGTGATGCCATCAACCACATTGGCCTCCTTGGGTTTGTTCTTTTAGATATAATCGAGATTTGTGACCTTGCTTCCACAGGTTAAACATTTCACTGGAACTTTGGAACTAAACTTCTTAGGATTCCTAATTAGGTCCCGACTGCACTTTCCCTTTGTTGTTGGCTTTCTTGAACTTGGAATTTTGACCATGTTTCACACCAAATTGTATACCCCTTTCTTCTTAGCTCACCTATTGTCTTCTTCAATGCGAAATCTAATAATCACATCTTCGATGTTCATCTCATTTCTCTTACGCTTGAGGTAATTCTTGAAGTCTTTCCAAGTAGGAGGCAACTTCTCAATAATAACTCCAACTTGAAAAGTTTCGCTCTATATCATTCCTGACATGTATCATGGACGATTACACGAAGTTCTTGGACTTGTGCGACCACAGTCTTGGAATCTTCATTTTGTAATCGAAAGCGACCCATGATAAACTTCTTGCTGACATCCTCGATTTTATCACTTCCCGGTCTAGTGATTTTCATAGCTCCTTGGTTGCTTTCTTATCGAATACACATTGTATAAAAGTGGTGAAGCATTCATGACATGGTTTAAGCATAGAAAGTCCAAGCAAATGTTTCCAAGCATCCTTGCATCGATGACTTGGATGTAGGTAGTACCATTTCTTTGAACAGGAGCATCTTGGTCAAGATCTTGCAAGATTCCAAGATTGGTCAAGTAGAATAACATCTTATGTTGCCATATTTTAAAGTTTAGTCAATTGAAATTCTCTAGTTTTTCGCTAGGTGAGATAGAGATAGACACAACAGTAGGAATCATTGGCACTTGTGCCACAATAGGAGTTGGATCTTGGGCAGATGCAACTGGAACAACATTGTTGGAATCAAAGTCCATTTCCTTTGCAAGACTGTAGAAAAAGTGTCAATTTTATATTCCCAAAACCAAGTCTCAGAAGAATTGAAAATAACGTGTAACAGAGTATTCTTAGGAAAGATTGGTGGTGGTAAAGAAACCCAAGCCAGAACTAGTCTCCTTAGACAAAATATTCAGTTCCAAAGAAAGATTATAGGGGTTACAAACGGTCCCGCTTAAAATCTAAACTCTTTAGACTTACTTTTCTATATTGTAATTTCTAATTTCCTAAGACCATAAAGGAATTGGCACAAACTCAAAATGAGTGTAGAGTTTAGCCTAATAAGCTTATCTCATTTTTTTTGGTTTGACACAAACTCAAAATGAGTGTAGAGTGCAGATTCCTCGCAAGGAAAAACCCTGACAAATAGTTGTAGCTAGTGGTTGAGACTTTGTCTTATTATGAACCCCAGGTGGATTCAAACATTTTCTTGCATTTATTATAAGATTTTCCAATATACCCAGCAAACCAATTTATGCAATTTGGTTTGCAGATTTTTTCCAATTAAAAAACTTTGTTTTCCTTTTCTTGTTCCACCCAAAAAAACCTTTTGAGTTTTTTCCTTTTGATACGGATGGAAAACACTTTTTTTTTTTTTTTAAATTTTTTTTCCGAAGGGAAACAAATGAACAACATCCCTTTTTTTGTTTGTTATTTGGGAAAAAAACTTTTCCTTTTCCTTTAAAACCACTTCTTTGTTTCCTTAACAAAGCAAAACCTTTTTTCTCCTTTAAAAATCTTTCATTTTCTTTAAAACAGCGCCATTGTTTCCTTAAGAAAACGAAACTTTTTTTTTCTTAGAAAACTCTTTTACCTTCGTTTGATTTCATAAAAAAACCAAATGGAAATTTATGAAACAAAATCTTCAAAAGATAATTGTTTATAAGGAAAACAAACCTTTTTTTTCCCTTAAAAAAGTCTTTTACCTTCTTTTGATTTCAAAAAAATAAAATCAATTGTTAAACATAATGTCCAAAATGATAATTGTTTAAAAACAACTTTTGTGATAAATTTCCTTTTAAACTTTTTTGTTTAAAAAAATCGTATGTATTTTTGTTTAACAAGGAAAGGAAAATTTCCCTTTTTTTCTCTCTTTCGGCTTCTCTTTCTCGATCACTTTCTTTTTTTTTCAGACAAAACTTTGCTAGATCTTCCTTCCTGTTTTTCCTTTCCCCTTTCAATCTGTTTTAAGATTATTACAAATGGTTGCAAATAAACGGAAACAAAATGAAGAGAGAGAGACGAAAATTACAAAGGAAAGAAAAGAAAAATTACAGAAGGAAAATAAGATTGGGCTTTTGTTTAGAGATCAAAGAAGCCAAGTTTTGTGAGGAGTCATGATCTCCTTAAAATAGATTTAATGTCTCCCTGGTGCTTGGAGAAGATCATGTTAATGTTTGTCTCACAGGATGTAATTGTTTAACGAATGGTCAGCAAAGCACCTGCAACCACTCCAACAAATTGGAAAGATGTTCCTCTATACTTTATGGAAGGCGGAAGATGAAGAGAACTGATTTATGATTCTCTGAGCTTAGCAAACATGCTTTTGAAGAGACTCACACCTATATATATAGTTTATAGAAGGATGAACAAACAAGGTGATTAACTTTGACAATTTCAAGGTCAAATGGAAGAAAGGAAAGAAACCAATAAAAAAAAATTAAAATCCTTTAAAACCTATTATACAATGTTTCTAAAAATAATTTGAAACAAACATTTCATAATATTAATTTCATTTAAACGGATGAAAAACCTAGCAGAGTGTAATTATATATTCTCAATATCACTATCTTATTAAATTACTATTTTTTTGAAAGAAATTAAATTACTAATATTAGTTCATAAGGCTTCGCATATAATGGATATTAATTAAGTGTGACATGAGTTTTAGTTCATTGTAATATTGGAATGTAGTGAATCTCTTTAGAGTATTGTTAGAGTCAACCCGATAGATTCTAATTAAGAAGTTAGTATTTTCCTTTGGGTCTTACTGGTCCATGCTGAACTTCTTAGTTTATAATGACATACTTTATTAAGGGATTTGGATTTATACTTTATAAGTATGCAAAAGGGGTGTTTCGGTAAAAACCATCGATTAGTTGCTGAATCTCGTGGAAGATGGTTTACCAGCAGAGATATTGTGGACAATCTTTCTCGATTGGTTGTTTGAGCTAATTCATTAACTAAAGTCCACTAGATCTAATTAATTAATTAATTAATTAGGGCTAAGGATATAAGATTATGCAATCAAAGCTTAATTTAGGTCAATCAATATCGACCTTTGAAAACTATATATATATATATATATATATATATATATATTTATGTATGTATCAAATGCAGACTTTTACACTATACACACTTTAAGTAAGAGAGAAATTTATTGCTTCCTTTGTATATAGAAAGAGGGAAATGAAGAGAGGGATCGATGGAATGAGAATTGGATCTTGGATGCCTTTGTATTAGAGGGTGCCTTTTATAGGCTTTCAAATGGACTCTCATTACTCCCCTTTGATGCAGAGAGTAATAAAGAATAATAAAATGGTGTCATGAATGTGGTCATGTACATGCATATGGTCATTCATTCTTTTTAATGACCTTTCATTTACATCACTCCTCATTGAATGACCACCATTAAGAATATACTTATTAAAAATTTTCTAGTAAAACCCAGTAGGATAAAACTTAGCGAAGGAAAAAAAATACAATATTCTTATGATGTTGTAGACTTTTCTTAGTTGGTTAGGATTGCTTTGTTAAAAACCTTTCCTATAAAACCCAAAGGGATAAAACCTAAACTAACATCATATCATTAACATACTTCCCCTCATGTCAATGTTCTTCGGTCTTTGTATTTCAATCTTGTAAATTAGCTTTTGAATAATAAGATTGACAATAGCTTATTGAATAAGTATCTTCAGATTATCGAGCAGGTGTATTTGTTGAACGTCAACTTCTCACTCTTAAGTTCATGTGTATAAAGAACTTTAGAATGTGTTTAATTTTATCTCCTTTGTCTTAACTTCCTCTTTGATTTGTGTAATGTATGCGACACTATCTTCAAATAGTATCGTCAGGGTTATTTTAAACAAGGAGTTTGCTAATTCTTGGATATGTTATGATCTGAGCCTATTGCGTTTTTGTTTTGAGATCAGCTAATTGTTTGGATTCTTTGGGATCTTCAAGCGCGATCTAGAATAGTGATTTCGTGCCCTTGATTATATTGAATCAAGCCAAAGTAAGAAAAGATAGATGTCTCGTCCTTGTTTTATATGGAATAAAAATTAAGTAAGCAAAGATATTGCATGATTATTTGATAGAAGGAAAAACCGTAATAATTTATTTAAAAATTAAAATAACCAAATAATTTATTTATATTTTAACAAATATATTTTGAATTTTTATTTAATAGATTTTAGAAACTAAAATAAAATTATAATAATAAGTTATGAGTTAAAAAAAGAAAATAAAAAAAATGGTTAGCAAGTGGGTGGGGGCCCTAGGGTTGGTGTTGGGTGGTCTCAGGCAATAAGAGAGAAAGAGAGGGGAGAGAGAAGGAGAAGAGAAGAGAAGATAGAGGAGAGTGTCACATATCTTGCATGGGCGCGCGGATAAATCTTGCTTGTCGTTTATTCTTTGATGGAAGTAATGTCGCGATGGGTAATTTGAGTTACGTGAGTAAACTACAAGGGCCTCTTTAGATCAAAATGAAGTTTGAGATGTAAGTGAGATATCGTGTAAGCGAGGTTTTTCTGTGCTTTTACTATGTCTTATTAATCTGGCCGATATAAATCATTTAGGCTATTACGAGAAACTTATCCCAAGTTTCATAATTTTAGTTTGGTTGAGCTCATTGGGTTGGAAGTCGGGTTGGGTTTATATTTAGATTCACGTATTTCATGTTCAGGTCTGACTTGGATTAACTCTCAATTTCACCAAACCCGCCTAAGTTGCAACTCTAGTTGTAGATGTCTAGGGACATAAAACTTAAAAAAAAACCATATATGGCACCCTCACAGAATTAAAGAAGGGAAAAACATGCATCCTTCAAAATAATCAGGCATTCATTAGCAATGTTTGAATATCCATGATTTAAGCTACCCACATAAAAAATAATTAGGGTTTCGATAATATATTCTTATAAGCTTAACAATGTAGTATCGTAATTGATATATGATGAGTCGTTAATTTAGTTATGTGGTGGTACGTGAGTAATTATGATAGTATATTGGTAAAATCTTAATTATTTTTTTATAAGAGTTATCGAATCATGAGTACTCTATTCTTAGTGATGTATGTACAATTATTTTAAAATTGATAACATGATAACTACTTTTCCCTTTAAAGGATATATACAGGAACCCCACTTATAAGAGTAAACATAACTACAAAGAAGCTTCGTTCCCCCCAGTAGGGAACCTCATCGGAATCCTCTTCTCTCCATCCACGAAGTCAGGCTAAAAGCTATGTTACATATAGCTCCGCCACACTCACTCTCTCCTCCACTCTCACTTTCTTTACTGGTTTGGATTTTCAATTCTTCACTACTTCTAAGTGCTCATCTCCATTAATATGGCAGAAGAAGCTTCTTCACTGCAAGTCCTCCACCAACAACTCCTTTCCGACTTTGAATCATTCGAAAAGTCAAATGATTCGAATGTCTCCACCTCTAATGTTATTCCGCTTTCTAATTACTTGAATCTCCGTGAAGATGAAAACAACCACTTTCTCCTCCACTCTTCTACTTCTTCTCCGTCTGGGTTTTCGGTTTGAGCTAAATCCCCCATATCTTCCAGATTAAGTCATCGGCGACCTCCACTCAGCATCTCAGTTCCTCCGCCACCCATTTCTCGGTCGTCGGCGGATTCCGATTCAGGCAACGTCAGGAATTACAGAGGCGTCCGCCAACGGCCGTGGGGGAAATTTGCGGCGGAGATTCGAGACCCGAATCGGAGGGATCGAGGAATTGTCGGCTGGGGACATTCCGGAACAGCCATCAAGCCGCGGAAACTTATAGTCGACTGCTTTCAAGATGCGCGGTTCCAAAGCTACCCTCAATTTTCCACTTGAAGCTGGGAATTGGTCGGGTTCTGACCCACCGGCAGTTTCAGGCTGTAAAAGGAGAAAGCGAGTGGAGAGAGAACAAATGGGATGGGTTTGAAGAAAGAGCAGTCGCCGGAATCTGACAGCTCGATGCCGGCGGTCGCCAACGTGCTTTGGGGTTGAATCCGTGCTCCGTCAAATTGGAGGCTGTCTGGGAGCGAGAGATGGAAGAAATATTCAAGTTGCCGCCGTTAACGCCGTTAACACCGTTATCACCACATCGCGGACTAGGATATTCTCAGCAAGTTTGAAGGGTTTGTCTTGAATATTGGATTTGTTTATTCATTTGTTTATATTTTCAGTTGCTCATTGTTCATAGCTAGCATTGAGGCTTTTTTTTTTTTTTATTTTTTAATTTTTTTAATTTTAAGAAATATCATAATTAGGAAAGTGGTTTTTAAAATATATCACTTGAAATACTTTTTTTAGACCTATGGTAGTAAAGCGCATCTAATGCATGTTATGTTTTCAAGACATAATTTTAGTGCATTTTAATGAAATTGTTTATTTTAAATATATGTTTTATCAATAAAATCCTTCTTTAAAACACAACTTCAATGATAATAGTAAAATCGTATAAAATAATTTTATTTTAATATATAATTTTAATATCCTAAAGTAAATTGGATATACGATTTCAATGTTAAATCATGTTTTCAAGATATGATATTGATGTAGAATAATGATCATTACGTTACGTTCTAAATTGAAGAGACAATGCAATGTAAAATGATAATATTGTAGTTTGATAACTGAATTTGGTTTGAAAATAATAATAAATAGGCTTCTAAAATCATGAAATCATGTCTTGATTTCACGTAAAATAATGAAATTCCATTTTAAAAACATGCTTTCGGTGTAAAATATTTGACCAAACTATTTTATGGCACATACCAAAATAAATAATACTAATAATAATAAGGTTCATCCACCAACCTCAAAATTACATGCCCATGTATAATAATTTTCTAAATAAATATAATAATAAATGTCATATATGATTATTTCAAAATTACTCCAAGTAGAAATTATGTCCAAGAATAGCTTGTATTTGTACAAAAAATATATATATAAAAAACTATTAATGTGTTATAAAAGGAACCTTATTTTTCATTGTGCTTTATTTATAAATGTACAACATGATTTTGATAGTTGTCAGTGAGATCAAAAAATAAGTTAAGAGGGGTAAAGCACTAAGGCTCTATTTAGACTCCGAAAAATACTAGGAGAAGAAAAAAAGACTAAAGAAAATAATTTTCTCATATCAAATATATAAAAAAATCAAATATAATTAAAATTCCTCAAAATTTTAGATATTTTAAAGTTTTTGGTGCCCACATTGAAATAAATCAAATCAGTTTAAACTTATTTTTTATTTTTTTCCAAATTTTCTTCTCCCTATCTTCCTTACATAAATCAAACGAAGCCTAAGGCTTCATTTGAAACCCAAAAAATAGTAGGGAAAGAAAATAAAAAGGAAAAGTTAAAGGAAATAAAATTTCGAGGGCAATAAAATATATTTAAACATAATAAATTAATTCTATTTAGACTTATTTTATTTATTTCTCTATTATGGTTAAAGAGATGAAGATCCTCTTCATATTGAATCAAATCCCTATAAACTTGAGATTTTAGAAAAGTTAGTCATTTAACATGGCATTAGAGTTTGGTCGGACACCATATCTCTGCAATGTATTCCACTTTTGTTTTGTAAGTTCATAGAGAAATTTATTTAGTTTGTTTGACTATCCACGTACAGTATGAGAGGGCTGAGTTTTTCAGTTTTATGCTGAGGAGAGAGGGATGAGATAAAAATTAATTTTAAGAGAGGGCTGAGTTTTTCGGGGCCAGCCGAGGAGAGAGGGATGAGATAAAAATTTTATGGGTCCTACTTAGGGTTTTTCTTACTCTCATATGACCTTTTTTTTTTTTTACAAACCCTTTTGACTAATTAAACATCTTGTGAGTTTATCATGCGTTCCCTTAATGTTAGAAAGAAGTCATAAACAACACTTGTATAACTACAAGAGATAGCAAAATATCGATACATCATTATCATGCATGCAAGGGAAAGTTTATTAATCAGAAGAAGAAAATAATGGTACGTGGCGCTTAAATTGCCTGTAATACGCGAAATATTCATAATCCCGCTTTCTCCCAAAGGATGCATCTAGATTTTCCAACCTATATACCACATAAAATATAAAATATTTTTAGGCCATAAGATTTCTAAGGAACCCTTCCTGATGTCCCCATGTTTAAAACAATTAAGAGTTAAGCATATAAATACATAAGAGAGAAATAAAACATTAAACAAGTTTCATTTAATAAAACTCACCTTTATATAGAGAGGAAGAAAGCTTGAGCTGAAAGCTTCTGGAAAGCTTAGGCTGAAAGCTTTGGGCTATATCACAATAAGAGAGTAAGAAGGTTGTGGGTAGAAAGAGAGAGCTCTGTGAGTGAGAGATTCGAGAGATATATCTCTCAGATAGATAAGTCCTCTATATATAGAGGAAAGAAGGAAAATCTAGGGATGAAAGGAGCAAGGATAAAGATTAAATAATCTAACCCGGGTGCTCATTGGGCCCCATCATCAAATCAAAAATTTCAAACTCTTTCCTTTTACAAGGGATATGGACAAGGAAAATTTGGATATGGTGGGTTTTTTGATAAGATTACAACACATGGACGGTTGCATTTATCCATACTAAGGGAATCTTATTAGAAGATGATCTAAAAAGAAAAATAAAACAGTTGTCCTTTGCTTTATTCAATCTTAGTCATCTCTATATAATGGCTCGCTTTTCAGTCAAATCTGTCAAAGGTCTGTTGTTAGTTTTGCTTTCAGTCTTTTTCCTATACAGTTGGCTTCTGCTTTTTTTCATGCTTTGTTGTTTTACTCCTGCCCTTGTCAAATCTTGTCGAGAAACAACTTTGGTGGAAAATTTACTCAAACATCCTTATCTTCTTTTCTTGGGCTTCCAATGGATCTTGGGCTTTCTTACTCGCTTTTCAGATATATATCCTTTTTAAGGATCTCACCCACCCATTACAAGTAATGGACTAAAAGGCTTTGGAAAACCTCACCCATAAATGGATTTGTTGTCTTACCAATACCGTTGAGCTAGACTAGTTCATTATATAGTTGGTTAGATTTTCAAGTAGTATGATGTGTAGGCCAATGTGGTCATTTTACTCATATGTAATGGTCTCACGATATGAGACACGTATTCCAGAGGTCGACAGCACAATGGACCCTGGATTTGTGGTGTCACACTGGAGATCGATCTTAGGTAAACACACTAGGGAGCTCGGTGTGGGTATCCATAAGTATGACTCGATACCATACAACGAGGCTGCAACTTTAAAGGGCCTGTGAAATTGAGAGTTAATCCAAAAAATGACCAACATGAAATACATGAATCTAAATATAAACCCAACTCTGACTTAACCCAATGAGCTCAACCAACTAAAATTATGAAACTCAAAGTGTTTTCGTTGAGTTCAAGTTGATTTTATAATCGTGCTAGATTAATAAGATATGTGGAATATAAGGGAAGCATGTGAGGATCCTATTCAAATTAAAAACAGAGCATGTCTAAATTTCAAACTGTCCAATATTTTGTCATTAATTCTATATTTGTATGTAATTGTAACAAAGAGCTTAATTTACTTACCGTCTTAACTCAGATGTAATCAGAATAAAGAGCTTAGTTTTAGCCTTACCATTTATATGTTTACTAAATTAGACTCTCAATCACTCTGTATATATTTAGAACTTCTATCAATGAAATGTGTCGGAAAATCTATTACTTTACATGGTATCAGAGCTGTAGATTCTAACGAGTCACCGATCCAAGTCCCTACCATGTCTTCCTCCTCCGATCAAAATCCAAACTTTAATCTCCACACCCAACCTCCTTCCGTAGCAAATAACCACCTATCGTGACTCAACATCACGCCCAAATAAAAATGAAAAGTTAACTCCCACCACCTTCCTCAATGGCATGCTCAATTTGAAGCACCCACATTGGTTACGATGACTCGACTATGTCGAAGGCACCTTCGTCCCTCTTCCACTGGCACGCTGCCGACAGCTGCGCAAGACCTATTGGGCTCCGCCAGATAAACTTATCCCGAGTGCTATTTTAGCATCTAAGACCTCCTCCATCACCCCAATTTATTGCTACATCACAGACTTCCGCGATGCTTCGACAAAGCTAAAAAATTTATATGCTAGCTGACCGAACTCGAGCTATGCGCTTAAAAGGAGGAATTACCTTAATCCAAATATGGAACCTTGCTTAATCACGTATCACCTCCATGCCGTGGGAAGGCCTAATGATGAATGACATTATTGATCAATCCAATTTCGATGATGACCTAACTCTTTATGTGTCGAATGGTTTAGTCCGCATTTTCTGAGATCGCAAAGGCCTATTCGAGCCCGAGAATCGCCCCGTCTCGAGGAGTTGCTCGACCTCTCCCGGTCGACATGATGCATATCTAAGGCGCCTTGGAAGCCGCAACACGCTGAACGGGGTTGCTTCCCGCCAACTTCACGAAGACGAAGCATTCCGCACTTACCTGAGCCAATCGTGGTCCTTCAAGAAACATGATTATGCCTGTGGGCCTCTAGGTTCCAACTTAAGCAGAAACTTTAATGGAGCCCAACGTGATGGTCGTCGCTCCAATAACATCTATGGGAGGCCCAATTATTCCACCGGGCGCTACTTCATTTCAAATGCCAACTCGCGGATCAAATACATCGCCAAGTCCTCGTCTCAATCCCATTCTCACGTTTCAATAAATTGTGCTACCAAGATCTAAATGGAAGGATAAAATTGCTTACTTGATCTTCGTTGTTTCTCATAATATCACGTGATCTTTCCAATTTATCTATTCATTCCGGTCATGATGAACCGACGGCGTAATTTCGTGATGGTTCGTGCTCAAGGGCCTCGCATATTGGTTCTTTTGGCTTTGCACCTCTCACCACTTTTACATCATGAATACCTTTGTGTTCCAAACCTTGCAAAAATTTAATTTCCGTTCATCATCTCACCAACAAAATAATGTCTTCATAATTTCATCCTTTTTATTTTCAGGAAGGACAAGATCTCGGGGCAATTCTACTAAAAGGATATAACAATGGTGACTTACACCTTCCGAATCACAGAGCATCAAAAAGGTTGCTAATGTGCATGAACTTTAATTTCTATCGATGGATGGCATAAGCGTCTTGGCATCCTTCTATTAAAATCATTCATCATCTTGTTAAAATTCTTCTTATTTCACGACTAAAAAATTTGTCTTCACTATGTCATTCATGTTCTATCAATAAAGCTCACAACCCTTCGTGTCAATAGTCTCCAAATCTCATGAAATAATACAAAGCACTGGCAGTGCTCCCACTTCGAAAGTAAAACAGTACTCCCGTCAACCCAAAATTTTCTAGATCTCAGATGACTAAACGAATTTCACCGTTGGAATCGTCTCGCGAAATCTAGCTACCACGCTAATTCAGAGGAATTCCAAGACGCTAATTTGCATCAAGCTGAGGCATCGAAAATTTATGCGCCGTGAAATGAAATCGATGTACAAAAGACACCTATAACATGTAGTCTTGTGACACATTTCGCATGAGCAGAGAGATAATGGAAACGATATCAGATTGTGCTACGTGTCAAATAGTGACAAATGATAAGATGGGAATTTGGAAATTTTAAATTAAATATAAGACAAAATATTCAATAAGTGTTTCATCTTCTCTCCACAATTGAAACCAAACGTGCAAGGAAGGAGAGATGTGCAAAGATGAGCCAGTTGAGTTTTATATTTTTGGTATAGAAGCAGTTTCTTCAAGATCTCAGATCGGACTGGGCTTGATTTCTTCATTGTTGCCTACTAGGTGAGGGCAACGCTATGGATATCAGTTTCTTGGAGTTTCGACAAACTCGTGGAGGTAGGCTTTATCCTACTTGTTTCTGTACTCTTTGCTTTAAGAGCTTGTGATGTTTGAGTTGATTGAGGCCGTTATTTGATCGGCATCCCGAAATCTTGGAACCAAATGTTTTGAATTTCAGAGACCTTACAGCAGCAAACCGTGACAGTTTTGGGGGACTGTTTTCAGAGCCAGAAGTGTAATTGTAAAACAAATTCTCAGTTTTTAATAAGAGGTCGGGAATGGTTGAGGTGGAATTCAGACTTACAAAGTGGAATCTACAGCTGAGGCGGTCCACACAGCCCACCGCTTCGCTTCTTCTTAGCTGTTATAAATAAATTCTGTCGTTGAAACACTTCAAACGCCCAGCGTGTCAGGGTGCTTGAAATCATGAAATGAATGGGCCTGAGTTGTATAGGAATTAGTGGTGCTTAATGCATGAACTTTGTGTATTAACATGAGGTCACAAATTATATGGAATATAATTGTGTACAGCCATTGAGATGAGGGATCAGATTTATTGTCATGATCTAATTTGGGTGATGGTTGATATTACTGAATTACATGCAGGTGAACAAAACTGAGAATATATGTTATTATATATATTACAAGGAAATGGTTGAAATGGCATATCGCATTTATGCAAACTGAGTAACTGTACTCAGAGCGCATATTATGAATTTTATGAAAACTAATACGGTTTGCGAAAGGAATTTCCTCACAGGATGATTTTCCTGAGAAGGAGGTCGGACGGTCCAACGCATCATTTTGACAAATCATGACTATTTCGGGAAGTTCTCAACATTATTCACACCTTTGGCGGTAGTCCCATATTTCACCGACATTCGGTAGTTTATTTCAAGAACAACAAGTTTTATTTCAAATGATATTTTTCTATACATGACTAGCAAGTGTGAGGGAGCTTCAAGAGGACCTAGACATGGAACTAGTAGTAGACATCTCAAGAGGACGTCATATTTACTCGAGCTGCGGTGTTTAAACTTGGAGCATTGCATATGCACTTAGGTGGAGAGTAAATCCACGTAGGGTGATTCCACCATCGGGCGAGTAGCCTCACTCCTTGTCGAGGGACTATTTTTTCGTGCACAGGGGCGCTTCGAGAAGACGGCCCATTTTAGAGACCGATTTTGAAGAAAGCCAAAGTTGTGGCTTTGATTTTTCGGGATAAATATGTATTAGAATTGTAGATTTTAATATGTATTTGTATTAAGAGTAATAAACAACTCTTTGACTATCGGAATATAGTCAGGGTACATGTCTGATGAGTATCATGCAGGGGCCTGAAGGCCATTTTTACTGTAGGTACGGTCTCGTGGATACAGACGAGGTGATTTTCCTTTCGCAGGTCGATGTGCAGTCAACTTAATTCCTGGTTTTGGGGCGTGCTCAAGCACTTGAACTTATTTACACCGATGTGTGGGTCCCTTAGTTATACCGAATTGATGGATCAAGATATTACCTTATTTTTGTCGATCATTATTCAAAATATATATGGTTTTATCCAATGGTCACTAACCGTGTTTCTAAAATTTACATTTCAAATCGCTTAGAAACCCGCCAAAAATCAATCAAAACACTATACTTCGACAATGGTGGTGAGTTTATTGCTTTAAAATCATATCTCCTACTTCATGGCATAACTCACTACACTACTGCTCCCCACACGCTGCAACAAAATGGTGTCTCTGAACTTCATCATCGTCATCTCGTTGAAACAGGCCTTACACTCCTTCATGATGCCCATCTTGATTTCTCTTATTAGCCTTATGCCTTTCAAACAGCTTCCTACCTCATAAACAGACAACCCACACCTCTTCTTCAGTGGAAAATCACTCAAGTCCTTTTGGTCAAACACCAAATTATTCAAATTAAAAATTCCTTGATGCATTTTGCTATCCTCTCACACGAATCTCTATAACTCAAATAAAATGCACCAATCCAAAGCCCGCTCTTTTTCTCGCTTATTCACCAACTCAAAATGCATACAAGTGTCTTCAACCTCAAACAAAAAATTATCTCTCCCAAAGACGCGCTGGCCTGACAGAACCCGCGATCGTCCCACCTCCAGACAGCCTTCCACAACCTGCAAAACCTGCACTCTCCCATTTCTTCCCTCTCATTTTCTCAGGCTCCACCACCACAAGCAGTTTGCCATCACGGCCCTACGCACCAACATCATTGCAACCTTCGGAAGGTTCACCTGCCATTGTCGTGGCCTCCTCGAGTACTTTCGAACCCTTTATTTCTTTACTTCATGATTCCTTGCCCATTATCGATCAATTTCCCATCTCATCCGAATCCTCCTTTAAATGATAATAGGACAGCTTCTCCATTAAATCTTCCATCCCACTCTCCTATTCCTACTCCATATACCCATCTCGGTCTAGATTTTTCTCCTCCATCTTTGGATTTCACAAACCCTCCCCAAACTCTTAATGGACAATTCCAACACACCTTCATAACATGACCACAAGATCAATGAACCAAATTCAAACCCAAACAAATCCATACAAAGGTCCAAACATCCTCTTCCCCAAACCATTGAAACTGAAGGAGGAGCCTGCTTTATTTCTCAATCTCATAATCTGCAGGAGGCCATGTCCACTTAGCTCATTATTATTCTAATGAAACATGGGACTTGGGACCTAGTTTTACCACCCTCAAACTGTACACCCGTGGGCTGTAAGTGGGTCTTCCGAATAAAAGGCATGCTGATGGATCCGTGGACAGATTCAAAGCCCGTCTAGTTGCTAAGGGTTAAGGATCAACGCCCCCGCATTGATTACAAATAAACCACTCGTGGTCAAATCGCAACTATTAAAACTATATTATCTATCAGCCGCTATGAAAGGATTCGAGGCAATGGATGTCAACAATGTGCCTTTCAAATGGTGCATTAACCGAGACTGCGGGCGGCACAACCCCTGTGGTTCAAGGACTTGTCCAAACCTAACCATGGGTTCAGGTTAAAAAGCATTATGAGCTTAAACAAGCCCACTCCGCATGGCACACAAGACTCAAAATGTCATTCTTCAAACTGGTTTTCGCAGCTCCAAGGCCGATCACTCCTCCCTCTTCATTTACAAATAAGGCTCCAATCTTTTATTTTCTCTCGGTTTATGTCGATGATCTTATATTACCGGAATAATTCAACTCTCGTGGGCCAATATTATTAAGCAAATTGGGTGATATGTTTTCCTCAAGGATACGGGTTCTTCATTTCTTCTGGGATCAAGTAATTCCTACTGGGTCGGGTTATTTCTCTCACAACATAAATATGTTCGTGACTTTAGCCAACGACAAGTATGAGTGAGCTAAAGATGTCTCAACCCCTCTCTACAATTCAATCCTTCAATTGATCGATGGCATCGTCATTGCGGATGGGTCTGAGTTACGTAGAATAATCGCCACCTTCAATACCTTCCTCGACCTGGCCCCGAAGATCTCATTTGGTAATCAAATAAACTTTTCAAGAATAAAAAGGCTTCCTCCGCTACTTAAAGCAAACCATTTTTCATGGTATTCAGGATCCACACAAAGCTGGCCTTCCCATATTAAAACATAATCTCGATGCCGATCGGGCTGAAATGGATTTGACCGCACGCCAACCTCTCGCCATATCAGCTTCGGGCTCTAATCCTTACTCAGCTCAAAGAAACAACGAGCCGTCAGACGATCCACAACAGAGAGGCCGACACGTGCACTAGCCAATGCAAATTTTCCACACCGTGGTTGTCCACTTTCCTCAAGGAACCAGTATTTCCAAATGCACCTCCCCACCGCCAGGATGTCCCCTGAGCCACATCTCGCCAACTCACCAATCATTCAAGCGCATGAAACATATTCAACCGAATTCACTCAGGCGTGACTTATGATAAAGGCAGCTCCAAGTTAAACATGTGCATACTCAAGACCAAATAGCTGATCCTCATAACAAAGCCATCACTAAGACAAATAAGACGAATCGCTACGTGAATAAGTTTATCTTGTCGATAAAGCTCAAATCTGCAAAAGATCAGGTGGTTGCTGTGGAGGATCCTATTCAAATCAAACAGAGTATGTCTAGCCTCAAATCTTGTCCAATATTCTCACATTAATTCTATATTTGACAATTGTAATAGTAGCTTAATTTAAATTTTTACTGCTGATAACTCATAATTTGCAATTAGTTTAGCCTTTACCACGATGTTTACTAAATTGTACTCTCAATCACTCAGATATATTTAGAACTTCGATCAATGAAATGTGTTGGAAAATCTATTACTTTACAAGGAAAAGGTGTAAAAAAAACCCCTTGCGTTTTACACGATATCTCACTTACACCTTAAACTTCATTTTTATCTTAAATAAAGATCTATCTTAGAGTTTACTTAATGTGAATTCAAATTAGCATCTATCGTGACATTCACAAAGTAGTTTCAACGGTTGTTATACTTATGTGGCATCCAGGTAAGATATGACCACACTCCTATCTTTTCTCTTTCTTCCCTCCTCTCTTCTCTTCTCTCCTCTCTCTTCTCTCTCCCCCTCTCTTTCTCTCTCTTCATTGGTTGGAGACCCCACCCAGCCCACCTCACCCAACACTCGCCCTAGGACCCCCACCCACTTGCTAACCATTTTTTTTATTTTATTTTTTTAACTCATAATTTATTATTATAATTTTATTTTAGTTTCTAAAATCTATTAAATAAAAATTCAAAATATATTTGTTAAAATATAAATAAATTATTTGGTTATTTTAATTTTTAAATAAATTATTACGGTTTTTCCTTCTATCAAAGAATCATGCAATATCTTTGTTTACGACTTTTGGTTCCATATAAACAAGGGGATGGAGACACGACATCTTTTCTTACGGCTCTTGATTCAATATAATCAAGGGCACGAAACCACTGTTCTAGATCGTGCTTGAAGATCCTTAGAGTAATCTGAAACAATTAGTGGATCTCAAAACAAAACGCAATAGGGTTTGCATCATAACATATCCAAGAATTAGGCAAACTCCCTTTTATCAAAAACAACCCGACGATACTATTTGAAGATAGTGTCGCATGCATTACACAAATCAAAGAGGGTTACATTAAAGGAGATAAAATTAAACACATTTCTCCAAAGTTCTTTTATACACATGAACTTAAGAAGAGTGGAGAAGTTGATGTTCAACAAATACACTCAAGTGATAATCTAGCATACTTATTCACGAAGTTATTGTCAATCTTAATATTCAAGAAGCTAATATACAAGATTGAAATGCGTTAATCGAAGGACATTGACATGAGGGGAAGTATGTTAATGATATGATGTTAGTATATTATACTCTTTTTCCCTTTGTCCAGGTTTTATCCCATTGTGTTTTATAGGAAAGGTTTTTAACAAAGCAATCCTAACCAACTAAGAAAAGTCTACAACATCATAAGAATATTGTATTTTTTTCCTTCGCTAAGTTTTATTCTACTGGGTTTTACTAGCAAGATTTTAATAAGTATATTCTTAATGGTAGTCATTCAATGAGGAGGTTAAAATGAAAGGTCATTAAAAAGAATGAATGACCATATGCATGTACATGACCACATTCATGACACCAGTTTATTATTCTTTATTACTCTCTCCATCAAAGGGGAGTAATGAGAGGCCATTTGAAAGCCTATAAAAGGCACCCTCTGATACAAAGGCATCCAAGATCCAATTCTCATTCCACCGATCCCTCTCTTCATTTCCCTCTTTCTATATATTTCTCTCTTACTTAAAGTGTGTGTAGTGTGCCCGCATTCGACATACATAACAGTATATATATATATATATATATATATATATATATATATATATATATATATATATATATATATATATATATATATATATATATATATAAAATGTTTCTAAAGGTCTATATTGATTGACCTAAATTAAGCTTTTGATTGCATAATCTTTTTATATCCCAGTTCTTAATTTAATCTAATTAATTAATTAATTAGATCAGTGGACTTTAGTTAATGAATTAGCCTGTCGTCCCCAAATCGAGAAAGACGGTCCACACATCTCGTTGTAATCCATCTTCAATGGAGATTTATGTCCTAATCTATGGTTTTTACCTAAACACCCTTTTGCATAATTATAGCATAAATCCAAATCCCTTAATAAAGTACATGTCATTATGGTTGTGAAGTTCAAGATGGACCGCAAGACCCAAAGGAAAATACTAACTTCTTAATTAGAATCTATCTAGTTGACTTAACAATACTCTAAAGAGATTCACTACATTCCAATATTACAATGAACTAAAACCTATGTCACACTTTAATTAATATCCATTATATGCGAGCTTCCTATGAACTACTACTAGTAATTTAATTCTTTCAAAAATATTGGGTAATTTAATAAGATAGTGCTATCAACTCACTAACTAATTAACTTATTCTATCTTATAAAGAACATATATCAAATCTAAATGAGAAATTATTCTCAACATAGATTTCATGATCACATGTTTCGGATCACTTAAGGGGGAGGTCATCCCAATCCTGAGATCGGAGCATTGAGAATATATAATTGTTGCACTCTGCTAGGTTTTTTTCATCCATTTAATGAAATTAATATTATAAATGTTGTTTAAATTGTTTTTAGAAAGATTGTATAATAGGTTTTAAAGGATTTTAATATTTTTTTATGGGTTTCTTTCCTTTCGTCCATTTGATCTTGAAATCGTGAGTTAATCACCTCGTACGTTCATCCTTCTATAAACTATATATATAGGTGTCAATCTCTTCAAAAGCATGCTTGCTAAGCTCAGAGAATCATAAATTGTCTTCTTCCTCTTCCTTTACCTTCCATAGGTGATAAAGGAAACTCTTTCCAATTTGATGGAGTGATTGCAGGTGCTTTGTTGACCATTCGTTAAACCATTACATCTTGCGAGACAAACATTGACATGATCTTCTCCAAGCACCAGGGAGGCAAGTAAATCTATTTTAAGGGAGATCATGACTCTCACAAGACTCAGCTTCTTCGACAACAAAGACCCAATCTTATTTTCCTTTCCTTGTAATTTTTCTCTTTTTCTTTCCTTTTGTAATTTTCGCCTCTCTTCATTTTGCTCTTTTATTTGCAACCATTTGTAATAATCTTAAAACATATTGAAAGGGGAAAGGGAAAAACAGGAAAGAAGATCTAGCAAAGTTTTGTTTGAAAAAAAAGAAAGTGATCGAAAGAGAAGTCGAAGAGAGAAAAAAAGGGAATTTTCCTTTCCTAAAGCTAGTTAAACCAAAATATAAGGCCATTTTTTTAAAGTTAAAAAAAGTCTAAAAGGAAATTCTATCACAAAAATTGTTTTTAAACAAGTATCATTTTGGACATTTTGTTTAACAATTAGATTTTTTTTTTTTTTGGAAAACAAAAGAAGGTAAAAGACTTTTTAAGGGAAAAAATTTTATTTTCCTCTTAAACAATTGTCTTTGAAGATTTCATACATAAATTTGCATTTGGTTTTATGAAATCAAAACGAAGGTAAAAGAGTTTTCTAAGAAAAAATTTTCATTTTCTATGAGTTAATAGAAATGAATTTCAGGAAGTTGTTCTTAAAGAAAAAAATGAAAAGATTTTTAAAGGAGAAAAAAAAGGTTAGGAAAAGCTTTTTTCCCAAATAACAAACAAAAAAGGGATGTTGTTTATTTGTTTCCCTTCGGAAAAAAAATTAAAAAAAAAAATTAAAAAATTGTTCTCCATCCGTATCAAAAGGAAACCAAGGCTTCGGTGGAACAAGAAAAGGAAAAAGTTTTTTAATTGAAAATCTGCAAACCAAATGTATAAATTGGTTTGTTGGTATTAGAAAATCCTATAATAAAATGCAAGAAAATGTTTCAACCCGTGGACCTCGGGGTTCATAGTATTGAAAGCCTCAAACTACTAGGGTTACGACTATTGGTCATGGTTTTTCCTTGCGAGAATCTCAGACTTACACTCATTTTGAGTTTGTGTCAAACCAAAAAAAATGAGATAAGCTTATTAGGCTAAACTCTACACTCATTTTGAGTTTGTGCCAATTCCTTTGTGGTCTTAGAAATTAGAAATTACAATATAGAAAAGTAAGTCTAAAGAGTTTAGATTTTAAGAGGGACCATTTGTAACCCCTCTAATCTTTCTTTAGAACTGAATATTTTGTCTAAGGAGACTAGTTCTAGCCTGGGTTTCTTTACCACCACCAATCTTTCCTAGGAATACTCTGTTACACGTTATTTTCAATTCTTCTGAGACTTGGTTTTGGGAATATAAAATTGACACTTTTCAACAAATTTCTCGTGAAAGGAAATGGACTTTGATTCCAACAATGTTGTTCCAAATTTGTAATGACCCTAAATATACCTCAGCGCCGACTTATTTAGGGGTATATTAAAAACTAAATAGGAAATTTCGGAATAAACAGAGACCCTAATTAATAATAGAGCCAAGGGTAAATATGTAATTTACCACTTGAGGATATGAGAGGCATAAATCAATAAGATTATATGTAATTATGGCCTTTAGCCGAGGTCGTTTCTGGCCATGACTATAGGTTGATATAGAGGTGAAGAAAAGGAGCAAAAATAGAAAGGGTTATTCATGTTTTGCTGATGGAATTGAATATGTTGACTTCCTCAAAGACACAACTTCTATGACTTCTGATTCAAGCCAACATTGTATATTTTTGGGGCCCCATGTATTATTACTTACCCATCAAACTCTCAAATTTTTTAGAAGCAAACTAACATGAGATATATTAACAGTAATAAGGCTTTATTACAAAATAGAGGTAAAGACACTACAAGTAGTTTGCAAACTCCCACTTAAAAGAAAAAGAAAAGAAAGGACTGTAGTAGGAACTTTATTACACCACATCCTATTTTCTCTCTAGATCTTAAATGCTGCATCCAGGACTAAATCATCAAGTCTGCCTTCTTCCCAATAAGGTGTAGTACCATCCCCCACCTTCCTATTTCTACATCAAGATCAATGCTTTTAAGCTAATTCATTTGTGAATCCAAACACCTACTCCATCACCATCTGCAACTGTTGAAGCAACAAGTTTTTGGCCAACAATTCCTTGACCTAAATTCCCCGGAACCTTTGCGCTTTAAAGCAGAAAATCGATCATACATGCCAGCTTTGACGGCTCCAACGGTCCAGGTTGACAACCGTCGGCAGTGGAATATTTGTGGCGTCGGATGATGCGATGTCCGCATTAGTCAATCCATTCATAGGGACTCATTTCTTTATATTTTCTTACAAACATACAACTTCCCATATTATTATCTTGTAAATATCGAGAAAATTAATTTTGAAAAAGGGTAAATGGTAATTTAAATTGAATCGAATTTTCGGTCTCGGATGATGAAATGGACTTTATCGTTAGGTCGTCTCATGAAATCCGTCTGCGTTGAATTTTGTGGTCGAGACAAGTAATTCCAGTTTTAAAAGCGTGAGGTAGTCTTTGGACATAGCGCATTTAAGTGGTGCGGTATCTTGATGTGTTAGGTGCGAAGTGAATCAACTTGAGCTCAGTGTCTTGGTAGGTGGACATATGGCATGATGCCACTGGAGGAAAATCCAAAGTAGGTGGGAAAGAGGATAAGGGTAATCCTCTCAACCAATGGGAGGTTGACAAGTGGCAAGTGAGGACAAAAAGGGAATAAAACAAAAGAGAAAAGACATCTTTTCTCTGTTTTGCTGGAATCCGGCAGTGGGAGAAGGGAGAACATATTTTGAAAAAGATAGGGTTTTTAGAGAGAGAAAGTCCAACTTCTCTCTAGATTTCTCGATGTTAGAATGAATCGGGTTACCGTCGGAGCCAAGAAAAAGGATTGTTCTACGCTGCAAGGGCTACGCATGGCCATCGGTTTTGTGGAGTTTCAACAAACTCCGGAAGGTAGGGGTCTTCTTCTACTCGGTTTATTTTCGGTTTTAAGAGCCTTGTAAATGGTTTGGTTGAAATGAGGTTGTGAGTGGCCGTTTGATTAGTCCCAAAAATTGGGACTGAAATGCTGGAAATTTAGGACCCATTCTTAGATAGTCCACGGACCGTTTGGGTGGCTTGTGTTATATTTGTGTGTTTTGCTTGATGTTAAATAACATTCAAATTGTATTTGGTGTGTATGAGGTCGGAAATGGCCATGGATTCGGTTCCACTTAGAAGTGGAGCCGTGCTAATGAAGGAGAAGACTGCCACGGACTGACCCACTACACGGATGTGGGATTGTTAAAAACAGTCCCGGTTGCTGTTGGACGAAAATGTCCGCATGTTATTTGCATTGGTATGTAAATGAATATGGCTTGAATTGTGTGGAAATTAATATGTTAATGCATGAATTTAATGTGTTAACATGATGTTTGAATTATATGAAATATAATTGTAGTTAAGCCATTGGAATTGGATAAATTCGGTTAGTATACATGATATATATATATATATATATATATATATATATATATATTAACATAATTGTTTGGAAATGGCATAATGCATTTTCACTTATGCCTTAGGAGACAACTAGGACAATAGGTGTGAGTGCATGACATGAAAGAAAATAAAAAGGAAAAATGGTTGTGAAAGGAATTTCAATGGAAGATTTTTCGGAGAATTGCGTTGGGGAATTGTCCAACAATTCACGTTGGAGGGGCCCATGAATTGTTTCGGAGGGTTATCTAACAAATTCATCTCGGAGGGTTGTCCAATAGATTTTACCGAAACTCGGTATGATGTTTTCAAGAATAAAAACCTTTTGTTTTGAAAATGATGTTTTCTCACGTTTGGCTTAGGCATCTGTGAGGGAGTCAATGAGTGCTCGAGAAGTGGGAAAGGGTGAGTCATTCTCATCCATATCATGTAGACATTCAAATAGGATCATGCATTTGTAGTGTGTTTGGTTGCCATTACATGTGCATGGGTGGGAGTAACCCGTGTAAGAGATTATCCTCACGGGCATTGCTCACCTTTATCGAGAAAAATTATTTCAGGTACGAGGAGGTTCGGGAAGATGATGCTCATTAAGTAGGTTGCAGAAAGCGGATTATTGGCTTTGATATTTTTGTAAAACATATTAGAACCACTTAATTTTTGATATATGTTTTGGTTAAAGAGTAATGTGATAACTCTTGAACTATTGTAATATAGTTGGTTAGATTTTTGGTGAGTATGATGTGTAGGCCAATGTGGTCATTTTACTCATGTATAGGTCTCATGATATGAGACACAGGTATTCCGCAGGTTGACGGTGGTCAACGGGACCCCCGGGATTTAGGGTGTCACATATACAAGAGTTTGATATACAACTCTTTTACAAACCAAAATATATCAAAACAGATTGTCCCAATATATTTTACAAACATAGTGTTCAAAATTCTTGGCCCTCTTCATACTCACTGACCTCGAAGGAATGTAGATCACTCTCATGTACCTAAAGGAGGATCCCCGCGGCCAGGGTGAGCAAAGCCCGATGAATATATCTCCCTCTGAGCTACTCCCCACCTAAGTGCACATGCATTGCCAGTTACACAATCACACACCTGAATGCCTACATGTCATGAATAAGATGCAACCACTTATAACCCAATCTTGAGTTCTCACTGATTTCCTCACACATGCATATGCCAAGTGTAAAAAGCGAGTCATAGATTGTTCGAGTCCATGACCGCACGAAAACAAAATCTTTTTTTTGTTTTTTTTTATTGGACAATCTTCGAGATATAGTGTGGACAGTTTCCGATCGGTACTTTGGTCAGCCTCAAAGAAGTACTATGGACAATCTTCGATACGTACTTTGGTCAGTCTTGAAGTACTGTAGACCCAGTAGATAAGTACTTTAGTCTGATCTCTTAGAAATGCATGGGCTGATCTCACGAAAATCATTTGCATTTTGATGTACCATCGAACCCAAACACGAAGTCGATCATTTCATCACACTCACACTCATGTCGCGGCCTAGATGACATGGCGGCGTGCCCCTTCTCTATTAAACCACTCTTGCTTGGTTAGTCGAGGCAGTTGACCTCCCGGGTGGTCGGGCCAGCTCATAGAGTCGATTAAAAGGCTCGAGAGGGGTGGGTCAGTGTAAGAATTAGTTGATAGACTCAGTGCTGGGAATCTACCAACACCATGCACCGGACCTTTGATGACATGGGAGGCGAGGGTGGCATAGGATTCTCGTACCACACTCGTCGCAGCTGGATGAGGTGGTTGGAAAAGTGCCCACCATCCCTTAGTCACAATGGTCTTGCGAAAGAAATTGTTGAGGTGGTGGAAGCCCTTTTCCTTGATAAAGGACCTTTTCTTACATATGGTACCAAACCGATCAGCGACACCCTCATTGAAAAACTTGGTGAGGTTGAAGTTTGGAGTGTGGGTGCTCAACGGCTGAGCCACGTTTGGTGATCGATTCTACGCCGAGCTTGCGAACTTGTAGGTGTGAGGTTAGGCTAGACACTCTTGAGCACCAATGGGCTGCAGTAGAATGGCGGATGCCACTCCCGGGTGACTTGGACAAGATCCAGCTCAGGTGCATGAAAATGGGAGCCTTGGTGGGGGAGGGGGGAGGCGACGGGAGGCGACACAACCTGGGCACTGTGGGCTGAAGAAGGCTCAA
This sequence comes from Tetrastigma voinierianum, assembly GCA_016808115.1. Taxonomy (NCBI): domain Eukaryota; kingdom Viridiplantae; phylum Streptophyta; class Magnoliopsida; order Vitales; family Vitaceae; genus Tetrastigma; species Tetrastigma voinierianum. Next base: position 66,110 of record JAEQBH010006925.1, on the reverse strand, counting down.
CTAAAACCTGCGGTGGGGAGGGACAGTGAGGCCAGGCCACCGGATGCCCGGAACTCACGAGGGAGCCGACGAGAGGCCGTGGCGAGGGCTTGAGTGCCACTTGGTTGCGGTGGACTCTCGAGAGAAGGGCGTGGGAAGCTGGGGTGGTGTACTAGGGTGGTAGGGCAAGGCGACCCAGTTGGGGCGGAGGTGGCGTATGGGAGGTGCGATGGGGTTTAAGGCAAGGTTGTATGAGGGTAGGATCAAAATGAGAGAGCTTCTAGCCTAAAACAGGTGCAACGTCGCGACGTTCGGGCTGACGTCGCGGGCGTTCAAAAAGGCGTGGCGTCGCGGCGTGGAGATATTGTCCCATGACGTTGCGGAAGAATCTAAATCGAGTCGCGGCGTTGGGATCCCAGCGATCGCTGACGTTCGGTGAAAGAACCGCCCAGGCATCGCTGACGTTGAGATCCAATGTCGCAGCGTTCGGTGGAACTACCAGCGTCGCGTGATTGAGCGGCTTGTCATAGCGTTATGGGGAGGCAATGGCCACTGCAAGATTCTGAGCATGAAAAACCCTCTTTGCAAATGGTGACCCTTTTTAAGTCTGTGAGTTTCTCGAGGATCCTCCCATCACGCAGTACATATTTTGAGCAATAGCCAAAAGAAAATCGCGTTCACGGACGAGAAAGCGAAAAGCAGGCCAAACTTAAAACAAGCGAGAAAAATTAACCACTTGGAAAAAAAAATTCAAAGAAAGCTTGAGTTGCACCGAAGCGCTTTGTTTAATAATAAGATTGCTTTCGGCGGCTGCGAATCTCAATGTGCGAAGACCGGGCTCATATGATGCTCTTTATGCTAACCGTTGTGTTCGTGGAATGAATGCCTTATTAACTGGAACTAAGCTAATATGGCTTCAGATTCGGTGTTAACTTTGAATGTTCCTTTCTCTGAATCACGTAACTACCGCCCTCCATGTGTGGAAAAACTTGGGTCGCGTGAATGGTCCGATAAATGCCGGCTTTATTTCCCGAGGAAGCGATTTGAGTCGGAAATTAAGCGAGGACCTGTTACCCTTTCAATTCTAACTCACGGCAATATGTTTATACGTGCAGACCTTTGTCTTTCTGCCCAGCATATGCGAGCATTCTCATAAAGCTTCGTTAGGGTCGTCTAGTTCACTAATTGTAGCATCAGAAGCTTCTCGACTAATATGCTGTCCATGTTCATTTTGCCGAGGTTGCCCGATAGGCTCGATGCTCGATTCAGGAAGGTGGCATGCTTTTCCATAAACAATGCGGAATGGCGACATACCCAAAGGTGTCTTAAATGTTGTTCTGTATGCCCAGAGTGCATCTTCAATCTTTTTCGACTAGTCCTTCCTAGAGTTGTTAACTGTTTTCTCCAGAATGGACTTTATTTCTCCATTGATACATGCAACGCGTTTGTGCGTGGGTGGTATCACTGAGGATGTCACGATGTGTACATCATACTTGTCTGAACTTTGTCAATCATCTTATTGTAGAATGGGTACAGATATCTGCATGTCGATTAACAGTCTTGGCAGCGAGTATGTGGCTGCGAAGGCGGGCCTTGCCTGGCATCATTAGGCGGGTTGGTATTGCTTGACCCACTTAGAGACATAATCTTGCGAAAAGATGTACATGTTATTATTAGATGGAAATGGACCCATGAAATCCATCTAAATCAACAGTTCTACTTCGGGGTGTGTGCATGGGGCGAGTTCGTCCTTTCTAGAAATGCTCCCCATTCGCTGGCATTTGTCGCATGTGGATACGAACTAATGAGCATCCTTAAATAAGCTAAGCCAGTAGAAGCCTGATTGAAGCACCTTAGTTGTTGTTCTCTGGCCACCAAAATGTCCTCCACATGGTAAAGTGTGGTAGCGGTTGAGTCTTTGTTCATTTTCATCTCAGGGTACACACATCTCACGATCACTTAGTGACTAATGCACGTATAGAATAGGTTCCTCCCAATAGTAGTGTTTCAGTTTGCGAAAAACCTCTTACATTGATAGCTAAATTATGGAGGGATCACCTTGTACAGTAATTCACGTGGTGTGCAAACCATGGAACACCCTTTTTGTCTTTAATGACTAGAGCTATCATCGGGGAAGTGCGTCATTCACTTGGATATCATCACTAAGCCGCTTCTAGCGTGATAGATGATCTCTGACTAGATTCTCAGGTTCACTTCTTATCTTTTCGTAATCCACTAGTCGAATTCTTTAGAATGAACCATGTGGATTAGTGCAGGTTTGGCGATCTTTTAGTCATCAAGTATTTTATGGCGGAATGATCAGTGTGAACTACTACCTTGTTGCCAATCAAATAAGGCCTGAATTTGTCAAAGGCAAAGACAATGGCCAATAGTTCTTTTTCCGTGGTGGCATAGTTCAGTTGGGCATCATTCAAGGTTCGACTAGCATAGTAGATCACCTGGAATATTCTTTTCTCTTTTACGCCTATGCTTGCTCCAATCGCATAGTCTTGCATCACACATTAGCTCAAATGGAAAAGCCAATCTGAAATTTGCTACAATAGGAAACGATACAATTTATCTTCGAGCTGATCTTGGCGCATGCTGTTCATCGAGCTCAAATGTTGTCCTTGGACCCCGGTAAATTCCGATATGACTTTGCAATCTCGAAGAAGTCTTTGATGAAGCGTCTATAGAATCCCGGTGTGGCCTAAAGCTTCTTATCCTTTTTACGGATGAGAATTGGAGTAATTTCTCGATTGCTTCAATCTTTGCTCTGTCTACCTCACATTCCTCTTCAGAAATCAGTGCTTGAAGTACAATGCCCTCTTGTACCATAAAATGGCACTTCTCCCGTTGAGTACAAGGTTGGTCTCCTCATCGATCAACACTTAGGCCTCGAATTCTCCGAACAATTATCGAATGAGCTACGAAGACCGAAAATCATCAAGATACCTCGATTGTTTTTCAGCCATATCGGAGAATATGGCCATCATACAGCGTTAGGTGTAGGCATTGCACGGCCCGAGAAGGGCATCCGCTGAATCTTGGATATGCAGTAGGGACATGTGAATGTTGTCTTCTCCTGATCTTCAGGGGCTATAGCTATCTGATTGTAGCGGAATATCCATCGAGAAATAGTATTCGTGGTCGAAGCTAATCTCGATCCCGACATCGATCGAAGCTTGTGATGGGAAATGATCTTTGAGTGGCCTTATTCGGTTCCGATAATCAATACAAAATTCTCCACCAGGTAGTATTCTGAAAGCTGATAATGTGTTATTCTCAGTTCTTATGATGGTTGTTCCTCCACTTTTTAGGTACTGCGTGCGGATTTACCCATCTGCTTATCGGAAATAGGATAAATCACCACGGTATCTAACCCTTTTAATACCTCCTTACGGGCCACCTCTTTCATAGTTGGATTCAATCTCCTATGTGCTTCCATTGAGGCTTATGACCATCTTCCAACAAAATCGATGCATGCACATAGAAGGGCGAATCCCTTTTAAATCGGCGAGAGACCATCCGAGCGCATTTTTGTGATCTCTAAGTACCCTCAATAACCTCTTTCCCCAGTGCATCGGGACCGCTGAAATGATCAGCAGTAGGTGGGAGGCCATCCCAAGATAACATACTTCAAATGGCTAGGTAATGGCTTTTGTTCCATCTTGGAGTGGTTGTTCAGCAGAATGTGGCGGCGTTTTAGTATTTTTCACCTAGCAATTCAAAATATTTCCTTATTAGGTTTGAAGGAATCCATCATTACACATCCTCCTCTGCCTCTTCGCCCATATTTTCATAATCACTACGTGCTAGGCTAGCCTCCGAAAGGATCGTTGAGACCACTTTGAAGCTAGACACTATAGCCTCCACGGTCTACTGTCATGAAATCATATCCTCTCTGGGGATGTCTCATAGCTTGAACCGTTGAACTTGACTTCATCCCCTCCTGCGCTCGATTTTAGCTCTTCCCTCTGAACGTCAATCATTGCTCTGCCAGTTGCAAGAAATGGTCTACCCAAGATTATGGGTATTTCTTTATCTTCTTCCATATCTAATACAATGAAATCTACTAGGAAGATAAACTTGTCAACCTTCACTAAGACATCTTCTATCACCCCTCTCGGATGCTTTAAGGACTTGTTAGCTAGCTGGAGTGTGACTGTAGTTGGGCGGGCTTCTCCTAACCCCAACCGTCTAAATATGGATAGGGGCATGAGATTATCTTGCTTTTAATCACATAAGGCTTTCTCTCGAGATAGCATTTCCAATGGTCACGGATAGGTAAGCTACACAGGTCTTTTGGCTTTTTGCGCAGGCTTCCTGCGAAGGATGTACTTGCTCCTCGATTAGGTTAAGCTGTTTAAATGCTGCTAGTCTTCTCTTCACGAGACAGAGATGTCCTTCATGAATTTGACATAACTTCGGCATTTGTTCGAGCATCGTGGCGGAATATTGATGCGGTTTCTTCATGCCTCCATAAACTTGGTGAGCGCTTATCAGTATGCTTCTTTAGGCCGGGATGCGGAATTGGGGCGTAGTTGTGAACAATCCTTAGCTGCAGTTTCTTCTCCCACAGATTGTTTCTCTTGGGGTTGTTCTCTACGTATTATCATTATTGGTACGGAAGACTTCTCCGGTTTCTACCTCCTCACGTAAGCTCAAGGGTTTCCTTTTTTCTCTTGACTCTTTGCTATTGCGCGTGATTGCTTTTTACATGTTCATTCCCCTCTTTGTCTCGGGTTCATACGAGGTTGTGAAGCGAGAACCAGCGCCTTTGTGATAGATTGGCCATTTGGCCCATCTGTACCTCTAAATTTCTCAGCTATCTTTGTGGTTGTTCAATTGGGTGGCTTAGTGTTGCATATTCGCCTTTGTCTCATTCATAAGAGCGGTATGTGAGTGAGCATTCTTGAGGACTTGTTGAGTCACGCTTTTCTCGAGGAGGTGGATTGGCTCACTCGGGGTGGTGGCATGTTGTTGATTGTTCACTCATCGACCTTGAAGCGTGCGACTGGCGGCACAGTGTGCCACCCTTGGCCTTGATTTTGGTTTTGATAATTGTTGCCCCATCTTTGACCTGTGTATGGGCCGACTAAGTTAAACCTTGAAACATCTTGGACTGCTCTACAGGTTTGGTTTTCCGTGGCATTCTGTCTTCTTTGTCTTTATCCTCCACATAATTCACACAACTCCATGGTTAAGTACATGTAGTGGGAGATACCTTGTTGTCTCGTCAGTTGTTTAGTAAGTTGTCGCGACGCCGATAGCAGTGTGAGAACCTCGTTATCTGTGCCACCTATAGCCTTCACTGGTGTAGTCTTCTCTCTCTAGATACGATTATTATTAGTAACGTCTTCCAAAGATTTCATATGCTTGGTCGTGGTCTTCTTGATTAGCGACCCTCCTGGCGGGGCATCGATCAATTCTAGTGGCATTCCTCAGGCGTTATAGAAAGTATGGACATCCATCTTGATCGATGTGTGGACACTTCCTCAACGATTGGCTGAAATCTATCCCATGCTTCTGTCAGGTTCTCTCCTCTAGTTGTCCAGTGTTGATCTCTTGCACGATTGTGTAATTTTTGCGGGTGGGAAGAACACAGTGGGAACTACACTAAGTCGTTCCATGAAGTAATGGTCGGTGGTTGACTAGTCAACCAGTGGCAGCTCTATCACTTGTGAGAGTGGGAACAATCTCAACCTGAGTGCCTCTTCTGTGACCCCATTGTACTTGATCGTGTTGCAGACTTCGAGGAAGTTGGTCAAATGCATATTTAGATTCTCATTGGGCAATCCGTGGAACAGGATGTTCTGGAGCATCTATAAGGTTACTAACTTCAACTCGAAGTTGTTTGCCTGAATAGGTGGTCTTCGGATAGCCGTCTGAACAACTGTAGGCGGTAGGGCAAACTCTTCTAGCAACATGTATGGATCATCTGATTTGTATCGGCTGGGTGCATGATTCTTCAGATTATTCCATTGCGCGGTCACTTTGCGGCTATTTGCTCATGGCCTGAATCATACTCTTCATTTGTTACTGCATGATTGCTAGATTTACAATTTTGTCTTTGTTCTCGGTTCTCGGCGTGTCGGTGTAAGGTTCTTTTCATTTCGAGGATCGAATGGATGTAATTAGGCCGACCCATAGTGTTGTGTACTCATATGTAACATTTGCCTTAAAACGAAGACCAAAATTACGGCACTTATAAAACAAAATAAAAACAAAAATTCGAAGTAATATCTATGCCTTGATATCAATGTCAACACTAAGCTTTCTCCTCGGCGTGGCGCGAAAACTTGATGGCGCGGCGTGATGTGTAAAATATATCACGTCGTAATGCGCGAGTTGCAGCGTCGTATCAAATGTCCTGATTAATACCTAAAATAGGATATCGATCCCGCGGGGAAAAGTCGTTGATTCTTGAGTTTAGCCTTTGAATATTATCGGACGTAGACTTTAGTGACAAATTAACTAATGTGTGAGGTGAAACTAATCTAATTTATCTTAGTAATTTCTTGTATTGTGGGGGAGACCCAGAACATGTCTCCCCTACCGCCTGATGGATTACTACCTAGAATGGTTACTATTCAATCTATTCATGACTCATTGATGACCCGGGGTGATCGTGCCTCTGAGATACCCTCTCAGCGTGTATCAAGCTATCTCGCTAACGAGGGTTGGGTGTATCTACTACTGACCCGATACTCAGCAGCAAATGTGCTAACCTTAATCTCACCCTCGGAATCGGGATATCTCTATGTCTTGTGAATTGACCGAGGAGGTCGCTCTATTCGAATCACTCAGGCGTCCTCATCTCTCAATCTCGGATACCCAACAAAATCATGCTAATGTTGGCCAGACATCACATGTATATAAATCACAGATATAGAGTAGATACTAACAAGTCATAATTAACTGAATAATATTAAATCCAAATCTTTAATCCATGCAATCATGACAGGGTTCAACAAAACCCTAGATATGAAACTAGAACATACTGGAAGTAACTACACAAGTACTCAATCTATAAAACATCAGCAAGTTTATCATAAAAGAAGAAAATACAAAAGTAGGTCTCTTCTCATTGTCAAGTCGGCTAACACTGCCTTTGTGCCCTTGTTCGTGCGTTCTTCGATACCCTCAAATTCTGGCCCCTTTTGCTTTTAATGATTGTAATGGAGAAATCACGCTGACGTCGCGACGTTGAGGCGTCGCGACGTTGAGGCGTCGCGACGTTGGCCACTTGTTGAGTTCTTCTTCATGTTGACGGGCTTATCGCGGCGTTCCTGCCCGACATCCTTTCCTTCTCATTTCAGCGGTCCCCAAAAGCGCGTTCACGCTATTCACAAAATGCAAGAATCAAATATCGGGCCATAGGAAATCGTGGTAACTATAAAATTAAAAATTAAAACCATAAAATGAGACCGGAGTGAGCATGAGTGTTTTAGGCACTCATCATTTTATTCCAATTTTCAGTTTAACATGACATGCATATATCATAAAACCATGTTTTTTATATCAAACTATACTCATGTTTATTCAATTTCACATGCTTTCACTTTACAAATCATTGATCATATCAAAATATGCATTCTCACATGCTTTCAAATTTACTTAACTCAAATCATGAGATTTAAGCATATACTCCCAAGGATGTATTTAGTTTACAAATCCCATTACACTCGTCAGGATGGTTATTTCCTTTGTCTATACAATTCACATTCATGGCGATTCCGTTCGATGAATCCTGTCCTTTGTCGATCGGTAATGTGCTTACATTTAACAATTTACATCCCCATCATGATGAATGCCGGTTGTGCACCGCCCGTGTGATGCATTTAAAAGAATTCCTGCGCCTTCACTTGACCAGATGTCGATTGGTGCATCCATCATGTGGGACATTTTAACAATGCCATACACCATCATGGCGGATCTTAGGTGGTGCATCCCACCATGTGAGACATTGCACAATTAGTTTACCTTCGCAGCCAGGATGTCAATTGGTGCATCTAATGAGTCTTAAACTCATATATTTTTAATCCATTTTTCTTGCTTATTTTTAGTATTTTAGAGCTGTTTTAATGCCAAATTATGGAATATTTACAAACTTTGTGTTTTGCAGGAGTTAATTCAAAAATGAGAGATTTCAATGATAAGAAAAACGACAATTAGCTGCGGTCTCTCAGTCACTCTTCCACGAGTTCGGTGTGTCGCGACAAACTTCAGTAATTTACCAAAGAAACCATGTCGCAACAACACATTTCACGTGTCACAACACCATAATCGATTGTTAAAAATTGAGCTAGGTCACGACGAGCGATGATGGCGACGAGAGAATGCGAGAAAAACATATCTTGGTCATTGGGGAACAAAATAGTTTGTGTTATGACATAATGCCAAACTGAAGGCAGAATATATGTCACGAAAGAACCCTCTTCTGTCGCGACACTGACTTCGGCAACATGAAAAAGTTTGTTGAGACAGAAAAGATGTTGGAGAAGAAGTTTAGGTCGCATCAAGAAAACTAGGTGCGACGAAGAGATTGCTTAATGGATGAGCCGGCACAGTTACAACAAGGAGGGTCAATGTTGCGACATACTTCAAGCTTAAAAGTTGTTTTGATGTCGCGACATAGATCTTGGTCAGCGACAAAGTGTTGAACAAAAGTGCATCGAAATATGAATCGACAACGCGGTGTTTAAAAAGCGAAAAGTTGTGTCGCGACCAAAAAAACTAGGTCATAAAAGGAAAATATGCTGCATACAGAAAAGTGTCGTCGCGACATAACATATTTGGGGTCGCGACATGCAAAACATCCCCAACACAAAGTCAGTTCTTGACATCAAAATGAAGTTGTAACGAGGAGCATGCTAAGTGGCAACGAACTGTCGCGACGGACTTTTAGGTCCGTGAGAGGGTTTCCACAAATGCAAACAAGTCCTATCACGACATAACAAACTAGGGCGCGACAAAACGAGTAAGCTGAACATAAAGTAATCTTGTTGCGACATGAAATTTGTGTCGCAACAACAAATATTTGACGAACACCAAGAAGTCATGTCTGACATCAACGAGGTACCTTGAAGTCGGCTCAATGGAAACAAGCCTCTGTTGCGATAGAACTTTCTGGGTCGCAATAGAAATGAATAATACAAGACAGTGTAGTAACATAGCCTGAACAGAGATAATGTCGCGACATGAAAACTTTGGTCGCGACACCAACTTGCAGAAGCTAGACTGAAACAATGTTGCGATGTGATTATCGATGATGCGACATAACTATTTGAGGAAATGCACAAAATACTGTCGCGACAAAGGAAACTCTGTCGCGACAGAGTTATCATACTGAAAGGAAGAAGATTGTCGCAACAACCATACGATGTCGCAACTTAAGCAAGAAGGAGCATAAGATCTTCAAGTCACGACCAGATATTTTATACTGCATCGAGACACAAAACTTCTATCGCGGCTAACTTCTAAATTCGTAACAAAGAAGGCAAATATAGACCCAAGTAGGGATTGTAAATAGCATCAAATTTGAGAAGCAAACTATTAGAATCTATAAATAGAAGCTTGGTGTGAAGCGAAGGCGGTCGAGTTAGCAATGACAAACAGTACTAGGGAATTTGAGACTCTTTTGTATTATATATTTTTCTTTTTTTATCTTTTTTCTTATTAGATTTAGTTTTAGCGTGAGATTTTGATTTTATTCTTTGGATTTGAAGCAACAAATTGTTGAAGTTTTTGAAAGTGAAATTTAATCTTTAGAAATTCCTTCTGATGCCATTTGAATTCAATGAACTCTAGGCAAGCAGGAACTCATTTCTTAGTTGATTGATTAGTGGGGTACTGTCGGTATTTCAATGTATGATGTAATCCGAGTTTTAGAACACAGCTGGTGGGAAGATGCGTGTTAGTTTGGTCTTTCTGCTAATCAGAGAAAAAGAAAAAAATTTCCAGAGGAGTTGAATGTTGAATTTATTTTGAATGGTGTTGTTCTTTAAATTAATTGATTTCCCGATTTTATTGCTTATACCCATAAAGGACTGTTAATGCGGCTCACGATTTCAAGGAGGCCCTCAAAGAGATGGAGATTCCTAAGAGCTTAGACAAGTTACTTATGAGGTATGTGGTAGCCCCTAAAACCGAAGTCAGTTGACTACCCGATCGGCCGCGGAATCTGAGTGAATGTGAGTTGCAGAGCCACCGCCAATCGGGCGAGTCTCCTTTTAATACGGAGTTCTGCAATCTGATACTGCATATGCCTATCTGGCTCCAGGTCGATATGATTTTCAACATGAGTAAACGGCCATAGGCCCGTAAACAATACTCATCACAATATACCACTATGAATCGACTATATCGATAGTTACAGGATTGAAATATTTACTCTTATCCGACCCATATATTAAAATTAGTGAATTCTAATACATGTATGAAGTCATCAAAGCCCGCAAATAAACTCTTCTAGAACACGGCCTCTAGAATGACTGAGTCTCGCCATAGCTCACTGTAAAAAGGGTCCCACGACGGGTATTTAAGCTCGATGGGAGAATCGCCACTAAGTGGGCTACTCACCACCTAAGTCTTTGTCACGATGTTCAATTTAAACACACATTCAAGCAAGTCATGAAGTCCTACTTGAATGTCACCATGACCAACTTCGGATCAGAGTCCTCACCCAGAGCTCTCTCACACTTTCGCCTAAGCCTTGTATGAGAATTTATTGTTTATTAGTGGACAACCCTCAGATGTGTATATATATATATATATATATCAAATTGGGCACTCAAACGATTGATATATTATTTGTTTGTGGACTACCCCTCAGATGAATATCAATTGGACCGCTCAGACGATTGATATTTTAAATTTGGACTACCACTCAGATAGTGTGTTTTTAGGCAATATAGAGGCAGATTTTATACGGGCTAGATCTCGTACACTTCATAGCTCCTATAGTCTTAGGATGTTCAGTGCATATGGAATGCATGTATGCCATTTCGACCACAGTCTAATCATGCAAATATGTAGCTTGCATATTCATAATATCAAATCACACAATCATGTCATGTAATTTTCACATTTCAAACATATAAAAAATTAGCTCGCTTGGGCTAATAACAAGCACGAGCAATTTAATTTAAATCACTAGACGAACACATATTTTCACAAAATATAATTTTAGAACTTTGTTTAGGGAATGATGAAGCATACATTCTTATTAGAAAAATCTGAATCGACGGTGCTTGGTGAACCCTTGATCACGGCCATTCCATTGATAGTACCAAGCAGACATTTATTACCTGAATTACACAAGGCTTCTGAAGCGGCCAGGTGCCCGTACGAGTTTGCTCCAATTTTTTGTTTAAAAATTTATATCAATTCGGTCCCAAGGTTTGGGGCCGTCCAGTTCTTTCCCTCACTGACCTCGTTCTCAAACATCGACAAAACACTTAAAATAGGAATAAAACTCAAGTAGGAGAAAATCCTACATCTTGCAGGTTGTCAAAAAGCTCTAAATCTGGTACCACCTTAAAAGCCCTCTCAGGTGTAGAAGCGGTTCTTCTTCTTGTCCGGCCATGACGGTTGGATCAGCGTGTATTTAAGAAGCACGACTCTCTCAGCTGAAACGGATCTAAAGCTCGCTCATCTATTTTTTTCTTTCTCACATTTTTGTTCCATTTGAATGGGAGAAACGACATCTGTGGTTGTCGCTGGTGACTTAAAAATCAAATTAAAATGACCATTTTGTCCCTCTTTTACCAAAATTGATATTCGGCACTATCTCGGCCGTCCATTTTCATCATTTCTCTACTCACATTCCATATGGCACATGAGTACGTATTATCTTTGTGTTTCGTCCCATCAAAATATCGTTCCACGACACGGCGATGCTCGAAAAAGCGTGTCGACTCATTGTCTCGGAATATTCTGATTTTACGTGCAAGCTAGATTTGCGAGACGATTCAACGGTACAATCCGTTCATCTTCCTAGATCCCAGAAATTAATTCAGATTTTTAACCGGGGAAATAACAATTTGTACTTTCGAAGTGCGATTTTGCCCTTATTCGAAATTGGAATTTCTCGGGTCTTACGGTATGCTAGACTATTGAAGGGTAATGAGCTCTAAGGTTCTTAGATAAATCCTCAATTTGCATGGTTTGAGAATAGAATTTGAGTGATATCGATTTAATCGATTGAGATCTCTCGCCCATTGTGGTTTGGAAGAAGTGGTCTTGATCCGTGTTAGGCGAGATCTAATCAAGGAGAAAGAGAGAAAAACTCTTTCAAATATTAATAAGGATGAGACACCATTCATTTTTTAGAAACCCTAGTAGCCTTACTGTCTTATAATCTGCGGTCTGAAGAAATGAGTATGAAGTATTGGAAAAATAAAATACCCCGGATCTTACCAGAGAAATTCTATTACAAGTAATTGATTAGGAGATCATGTTTTGGAAATGAACATGAACCTCTACTCAATGAAAAGTATGGTTAGAAGGAGGAATCGAACGCTATACTACCTTGCCTCTTGACAAATTGATTCAACTGGGGAAAATATAATGAGATTAGGATCTACGAATTGATAATTTCAGCCCAGTGAAATCCAGTGTCCCCACTTCATTGATAATCTTGTTCAGTCCAGTTTACATTTAGGATTTAATTTTTCCTTTTATATTAAATGAAAGATTCTAGTTATTAAAATTCTTATTAGGTTGCTAAATTTTCATCTAAACTAGACATTCAAATAGTGTAGAACTTGAATAGTTGGGGTAGTTGAAGTTTAAATTCCTTTCAATCTCTGTGGGAACAATATTCGGACTTATAGGTCCACTTTATTACTTGTATGACCTGTGCACTTGCAATTTTTAAGACCAAAGTAAATTTTTAATTGAATTTATTGACAAAATTATTCTTCTTATGAGCATACAATGTATGTTTGGTCTTAACAAGTTTTTGGCGTCGTTACCGGGGATTAGATAATAATCCTTTGATGATGGTGTTTTAAAATTTGTATATAGCATTTGGTCTTATCAAGTTTTGGCGTATTGTGGGGTTAGATAATAATCCTTTGATGATGGTGTTTTAAAATTTGTATATAACATTTAGGTCATATCAGATTTTTTGGCAACATTGCAGGATAGAAAGAATTTCAAAATCAATATTAAGACAAAAGAGAGAAATGCTAATTTGGACATTTTTCTTTGCTTTACAAAAATTTCAGAAAATCAACAAATAACATTTTTAACAGCATGGCTGAATAAGCTACTGATCTTTTTGGAAGCCTAATGAATATATAATTTTTGTTACCACTTACTCAATTTGATTTCAGTGTGTTTCCATTTTCAGGAAGGTATTAAATGCACAGAAAATCAAAAGCGAAGTTCTTTGCCTCACAGATACGTAAATTGAAAGAACCACGAAAAAATCAGAAAAGGCTACGATCTTGAAGATAAAGTATAGCTAATCAAATAGAAAGATTGCAAACTATTCGGAGAAGAAGAAGCAAAGGGACCATAGAGACCTAACACAAGTGGAAATTTTAGGCCCATCATTTTAAGAAGAATGTTACTCTTGTGAAATGACCCCACTATTGAAATAAACAATTTTGGGCTGAAGCCGGCTTTGATTACAATGGTTTAGCAACACCGAGTTCAGCCTGCCGAAGATCGAGCCGGCATCTAGGGAGATTTATGGGATGCCAAACAACATGGCCAGATAGATTGAGACCAAATGTAATCAAGCTTCAATTCTTCCCATTCTCATTGAGATGTACCGCGACCACATGGTTGACTCAATGCCGGTCGGATCGATAGATACTTAGGAAGAACTAGTAGGCATTCATGAGCGATTTTCCCTCCGGCTCTCCTTTAGCGAGAGAAGAGAAGAAATCATTATGTTCAAGCAAGGGGAGGATGAGAGTCTCTACACTACATAGGAGAGATTCAAGAGACTGCTGAAGAGGTGCCCTATGCATGGAATAGATTTAACAACTCAGATGGACATTTTCTACCATGCCATGAATTATACCTCCAAGGGTATAATTGATGCATCCTGTTGTAGAGGTTTTAAAAGAAGAAGTGCAGAGGAGGCAAGGCAAGTTATTGAGCCTTGCCCGAATGCAACTACGAGACTCATCTGAATCTTGGGACCAGCGACGGGATAGAGGAAATGTTGGTTGATTAGACGGGAACTACATCCATAGAAGCTAAGCTTGATGCAATAATGAACAAGCTGAGTAGTAATGAGAGGAGAATGCACATTGCACACGAAGTTAGAGCAGTGAGAGAATGAAGGAGAAATAGTGCCAAGGGGTATGAGGAATAAGAGCCCTATTAAGTTGAGGAAACAAAGTATATGAATGAGCAAAGTTACCATGGCCCCCAGCCCCAGCACTGAGCTACTCTACTTGAATGAGGAATACGAGGCACCGTATGGTGGAGCCACAGCAGGCCTTAGACATGGGCGGGGGGCCCTGCCGCTGAGGCTTATACTGAGCTGAGTTCCGGCGTGATAGCAACATAAGGACAACGGAGAAGTATCGAGGTAGAAAGACTGGACATGCAGGTCGGGTCTTTATGATTCATGATAGAGCGAGGATCCTGAATGTGCATGAGAAAAAGTTCTTGAACGAGAACTTTCAAGCTAACCTGTTTGTGTTTCAAACAAATATCGTCTTCTGTTCGAAACTTGGAGACTCAGTAGGCGGTTGTACAACCTTGCATTGGTCAGGAAATACATTTCCCGACAATGCTACAAGGTCGATCCTAAAGATCTCACCAAGCACGCAGTAGAAGTGGTGATGAACCTGGAGACCGAAAATGTAGGACCAAAGCATGCGGGGAGACTAAATGTGAAGAAGAAGCTCATACTAAGGAGCAGACAAAAGAATGTTGAAGAAGGGCAATTGCAGCTGAAATGTCACAGCTAGGGACATTAAACTAAGCAGCTTCTTGGGAGGCAACCCAAGAAGGAATTTTCAATTTGTTTGTTTTTGTTTAGTTTGACTTATTCAGTAGAATTTTGTGTATTTAATGTTTCAGCTTAATCTGTTAGTAGTTTTATTTTAGTTGTTGTTTACTCAAAATTCTACTGAATAAGTCAAACTAAAAAAAAACAAACAAATTGAAAATTCCTTCTTGGGTTGCCTCCCGGCCTTAGTTAATGTCTCAAGCATTTCTTTGTAATTTACAAACAAACATCTTGGGGAGACTAAATCGATGAAAAGCTCATACTAGAGGAGCAATAGAATCTTGAAGTAGAGTGACTAATGTCTAGCTAGGGACATTAGTAGCGGCTTCTTGGGAGGTAACCCGAAGGAATTTTCAATTTGTTTGTTTTTTTAGATTTGACTTATTCGAGTGAATTTTGGTATTTGATGTTTATTAATATGTTAGTAGTTTTATTTTAGTTGTTGTTGATTTTTATAGGAAAATGAAGAAAAATTCAAAGAATAACCATTTTTAAAAACAAATAGTTTCCAAAGAAAAAATAATACGAAAATGACTATAAAGGGAGTAATTCCAATTCCACCATTTTCTCTTTAAGGATAATGCCTCATCAGAATCTTTTGGAAATGTTATGTTGCTTGAATAAAAACATATTACAAGATATTTGGGCATGGAAGATTGAATTAAGAACTGAGTCTGAGTGGATATAGGTTGTTTTAAATGTATTATGAGAGAAAACATGAGAAATATGTAATTTCAAAAAACTTTAGTTAAGTGTCGCAACATGCTTTTTCTATGTCGTGACATAGTTGAATTAGGAAGCAAATTTAAAAAGAAATTTATGTCCCAACATAAATATGTTCTATCACGACATAAATTCAAATTGCCCTGAAAGAAATGTCACAACATAGTCTGCTGTGTCGTGACATTTGATGGGCTCTCTACAAAGAATGTTGAATCTACTATGCATAGAGACTTTCTTTATGTCGCGATAAATTAAGACGTCTGGAGACCAGGGATAGTAATTGTCGTGACATTTAATGTAACACCTGATGAATCAGTTAGCTTATAAATGGAAATTTTTGAAATTGAATAGCACCTTTCTCATAAACTCCCACCAGTCGGCTTCTCTACTCGAGTCTCTCACTAAATCTCCTCCTACAAAACCCTAGGATTCGAAACCCTAACCTTACCATGTCTTATCCTACCACCTGATTCCAAACCTCACGAAGTCATGGAAGAGTACATTGAGTTGAGAATCAAACGACAAGGTTTGAGAAACAACCGAGTGAAGTTAGGAAAGGGATGATGACCTTGAAAGAGAATTATCAGACAATGGAGATCAAGAAAAAGAAAAAGGAACTAATGAAAGTGGGGGCGAGAAGAGGAAAAACATAACAGACTATTTCATAAAGGGCAACAACTTTAATGGAAGAAAGTTTGAAGAAAAGGGGCTTCATTGCTGAAAGGGGGTTTAAAAAGGCTATCTCTCCTTTTGCTAAAGTGCTTGAAAAGAGAGGATGGCAGTCATTGGGTGAACACAGAGAGCCTAATTGTGCTTCTCTAGTGAAAGAATTCTTTACGAACATGCTAGAGAAAGAAGGAAAAAAGGTATATGTCAGAGGACATTGGGTGGAGTGACAAAGAGCGATCAGCAGTTGTTCAATGTCTAACGTGTGCGAGATGGTCTGAAATTCAAAAACATATTAAGGAACGAAACTCCCGAAAATAAGTAAGGCCTACTAGCAGTTGAAGGGAGAATGGAAAGGACAGAGCCACTGCGATCCATTGCTAGAGGAGACTTAGCTGGAGAAGCCAATGGTTCTACTTTATCAAATGTCATACGCCATCTAAGGATGATTTAGAAAGCGAGATCTTTAATATTACAACAAATTATATTAGAAATAATTTGGATTGTTCTTGAGATAATAACTCTTATTAAAAAATTAGATAAAGAAAAGATTAGTGTTTAATATACTCAAAAATAACCTAGAAAAAAATATTTAAGATTATTCACTCATATATATTGACTTTATTTATCTTATTTATTTAAAGAATTAGTACATGTAGAGATTCGATAATTTCACATAAAGAATTAGTCATATAGATTTTCACGAAAATAGTGATAAAATCAGACTGTAAGAAAACCTTAGACATTTATTAATGGCTTAATATAATAATTACATAGAAACATTAGATATAGTCCCTCTCCTATAGAACCAAATCGGCTATAATATTATACTAGAAAACACCTGAAAAAATAATTAACTTAATGAAAACTCTACATTATAGATTTATCAGAGTAACATATAGAAGAGATATTATAAAAGGTATAAATAATTTAGAAATCTAGGAAAATAAGAAAATCAATAGCAATACCTAGACATATACTTTTGGAACAAGTAAAAACAAACAAAAAAGTAATGAATAGCAGAAGATCATTTTCAAGAGTACCTAGAACAATATTTGAAATAAGGGAAACAAGTAGTAATAATGATCGATTGCTTAGACAAGCTGATAAATATGGAACATAAATAGCTGAAATCATAGATCCATAAATAGAATATAAAAACTTTAAAAATTAATGGTTTAAAAATACAGAGGCAGGAAGTATGTATATAAAAGGAAATATTTGAAAAAATAAATAAATTTATAAAATGTATTAGAGGAAGAGATCAATGTTTGAGGAAATGACCCCAGTACACTAGACTATTAGGAAAAAGTATAATAGACAAATTAAGAAAATATTATAGCTTTTGTCATTTAGGATTAATAACTATAGCTGTAAAGTTAAGAAGGAAAGGTTTAGGAGCAAAAACACTAGTACATATATATATGATGATAGTTGGACGGATATGGGAAAAGCGATGATAGCAAGTCTGAAGTAGATATGAATAATAACTTATAGGAATAGTATATTGTGCAGATTTTATGAGTGAGCCTTGACACAACAAGATATTAAAATAGGAATTAAAACAAAAGGATATGAACAACAAGTAAAAGGTAGTAATTTAGTAATTAATATAGGATTTATTGGAAGATGTACAAATTATGCAGATAATAAAGTAAAAATAAAAGTAGAAGATGTAGTAAATCTCTTAACCACCAAAGGTGTAGGAATGGTTAAACCAAAAGCATTAAGCACATAAAATCTAGTAGGATTAGAATGGGATCCGAAGATTTGTAAAGAGCAGAAATAGTTATGCAAAATCCTCTTTAGTATACCCAAAATGCTCTAGGAAAAACTAGTATAAGATTTATAGACTATAAAAGAATGACACAAGAAAGTGAAGAATACCAAGAAGAATTAACATAGACAAAATAGGCTTTGTAACTCTAAAAAGGAAAGAGATTACGATAAAAGAAACCTCTGTAAATGACGGAGTAATAGTAGGAGAAGAAGATTTGTGAAAATAGATACATTAGCTTAGAAAAGGAAGATAGAAGGCGAAAGATTGATCCTATGATATTTTTAAGGAAATATTGTAGTAATAGAATTAATAGAAGATGAAAAATGAAACCATAGAATCGAGATGCGACTTAGAAATGATGGAAGATGAAATAAACACTTGCAACTTCTCCTACACCATTTTGCTAGAAGCCCGACCTATGGATAAAAGACCTGATAGTGGAAGAATTTACCAAGACCACAAGCACACTATGAAAACATACCTATGACTTCAATCATATGATGAATCCATAGATTTTGACCCCGAAGACCTTACACACAATAGAAAAACCCTATAAGTTTCAAAGACAGGCCTCAAGACAAATACTAAATATAGCAACTCATGATCCACAATTATGGAATAGTGTAATAGATGTATGGAAGTATCCAGTAGTAGCAGAAGTTTGGAAAAATATACCCAAGAAACGAACCCTAAAACTATGTACAAATATTTAGAAACCTTTTTGGGAGAAAGTATTAGGGCATTATGGAATATACAGGAACAAATTTTAGGAAAACTACAGCGGTATGCTTAAACTAGGAGCTAATCCATATAATTTCATGACAATGCAAATAGAGACTATAAATATATAAAAAGTGCGCCAATCATTCTACATTTTGTCTTTATTTCGAGGAAATGGATTTAACGAAAATTAGGAGAAATTATGGCCTTTTTGAAATCTAAGAGTTACAGATTTGATGCAAGTCGGCCGTGGAAGCAGTCGTGAATGTCGGGTGACGAGCACATCTCCACTAATCGAGCGATCTCCTTTGTCGGAGAATCTACCCCTTAGTACATAACTTTGTACTTCGTCCAAACGACCACATAGGGTCGAATGAGGAAGTAAATAATGGCCACTTGGGCCCTGCATCATCACTCCAGCCAATAACAGCCAGCAAATACATATCGCATGTTTCAAGGTTGATAATTCACTCTTATACAAACATATATCAAATTTTAGAATTCTAGCCATGTAGACATAATGATAACCAAAGCCGCGCCCAGCTTTCTTCAGGCAGGCCTCTGGGACGGCGAGTCTCCTCGTCAAACATACTGTACTTGAAAAATATGTTCCCTTGATAGGGTGAGCTAGAGCTCAGTAGTGGAATCACCCTAAATGGGCTACTCTCCACCTAAGTGCATATGCAATGCTCCAATGAAAACAAACATTCAAGTAAATATGTGATCTAGCAGATATCTGCATGTAAAAACTCATATCCAGTCCTCACCCAGGCTCTATCACGCTTGCCTAAGCCACGTATGAGAAACATTATTTTTAACAAAGATATTTGTTATTATTTGTGGACTACCCTCAGATATAAGTAGTGGACATTTCAGATGTTATATTTGGTGGACTACCCTCAAGAGATATCGATTGAGGCAGGCCTCAGACGATTGATATTTTATATAGACTACCCTCCGATGTATATCAATTGGGCCGACTCCGACGATTGATATTTTATATGGACTACCCTCTGATAATTATTATTTTTAGTCAACCCTCCGAAACCATTCTCTCAAGAATCACCTCCTGCACTCACTCCTATTGTTCTACAAGGTGCCCAGTACTATATGGGAAATGCATGATGCCAATTCGATACAATTCATATAACACGTACGAGAATATATATAACATGATATACATTTACATAATTTAATCACACAAACATGTTATGTAATTTCACAATTCTCTACACTAAAAATTAGCTCACTTGGGCTAATTATCAGCAACGATTGGAGTTTGAATTACTTCGACCGACATTATTCCACAAAATTATTTTGTAGACAAGCGATCTCGAACGATGAAACCCTCTCGGAGTTCTTGTTAGTTCTGACTCCTATTACATTTTCCACAATTCAAGCCATTTAGGCCTCATACCTCCAACACAAGATTTATTTCACTGAAATTTATGAAATAAACACCCAGCTTGACCACGATCACAATTTGTGTATTTGGGCTCCATAAATTCACCAATCATAGAGTTCCTTTAGGGCAGAGATTTATAGCCATTCAGACCGTATACACATCAAAGCATTGTCATTTGTTTCATTTCGCAATTAACAACCCAAACAGCCCGTAAAGCTGTGCAGTTTTGCTCCATGAACTCCCAAAATTTGAGAATTTGGTCCCAGGATTTTGGATTAGTCGAATGTTTAAGGCCTCAATCAAACATTATAAAACACTTAAATAAAATTATAAACCCAAATAGGATAAATCCTACCTCTTGGGTTTGTGAAACTCCGCCGGAGTCACGTGTAGGCCTCTCCTCGTAGACGACTTTCCTTCTTGGCGCCTTGAGTTTGTGGTCGGATCTTAGTAAACCTAGAGAGAGTCTCTCTCTCTCACTCTAAAAACTCCATTTAATTTGCTTGCCCGTCCACTTCCCGACCTCTGCATCTTTTGACCTTCAAAAGAAAAGAGAAGACCACTATGCATGTTTTATACATCCTCGTTTAAACAATTCCAAACCATTTTATCCCTTAACGGCTTTTCGACATTGGCACTATCCGTATCCATTTCCATCATCTCTACCCATGCACCTTGTGTAACATAGGTACATGTTATATGTGAGCTTTAATACATCGGATTTAAGTTTTCGGCACCCAAACTCGATGCCTCGGCGTGCAAGTCCCCGATTGTCTCGGTCGACGTGCTAGGTAGATTCGCGAAGAGCGATTCAATCTGTTTAGTCATCAGGATCCTAGAAAATAAATTTTGGATTTTTTATCAAAATTACGATTTTACCCTTTTTCCAAAAATTGATTTCTCGGGTCTCTTGTTTCTCCCCTCCTTAAAAGGAATTTCGTCCGAAATTACGAATGATCATTTATCACTCACGTCGTATGCAACGTACACCACCTTTATGCATATGAAGCTAGTCATTTAAATCTTTACATTAGTAGAGACCACGTGTATCGTACTAAACAAGGGATAGGTGGCACCACATCGTGTCCTCGACTCCGTTGACTCCTCCACTCCATGGTGTATGCCGCGCGCCTGACTATCCTCCGCAGTCTTGCTTAGCAAGGCGATCATGGCTATCAAAATGCTGCGGTCCCTCCTCGAGGTCCGTCGGTGTCCCAGCCTCGTCATCGATCCATCACGTAATTTGGATGCGGAGTATGTAGAGCATTGGGAGCGTAGAAATACCTCAGTGGACACTGACATCTTGGCCAGTGCGTATTAGTGCATACTTGATGCCTACTATCCGGCTCGAGTATCTCGAGGGCCAGAATGAACCTCGGCGATAGCTTCCCCCGCTTGCCGAATCTGACCACTCCTCTCTTAGGTATGACTTTCAAGAAGACGTGATCACCAACCTCGAACTCTAAGGGTCGACGTGCTTTCAGTATAGCTCTATCACCCAGGCTTTGAGGCGAGTGAGAAGACAACTGTCGTGTCAGGTTCACTTCTCAGGGTGTCTCTGGTGGGTCAGGGACCGGGTGGAGCTCCTCTCCCCACCTCGGTCCAACATAGTGATGACTGCATGGCCTCCCAGCGTCCTGATGCCTCATATGATTGCCATCGTATACTCTTTGTGTATTGTTGTGAGGCGAATTCTACCTAAGGGCAAGTGCTCTTCCCGGCTACCCATATGATCCGGGAGCGCATGCTCGTAGCATGTCTCTGCTCACATATAGTCCTCTCGGTGACCATGCATGCGAGGGTGGAAAGATTGTACTAAATATTCGGTGTGTGCGTAGCCTTTTTAGAGCTCTTTGAAAATGCACTAGTAAACCTCGGGTCCCTCGAAACATGGATCACGGTACTCCATGTAGTCGGACTATCTCTCGAATATCGTGGCGAGAATCTCTCGATGTGAAGGTCATGCGCGGTACAGAAAATGTGCCAACTTCATGAGCGGTCGCTATCACCGTCTGGCGTCGTATCTGTGGCGTCGTGGCGAAGGTCACAAAATCCATCGTGACGTGCTCCGCTTCCCGCGGCTATCTTCGTAAATGGCGACCTGGCGGCCACGGTGCTTTCGGCGCTACCTGGCCACGTGAGACGCCATTCGAACAAAGTCCCTACGTGTCTCTTTCATTAGATCCGGTAGTGCGTGAAGATCTGGTACATTTTCGTGCCACCTAGATGCAGGGCAAATCAAGAGCAGTGAAACTCCACGAGAATCCCTCTGCAAATCGGTCATTTGGGGAACCCTTCACCGTCCCTATACTTGAAGATTACCATACGTGTGGATGGTCCGACCCTAAATCACCCTTTGTGTATTTTTGGTCACGATGGACACTAATACGTCCTGCTTGCTGGGACTCAATCACTCTGCTCAATAGAGACGGTGTAGCCACTAAACTCCCCAACGTACCACAGTCGCACCATTTGTGCGCCAATGGCTTGTCCCACAGGTCTGGACATCTGCCACTCCCGAAGCTATACTGGCAGCGCTCCTCGTGACTTAGGCGGCGATCGGCCACCACATTTGCCTTACCAAGATGGTAATGCAAAGTGAAGTCATATTCTCTAAGAACTCCATCCATCGTTGCCTCATATTGAGAGTCCCATTTGCGTGAAAATATACTTGAGACTTTTATAGTGCGGATATACCTCGCTCCTCGCCATATAAGTAGTGGCGCCAAATCTTCAAGGCGAAGACTACGTGCCAACTCCATGTCGTGTGTGGGAGTAGTGCTCATGATTCTTCAGGCGCGGAACCATAAGCTACTACCTCTAAGGTTTGCATCAAAACACATCGGTCAGGCCCTCGAAGAGCATCCTGATACCTTTGTGTACCCCTGTCCCTTGTTCGGGACTATCGAGATAGGGTGAAGTAAAGTCTCCTCTTCCATCTGGAATGCCTCCTCCCACATCGATCATCCCGATCAAACTTGACCTCCTTCCATATCCTTGTCATAGGTCTTGCTCTATCAGGGAGAATCCTCGATTAATCTCCAGTAATGCCAGCCAATCCCGAAACTACATATCTCGAAGTTGACTTCGGCCTCTCCTGACTCATCACGGCCTCGGCCTTCTGGGTCAACGACACGCTGATCGACACCCGTGTCCCAAAAATCTCACCTCGATAAAAGCGAGGCTTCGCACTTCTTGAACTTAGCGTCTGGTGATGACCTCGACAACTATAAGACAATCTTCAAGTGATACTCATGCTCCCACTTTGGTAGGAGTAGATCAAAATGTCATCCACGAAACTACGTGGCCCGATCTAGATAGGGTTGGAATGCCACAGCCATGAGATCCGTAGATGATCTTTGGCGCGTCGTCGATCAAAGAGGGCATCATAGTAAGCTCCAAAGTGCCCACGTAGTAGCGTCCTAAATGTTTGTCTTGCAGGGATATCATCTCCCCTAACCCTCGGTGATGTGTGAGAAAATCTATCTTTAGAGTAGACTGTTATACTCTCATTGATCAAACCAGTCTTCGATCCTCGGCCAGTAGTGCAGAGTCTTGATCGTAACCTATTCAGTGACAGATCTGGTTGGACCAGGTTCATGTATCATGCTGCCAAATAGAGCCGGGCGCTATGGTGAAGTGCTAGGTCTAATGAACCCTTTGTCGGTAGCTCACATGGTTGGACCACGAGTTCCTCTGACTCAAGCTGGGTGCTAATCCATGTAGGTCATAGAGATGGGTGATGTACCGGGGTGTAACTCAATGCAAGTCTACATCCTATGTGGGGTAGTCCGGGTAGCTCATCACGGAAAAACATCAGCATATTCCCAAACTACTCGAGGTAGATCTGGGTCAGGTCTCGCTCGTCCTCTACGGAAGATGGGCTAGCTAGCCAACCCCTGACTATCCACGACACACGGACACAAGTATGCACTATCTGGGGCGACATATCATGTTTGTCCCCTGAAATACCACTACAAATCTTAAGATCTGCGTGTGGCGATAACCTCCTACGGCTCACCGATCGATAACGTCTGTAAAACATCGGTCAATCCATCGGGATGACATCGAACTTCGGACATGTCCGTGATCATCGGGTCCTTTGTATAGAAGTAGTGCCCGAGATCTCGACTGTGACCCACGACATATCATCCCTATTCTCGCCTAATCCAGGGGAGAACTTACATACAAAGGCTCCTACAGGTCTCAGCCTCATTGACTCTCTCTATGGTGGTGTCCCGACCATGGAGTCCGTATCTTATGGCGAAGTCCCTCCTGATCACGGCCGAATGGACAACTGGCCCATTCCCCAGAATCTCCCGGCTTGGCTGGCTTTATTGGCCACGTAATCATCAGCAAATCGGGCTAGCTTTGTGAACTTAGTCACATAATCCATCACAGTCATCGCCTCTAGGTCTCTAGAGGTCCTTACCCATTTCCACCATACTTGGGCCTCACCTACAAATGGGCGCGGCTAGTCTAATCGAGTCGCGTCGGAGGTAATCTCCATGGCCTCTAACACGCCTCTGTCTGCGCCAAACCAATGGTACACCTGCGGATCTCCTCCCCAGTGAATGTCTACAGGAGGATGATGCGCCTAAACCTGCAAGGTTACTAGGACCTCCACAACTCTCTTTATACCGGCTATACGATAGCGGCCATTGCAACCACCGGCCTCGTTAAAAGTCTGTGATGAAACTAGCAGTTGTATCGACCGGTACCTCTTGGGCGTCCTCTCGTCCTGCGTCTCGACTATCATCTACACCATTTAAATGGTAGTTAAAATACAATCTGAGTATCTCTAAGGCATAAACCACATTACACAGGGACAACTATTCATACTCAAAATAGCCTGGTCATCTTCTATGTCCACAGCATTTAAATGCAATGTAGAGCAAATTAATCCACATGTCAAATCAATTTTTTTTTTCCTCAAAAATTTTATTTTCGAAAATTTCATTTTTCCAAAATTTTGTCTCATTTTGTTTGATTTTATTTGATTTTAACTAAAATTTTAAATAAAAAAAAAATATTTTTCGAACAAAATTTCTTTGTTCTGATTCTTTTGTTCCTTTGTTCTTTGTTCATCGTTTATTATTCATAGTTACTGTTCACCTAAGTTGCAATACAATTTGTTTATTGCAATACACTTCGTGATGTCTTCGGCGGTGTTGCATCTGATACACCTTCCTTACCACAATACACCTCATTTCCCTTGCAATACACCTTCATTTCCCTTGCAATACAATTCCATTCTTGCAATACATCTCCTCAGCTACTACAGCCGCCTCATTGCAATACAATTCACGTATTGCAATCGATTATGAACCTCTTTGCCTCCATATATTTACCATTTTATTTTGGCCACCTACCAATCTAGTTGACCTACTTACAAGCCTCATTGCAATACAATTCTGTGTTGTCTGATTTCTCGACCCTTAAAACTTCTCTCCCCCATTGCGATACAATTGCTACCCACAAACTATATTGCAATACACTTCCTTATTATTTGCACTCAGCACTATATGTCACAAAACAAATTTTCTCTCCTGGCCTAATTGAAGCGTAGCCAGTCGGTTCTACAAAAAAAAATTTCCAATATTATTTCCGGCTCTTTTGGAAATACCCCGAAAATATTCATAATTTTTTCGAGAACACTCAAATAAATTTAAAATTATTTTCTTTTGATTTCTTCGAGTTTTTTTTCAAACTACCAAACACCTTAGAAAAATGATTTTCTTCACTTCACCATTTTTTCATTTATTTGCTACTAGAGAGACAAAAAAAAATACTTATCCATTTTTTTCATTCTCATTTTCAATAATTTATTAAATTTATTTTATCCTAGTTTTCTTCGATTTTACATTTGTAAAACTAAAACCAAATTACTACTCTCCTCATTTATTTTTTTTTTCATTCTCCATCAGTAGCCTTCCTTGCTACCTCTACATGATAACTTAAAATCGCATCCAGCTCAAGACTTTTGGAGTTATTGGCCCATAAAATCTCTTAAAATTTCCTTTCCTTTTCCCAAATAAATTTATTTACAATTTATTTGTTTCTTTCCTTTTCCAATTTTCTTAGCTAAATTCCACACTTTTCCTACACACTATGTTAATCACTAAACACAAACCACCTGATACATAACCATTCATGTTATGCATATTTTCACACAACCATTCATCAAATCACACAAAACACCAAACACATCGTACGGTCAATCTAGTTTTATCGTGAATTTCTAGGTAATCTCATACATAAATAACAAGGCCCACTGTTAGTGATGATTATTCCCACCTCAAGTATGGCCTAGAGAAGCTGATCCCTCAGCTAGTGCTGACATACTAAGCTGCGATCTCAAGTACATGTTGGTATAAGAACTAAACTTATGGATACCTGACGTCTTAGGTAATTGTTTACCTAAGCTCACAATACCCAGTTTGTGACGCCCCAGTCACGAAGGGTGTTTGATACAAAAATCGACCGGCGGGAAACACTCGTGAATGTCGGGTGACGGGCATCTCCACGAAAGTAGGGCGGGAGTCTGTATGCGGAGGCTCTGCCGCCAATTACATAACATGTCCCCCGACACATCCAGCGACTACCACATAGGGTCAGTAGAGTAAATATTTGGCCACTTGGGCCCTGCATCGCTCCTTGACCAATATATCTGACCAAATACATATCTCATGGTTCAAGAGCTGATAATTCACTCTTATACAAACATATATCCAAATTTTAGAATTCTAATACATGTATACATAATGATAACCAAAGCCACAACCCGGCTTTCTTCTCAAACCCGGCCTCTAGGACGGCGGAGTCTCGTGTCACGTTGATCTGGGGATCGTGTGGCGGTAAAGGAATGGGAAGCGTGGAGCCCACTTGAAACCCGTAGCAAGCCCTAAGCGAAATACTCATACCGACTATCATACGATCACGACAATATATCAACATACCTATATAATATGCTCGGATGCGAGCATCACTGGGAACATCAATAGGGAGAGATGAAATCGTTCCCCCCCATACACCATCATCATACACAAAATAAACGAATTATAAGATTACAAAATATACTAATATTAGGAAATCTTCTTGATGACACCTAGATTAAATAGACAGTTAATAGCATCATAATAGTACATGTAACGCGCCCGTGAAGGGGAGAGGTGTGGGTTATCAAGATACGGAGAAGGAGGGCAGCGATGCACGAAAAATAATTGAGAAGTATGGAGTCTCGAGAGTGATTAATATCATATAATTTATACCACATCTACAACCAAAATGTTATACATGCGTAGTAATTCATAATATAAACATGGTAATGAGAATCCTGATAATAAAAGAAATTCACATAATTATGTATCTGTGCCCAGCATAGTTCATGTCATAACCTGAGCTTATCACATGTTCGAACACTAGCGGGACCACATACTCGATACTATAAGCCTACGGCTCTTTCTCAATCAGTAAAAATTTGGCGCCCTGAGAGAATGCTCGACGGGGTCATAACTCCAGTCAACATAATCCGATAACCTATAGCGAAGCCGAGAGAAATGCTCGACGGGGTCCTTACCCTCCGACATCTAATATATCATAATCCATAGCCAGGCGCCCAGGAAGTAACGCTGACGGGGACCTTACCTCGGCATCCCAGAAGAACGCTTCGACGGGGCTCATATACATAAACATAAATCTATATCATAGTCTGATTATTCAGGATGCGCCAGCGATCACGATGTAACCCATCGGGTGGTATCAATCTGCTATACGTTCATTACAAACATTACAAGTCTGATGCGGCAATATCATCTAGCAGTACACTCACATCCATCATCGCGACAAATCATATCCCGAATGCAATAATAGTATTAATGATATACATTGTATTGAGATGACGGGAGCTCTGACCTAATGCCATGAATCTTTGTGCTATGCATGCGAATGATGTGTTCTCGCTATATGATATCAACTCACGAGAATATGCTCCAGGATATTCAAGAATGGCTCTGCTCAGTACAATAAGCGGAGAGCTGTCGGACAATCTAAAATGGAAAAAAACGTAATCGATAATAAGATTAAGATTTAAACATACTCTGGAACTCGACGAGACAACTCTGAAACTAAATAAAATCATAGTTGGCACTTATGCCCTAAAAGAACCAATGAACCTCCTAAATGGACTTAACTCCACGTAAAAGCGGGTCGAACTGATAAAAATACACTTCTAATATCACAGATAGTATTATCGGTAAGACACACAAACTACAGATAAATCCACGGCTCGACCCAATCCAATCACAATACAGTCCGAATCACGATAAATTCCAATTATCTGATTAATAAGCTTAGATATTAAATAATCGATTAATAAAAATACGTTTAATGCAGAAATTTAATACGGTTCGAATCACGGAATATGATTAAAATACGATTATCGGCTAAGAATATACCATTTAAATTATAACTTCCAAAAATACGTACATACGTAATTAAACGATAAATAAAGCATTTTTAATATAAAGACATTGATAGCGAACAATTAAAATCGATTATCATTACCAAATACACAATTAAGTTCTACAGCGTTTTAGAGGTATAGATTCTGCGAAGCTTGAATAGGCGGTGCGCAAGTGGAACCACGGGAGCGGGATGGGCGGTCACATCACAGGCACGCTTCACAGGGTATACCAAACGGTGGTAGGAAAATTTGAGGTTCTGATAGGTCGAGGACACCAGCGAGCACGGGAAAACGAGGATGAATGTGATTGTTTTCTTTGAGAGGACCACGGGAGTGGTAGACTCGGCCAGACGGTCCTCCTGACTCCGGCGAGAAGCTCCGCTCAGTTCAGCCAAAGCGACCGACGTCGATCAAGGGTGGATCCTTAAGTTTTTGGGGTGAGGAGTTCAGATCTGGTGTCGGTTTGGGCGGAGGTGGCCGGAAGCGGCAGGAGTGGCGGGTTAGAGAGAAAATGGCGGCGGGTTTCGCGATTTGGCGTTTCCGTGAATCAAGGGTGGTGAAGGTGGGCAGCGTCGAGTGAGTCTTTGCGGTGATTCACGGGCTTGGGGGTGGCCGGAAACAGCTAGGCAGTGCGTATTTGGAAGGAAGGAGAGGAGAGAGAGGGTGCGAAGGAGGAAAGAGGGCCAAACTGCAATTTGGCGACTTTGAAACTACAACTAAATCCTCATTATTTTAATTAACTACAATTAAGTCCCTAATTTAATTAATTAGGGTTAATTGCTGATAAAACTTAATTAGGGTATAATTAGTATATATTTAAGTATTTACTTTATTTTAACATAATTCGTGAATATAGTGGTAAAATAATTATCTAAATAATTTATATAGCGAAAATAAATATTAAGATTTGAAATAAATACTTAGAAAGGTTAAAATAAATATATAATTAGGAAAAAAAAAAATTATATTAATAATCAGAATTAAAGCAGCTAAAATTAAGGTGGCCATTCTCTCCTTGAAGAATGCGTCCGCAATTTAAGAATAAGAAAACATACCTCATTGACGATATGGTATGACGTGCATCTCCTGCTTTCAGTTCCAAGTACTCTTGATCGAATGACGGATACGCCATAGGACTTTGACCATTGGAATGACTTTTGATCGGAGTTGGCGAACTGAGTATCCACAATAGCCCTACAGTCGCTCCTCATCACGATAAATCTCGCGCTGATCTACACTTCTTGGGCACATGCTTGCATGTGAAGGATTGCACGTGCCTCGACATAGATATATGAAAATGGGATGAACATTGGCGAGTGGGTGGCAACTCGGTCGGTAGGCTACATCCCGACTCTATCCACAATCTCAAATGGTCCACGTAGCGAGTGCCTTCCGCTTTCTTACCAAATCTCATCACGCCTCGCATGAAACCGGAAATACATACTCACCTACACCCCGAACTCCACATGTTTCCTCTTGAAGTGCATAAGCTCTTAAATACCAACTTTGGCGGTCTCAACCGATCTCGAATGATAAGAATCTTTTGAAGTGATTTGGACCAATTGGGCACAACTAATTTCCTTTCACCAACTAACGACAAATTGGCGATCACGCTGTAGCCGATGCCTCGTAAGGCGCCATCACAGATACTAACATGATAAGCATTTGTTGTGCGCGAACTCCACCAAAGGTAAATGCAATCCATTGGCCTCCAAAATCCATCACATCCTCGGCTATGTCCTCGGCGTCACGAATAGTCCTCTCGGTATCCGTCCGTCACGAGGTGAAAATTTGTGCTAAGTCAATCGGTACAAGCTCCTCATGAAGCTTAGCCAAAACTAGAAATTGGTAGGGCCCTGCATCGGACACAATCGAGCTGGAATCCATGAAGACTAACAATCCTCTCAATATACACCCTAGCATGCAGCTACGGAAAAGAGTCGTCTTCACGGGTAAAAGTGTGCGGGCTTAGTCATTCGGTCGGCTATCACCCCGAACGGAATCATACCACCGAAGTTCGAGTAACCAGTCCTGAATCCTGTGTGTCTCCCATTTCCACTCTTGGAATGGGAGTCAGCTACAACAACCGGAGACTGACCGATGCTCGAGTTTGACCTATTCTGGCAAGTCAGACACTTGGATCTGAGCTTCATTACATCCTTCTTCATACTCACTCCCACGATGGGTGCCCTTAAGATCATGATACATCTTAGTGGGCAAGGGATGAATCTTGTAAGGCTTGTATGATGAGCCTCTTCCATAATCTCTTTTCTAGAAGTCCATCAACGCTAGGAACAGCCTAGTACCCGATCTCAGCGTCTTAGTATCCACGATCCACAAAATCATCTGCTGACCTGTGAACCTCGTCCATAATCTTCATGTTGTGGGTCTACGCGGTATCTTAATTTTGTCCATGAGGCTGATTTTGACTCTGAAATGTACTAAAAGAAAGTGCTCGGACTCTGACCTCTATTTGTAAGCCACGATCATACAATTCCTTACAACTCCTTAGTCGATTGTCCGGCTTCTACGCACTAATGTGGGCGAGGCCCACTTTGATGTTTCTTATCAAAGCATCTGCCGCCACATTCTTGCAGGTGATATTGAATCGTACAATCATAGTCCTTAAGCAATTCCAGCCATCTTCTCTGTCTCAAATTTAGCTCCCTCTGCTGAAAAATATATTTTAAACTTTGTGATCAGGTGAAAATCCTACGTCTCACCATACAATTGTGTCTCGGATCTTCAATCACGAGATCGCCATCTCGAGTCATGAGTGGGTAATTAACTCGTGCCTCTTCGATTTGCTAGAAGCATAAGCGATCACCTTCTGGTGCGCATCATACGATCGGCTGCGGGCGTCACGATACCTTGTATAACCTCTGTACGAAGGTAATGCCTTAACTGAGGCGGAGGTCGAGCAATCCTTCGAGAACACGAGAAAACTCGCCTCCACGAATCTCGAGCGTCACTTTGAAACCTCCCACGATCTTACAGTTGCGTGTCAAAGTGCGGCTGATCCTCGAAAAATCCTGCACGAGCGCGATAATAACCATTCTGGCAGGGAAACTTGAACCTGGGTCATAGTGGTTGGTCTCTTGATCCATCACTTGCCTCATCTTCTTGGGATCACCTTGAATACCTTTCCTCGATACTACATGTCCCGAGAAGGCTACACTATCATTTGAAAATTCACACTTGGAGAATTTGGCATATAGTCTTTGCTCCATAAGTACGCAATACTATCCTTAAATGCTACACATGCTCCTCCTCGCTCAGAGAATATACTAAAATATCATCTATGAGACACGATTACAAAGCGATCCGGGAAGGGTTTGAGCGCTCCATTCATTAAATCATAAAAATTTTGCCGGCGCATTTAGTGAGTCCAAAAGACATCACTAGGAACTCATAATGGCCGATACCTACGTGAATCTTTGTCTTGAACATCCTCATGTCTTATTCTCGGTGATGATATCACGGTAGTAGATCAATCTTAGAAAAACATGATGCACCACAGATGATCAAGCAGTCATCTATTGGGGGCGTGTTGTGCGAATGTGTGTGCCTTGTTGTTATCGTAATCTATCATGCCGTGAGGTATCTTTCTTCTTCTGAATAGCACAGGGAGCACCACAGGGAGAAATGCGGGCTGACAAAACCTTTGTCTAACAAATCTATGCTTGCTTTCCTTCGGCTCTTCCAACTCCGCGAGTGCCATCCTATAAGGTGGCAAGGGGAGATAGAAAACGTACTTGGTACAGCATCAATGCAAAAATTCTATCTCCTGTCGGTGTGACCTGGCAACAACTATGGGGAAAACATCGGGAAATTCACAAGCGATAGGGACATCATCAGCCTTACTGTATCCTTTGCGGTGTCCCTCACGAGACGGATAACCTGGCACCCTGGCGTAACATCCGCACTATTTGTAATGGCTGAAATTAAATTAGAAGGGGGCTGAGTATCTGCTCACCCACGAGAACCATTCTGAATCCTGGAATTAGGAAAATCACTTGTTTCTCTCGGCAATCGGTGGCGTGAATGCACGGCCAACGTTCATACCTAAAATAACCTGAAATCAATTACATCCAACAAAATAAGATCCGCCGGGGAGAATCTCACGCCTACTACGAGTCGGACACGATGGAAAGTAAATATCGCCTCTAGGCATCGCTCGGAAGGGGTAGTGGCGATAGCGAGTCTCAAGTCTGAATTTGGCGAACACCAAAGCCTCAGTGCAAAACTAGGAACATAAAGGAGTGTGTGTGGATCTAATAACACCACAGCCTTAGTATGTGACTAGGAATAGTACACGATACAACGACATTTGGCGCCTTGGCGTCTGAGTGAGTGTAAAGCTGCGGCCCTGACCAAGTCGGAGGCGGTAAGACTCGAAGAGCGACCACTGGCCCTACCACAAAATGCCTCAGGGCTCTACCTCCAACATCTGACCTGGCGTCATCTTTGCTTTGAGAAGAACTTAGCGTCCCGATGGCCCCGGGCGAGCTGGCCTGGCCCATGAGAACCACTGAGGGAAAGAATTTCTTGGTGAAATCTAGGACATGATTTGGCCATATGGCTGACTCTCCACACCTAAAACAAACCCACTAGCCCAGCCATACAAGGGCCACGATCACATCCGCCCACCTTTGTGGGCACCTGCGGTG
The DNA here is from genome assembly GCA_016808115.1 of Tetrastigma voinierianum. Lineage (NCBI taxonomy): Eukaryota > Viridiplantae > Streptophyta > Magnoliopsida > Vitales > Vitaceae > Tetrastigma > Tetrastigma voinierianum. Next base: position 32,720 of record JAEQBH010006925.1, on the reverse strand, counting down.
CGGAACTAGTATTTCTTTGTACCCAGAGGCACTGAACTCTTTCCCTTGAACTTCATAGCCCCACTGAGCACAAGCCCCTGTCCGTCAGAGGAGCCTCTATAACCCTTAAGTTGCGTCTACCCACTTGACCCTTGAATTCTAAAGCGCTCTGTCTGTTTGCTGTACCAGAAGTACCTGTACCACCATAATGCTGCTTGGCTGCGACGGTGTGTAGTTTGCTCCTGCAATCTGGTCTTCTTCCTTTATAACACCGTCCACTTTAGATACCATGAAGGCGAGTGGAGTCTCCATCTGTCTCGCTAAATCGGTGACCTCCCAGAAACTACACTTCCTCGTACCGAGATGTAGTGCTGGTCAGGCCGGTGATGTACTTACTGCGTCTTTGCGGCCTCCGGCACTGACTAACTCGAACCAAATTTACTAAGATACATGAACTGCGGGTGTACTCCGCTACAGGACATATCGTCTATATTGATTTTGCTCAAGCATCTCACGGTACTCTTGCACCATGGCAAAGAAATGTAGTTATCTTCAAATCCTAAGCCGCAGGCGAGCGAGTATCATACCCTGAAAGCGACTTGATGTAATCCTTGTACCCACTTTACCAATGCTAAGCCCTTGAGGGAGAAACACGTGTAGATCGTCTGTGGGTGCTCTCAGGATCAAACCTCTCTTCTCCACTTCGTCGAGAGAAAATCCATTGGGTCACGGATACCCCATCGAATACAACCTCATTAAGCTGTGGTGTCTTTAGACGAGGAATGTGATGCAGGTGAATCTCAGTCCACCAGAAATGAGAGCTGCCTTCTTGACACAACTGCCGTGATGCTCCATAAGTTCTTTGGAGAGGCACATGCGCACCCAGTCCATTCTGCTAAAAAATACCTCCATAGTAGGCTGGCGGCCACGAGCATCTGTTGTGCGGCGTGCACAGGGCATATTGGCCTATGGCTCCTCGGCTGTGGCTCATCGGTAGGTGCACATCTAGGCTGGCACCTGGGGCTACCGAAGTCTCCTTCGCCCTCCCGGGAAGCTGGTGGATCGGGTGAAGAGATACCTCATCTTGGGCCTCCACAGGCCTCATCATAAGGCTTGTGTCTTTTGCCCTCGGCCGGCTGCTGCGCCGCATTCACCCTCGATCTCCGTCTCTATGCGGGAGTAAACCACAAGACTATCGAATTACAGTGAGACCTTACTAGCAGGCAGAGCGGACACTAGATAAATGGTGCAGACAAAGGCGAACTTCAGTCCCCAACTCAGCGATCTTGGAAACTTAGACTCACAGGCCGGCAGGAAATGAACCTATGGCTCACGATACCAACTTTGTCACGACCAATCTGGGGATCGTGGCCGTAGAAATTTGAAGGCGTAAGGCCAAAAACATTGGCAGCTACTTGAAATACTCATAAACTATCATGCGATCACTGACAATATATCAAACATACATATAATATGCTCGGATGCAAACATCTTTGAGAGCATCCAATGGGAGAATGAAATATAGTTTCCCACACCCCCATTTACCATCATCATACACAAAATAGCGAAGTGTCGAATTACAAAATATACTAATATTAGAAATCTTTGTGATGACTTTTTAGATTAAATAGACACAGTTAATATCATAATAGTACGTGTAACCGTAGTAGGAGAGAATTCGAGGCGGGTTATCAGGATACGGAGAAGGAGGGTGACGAGTACGAAAAATATTTGAAATTTGTCAGTCTAGAGAGTGAAGTTAATATCATATAATTTATACCACCTCCTATGACGAAATGTTATACATACTTATAGTAATTTATAATATATATAGCTTATGGTAATGAAAATCATATTAATAAAGAAATTCACATAATTATGTATCGCAGCGACGCCGATTCATGTCATAACCTGAGCATCCCATAGTCGAGAACCTTTAAGCGAGGACCTATGCTCGATGCTATAAGCGCCACGGCTCTTTCTCAATCAATGATGGCGCCAGAAGATGCTCGACGAGGTCCTTAACTCAGTCAACACTTAATCCGATAACCTATAGCCAGCGCCGAGAGAAATGCTCGACCGGGGTCCTTACCTCCCGAACATCTAATATATAAGCTAATCCATGGCCAGCGCCAGAGTGCAGCTTCGACAGGACCTTACCTCCCGGCATCCCAGAAACGGCTGACCGGGGAGCTCATATACATAAACATAAATCGCCTGTAAATGCGATTATTGCAGGTGCGCCTTGTGATCTGATGTAACCCATCGGAGGGTGGTATAATCTGCTATCGTTCCCATTACAAACATTACAGAGTACAATGCCACGGCAATATCACATCTGTGATGCACCACATCTCATCATCATTACAATCTCATATGCGAATCTGATAATAATAATAGTAATAATGATATCGTGTATTGAGATGACGGAATACAGCCTAATGCCATGAATCTTTGTGCTATGCATGCGGGACGATGTGTTATAAACATGATATCAACTCCGCAGGGAATATAAGCGGATCTGGAATCGCTCTAGCCTCGGGGCATCACAGCGGAATTTGTCGGACAATCTAAAATGGAAAAAGCATGTGTCGATAATAAGTTAAGTTTAAACATACTCTAGGCTCGACCGGACAACTCACAAACTAAAGCCGTCATAGCGCTTATGTTCTCACAGAAAATTGAAGCAGAGCCTCCTAACTTGGACTTAACTCCTGTGCGGGTCCAAGCACGATAAAATACGCTTCTAATATCCACAATTAATCGATATCGGCTGGGCCTATTTACAGATAAATCCACGGCTCGACTGATCCCAATCACAATACAATCCGAATCACGATAAATTAATTATAGAATTAATAGCTTAGATATTAAATAAATGCAGTTAATAAAATACGTTTAAATGAAGTTGTACGGTTGAATCACACGGAATATGATTAAATACGATGCTCGGCGGAATATACCATTTCAAATATAACTTCCAAAAATACGTACATACGTAATTAAGCGATAAATAAAGCATTTTTAATATAAAGACATTATTAGCGAACAATTAAAGTATCAGTTCATCATGTTGATGGGGTTCTGTTTTAGGGTATAGATTCTTTCACCAAGCAGGTCAGGCGGTTGCAAGTCGGAACCAGGAACGGGGGATGGTGATTGTCATAGGCACGCTTCAGGAGTGGTGGCCGTCGGCGGTGGCGGAAAATTTGAGGGTTCGCGAAGTAGGTGCGGGACACCCGCATGACCTGAACGGGACCAGTGGTGTTTTCTTGAGGACCACCGGTGGCGGAATCGGCCAGACGGGTCTCGACTCCGTGACTCAGCCTCCGTTCAGAAATAACGACCTTGGAAGCGTGTCGATCAGGGTGGATCGGCAGGTTTTTGGGGTGAGAGTTCAGGTCGATGTCGGTTTGGCGGAGGTGGCGGGAAGCGGCGGGAGTGGCGGGTTAGAGAGAAAATGGCGAGGAGTGGGTTTCGCGATTTGAGGCGTTTCAGGTAGATCAAGGGTGGTCGAAGGTGGGTGGCGTCGAGGTGGAGTCTTTCTGTGATGATTGCGGGCTTGGGGGTGTGGGAAGTATTTCGACGGAGTGGCGCCCGGAAGGGAGGAGAGGGGGCCTTGAAGGAGGAAGAGAGGAAAGGGCCCGAAAATGCAATTTGGCAACTTCAAAACTACCTTTAAATCCCTCCATTATTTTAATTAACTACAATTAAGTCCCTAATTACAATTAATTAGGAGTTAGCTAATAATTAAAACTTAATTGGGGTATAATTAGTATATATTTAAGTATTTACTTTATTTTAACACTTAAATTAAGCAATATAATTATTAAAATAATTATCTAAATAATTTATATATGGCCAAAAATAAATATTAAACGGTAAATACTTAGGGGTTAAAATAAATGTATAATTAGGAAAAAAATTATATTAATAATCCAAATTAAGCCTTATTAAAATTACGGGTGTGCACACAAATGCGTTCCTGTACGAAAAATATGTTCCTCGATAGGGTGAGCTAATGCTCGATGTGGAATGTCGCACAAATGAAATTTCTTTCTCGCTTTAAGTGCGCTATCTGATGCTCGATGAAAACAAACATTGTTGAAGTAAATGCGTGATCCTGCTTGAATGTCTACATGCTCAGCTCATATCCGTTCCTCATCGAAGCTCCCTCACACTTGCCTAAGCCACGTATGAGAAACATTATTTTAACAAAGATATTTGTTATTATTTGTGGACTACCCTCTGATATAAGTAGTGGTGTCTCCGATGTTATATTTAGTGGACTACCCTCAGAGATATATCCCGATTGGGTGGAGCTCAGGCGATTGATATTTTATATGGGTACCCTCCGTGTATCAGTTGGGCCGACTCTGACGATTGATATTTTATATGGACTACCCTCAGATGGTATTATTTTAGTCAACCCTCGAAGCCCATTCTCTCGAGAATCACTTATCACACTTTTCGGCTCATATTGTTAGGGTCTTACCGTATATATGAAATGCATGATGCCAATTCCAATACAATTCATATAACACATGAATATATATAACATGATATACATTTACATAATTTAATCACTACAAACATGTTATGTAATTTACAATCCATTACACGAAAAATTAGCTCACTTGGAGGCTAATTATCCAACCACGAGCAATTAGATTTGAATTACTGACCAAACACATTATTTCACAAAAATTATTTGTAGACACTATTCTCGAGAACGATGAAACCCTCGAGTTCTTTGTTCACGGTTCCACGACTCCACGATACATTTTCCACACAATTCAAACCATTTAAGGCTCATACCATCAACACTAAGATTTATTTCATAAATTTATGAAATAAACACCCGAACGACCTACCTGGTCACGGTTTGTGTATTTAAACTCCATAAATTTCACCAATCAGCCGGTTCACTTTAGGAACCGTTTCTATGGCCATTCAGGCGTATGCGTAGCGTCGTTTGTTTATGAGTTCGCAATTAACAACCCCAGCGACCCGTAAGCATTCTGGGCATCGTAGCTCCCAAAAATTTCAATAATTTGGTCCCAGGTTTTGGGACCGATCAAGCGGATTCGAGGCCTCGATCAGCAAACATTATAAAACATTTAAATAAAGTGTAAAACCCAGTAGAGGATAAATACTCTGCTCGGAGTTGGTAAACTCACTAAGCTGAGTCACGCGTAGGCCTCTCGCGTAGGTAAGCTTTTCCTTCCTTGCTGAAGGATTTCGGCCAGTCGGATCACCCAGTAAACCTCTGAGAGAATCTCTCTCTCTCGCTCTAAAAACTCCATTTCAGGCTGCTTGCCCGTCCGCTTCAGCTCGCATCTTTTTGGCCTTCAAAAAGGAAGAATACCACTATGCATGTTTTGTCTTATTCTCATTTAAACAATTTCAAAATGACCATTTTATCCCTTAGCTTGGCTTTTCGACATTTGGCACTATCCCGGCCATCCATTTCCATCATCTCTCTACCCATGCACCTTGTGTAACATGAGTACATGTTATATGTGACTTTTGTCACATCAGATTTCGTTTTCCGGCACCCTAAACTCGATGTGAAACGTCTGGAAATTAGGTGTCTCGGGTTGTGAAGTCGGCAGTGCTAAGCTAGATTTCATGAGACGATTCAATGAATCAGTTTCCTCATCCGAGATCTAGAGAATAAATTTCAGATTTTTTTTTTACCGAAATTACGATTTTACCATTTTCCAAAATTGGAATTTCTCGGGTCTTACAGAAATATTGTTTAGGAAACTTCCAGGAACCTTAGGAAGAGAAATAGAAAATTCATGAAAAGAATTAAAAGGGGTACAACAAAATGAGATGATAGAATATCAAGAACCTTGGAGTATAGGACATAAGATAAACCATATAATGAAAATACTTAAAAGACAATGTAGTGAAATTTAAACCCAAAGACAACAAGAAGAGTAATTATAGATTACGTAAAAATATATTTACATCACAAACATATGGAATGGAGAAAATCGAAAAGAAAAGAAATATAAACCATACTTAAAAATTATAATAAAAGGAAATGTTTCTTAAAGATCTACTAGAAGAAAACCTTATTTAAATCTATGAGACATGTAAGTATAATCCAAAGAGAATATATAAAAACAAACTTAAGTGCTATGCATGTGGAGAACCAAATCATCTAAGTATAAATTGTCCTAGAAAGAAAAATCTATATAATACTAAGAGTATGCTTTTAGAATGTACAAACAAAGAATTAGTAGAAATAGATGAAGAAATATCGATCTTTTAAAAACAATATACGGTATAGTTAGTATAAAGAAGGAAAAGACCTTTCGGATAGTGAAAATGAAGATCTGACAAATGATTTAGGAAATACTTGAACTAGAATTTTTAGGAACACAATTCATGGATATGACATGTGAACATAAATGGAAAAAGAATAGAGACTTGATAATATTAGATGTTTTAAATGTAAATGGTTTCAGATTACATAGAACAAAATGTCAGAAATGTTATTTAGAAGGATGTATAATATGCATAGAAGAATATTTCAACACTAGTCTAAGTATTGAAAGGAAAAAACAACAGGAAAAATATAGATACTCTCTCTTTAGATGAAAAAATTAATAGAATAGAACAAGAGATAATTGTAATAAAAGAAAGATATAATGATTTAGTTATAAAATTTGAAAAACATATAGGAAAGAGAAAAATTAGGAGAAATCGAGGAAAAATTTATGAAAATGAAAATAATAATACAATGTCACCTATAGAAACATATGACAAATTGCTATGAGAAATACAAAGCACCTCAAATAGAGATGTACGATAAGGATAGAAGATTTTAAATAAAAACACATACTGTAGATACAAGTTGTACTCATGTAATTATAGATGAGAAAATAATGCGAAAAATTTATAACCTTAGCGAAGAAGCTGTGACAGCCACAGCAAGTAGACGAAAGTCTTAATAGATATACCAACCACTTAAGTACTATAGCCAAAATATATTTTATGACAAATTGTTACTCTAGCCTAGAATACTCCTTACTATTAAAAGAAACCTGGATAAAACCTCTAAATCTTAGACACCAAGTTATATCAGGATTATCGTTTCTATTAAAAGACAATGGACAAATAACTTTTAATAAAGATTTTGTTACCCTATCGAACTGGTAAAGTAAGTCACTACAAAAGAAATTAGAAATTATAAGTCCAAAAAATTAGATAGACAAATAGAATATTACAAAGCAGTATTAGTAAGATTGTGAGTGTAATGTGAAAAGAAGAGCGATGCGGCCACAAGGCTTATGATATGGGAAGAAGAATTCGAAGGCGTAGAATATGAAGATATAAATTTAACGAGACGATTTGGTCGAGTTATGATAGTATAAATTACTTTATGATAAATATAAAGAAGAACAAATACAAAGCTTATAGGAGAGAAAACGTTTAAAAATATTGGGAAAAGATAAAGTCTGATGTATATTAAAAATACAAAACCGGACTATAAAATAAAAGCTTGCTAAGATAGAAACTTAATGAAAAATCAGAAATACTATAAAGAAACACATTAATGATTTATGTAAAACTAGATGTAATATGAGGTCAGATTCACCTCATAGATCGTGACCTTCTTAGTAAGCGAGCATAGTGAACAAAAAAGAGGAAAAGGTAGGATGGTGATTAACTACTAATTGTTAAACGATAATACAGAAGATGATGGATATGATATACTAACAAAAGAATATTTATTAGGAAAAATAAAAGATTGTACTATATTTAGCAAATTTGATTGTAAAATAAGGATTTTGGCAAGTTAAGATGCACCCAGACAGTATACCTTGGACAACTTTTTCTTGTCCAAAAGGGCATTTTGAATGGCTTGTAATGCCATTTGGTTTAAAAATGCACCATCAATATTCTAAAGGAAGATGGATAATATCTTTAGAGATAATGATTCATTTGTAGTAGTTTACATAGATGATATACTTGTTTTTAGCAAGAATAAGAAAAAGCAAATAGGACACCTCCAAATAGTATTTAAAAAGTTCGAAGAACATGGTATTATAATTAGTAAAAGTAAAATGCAACTATTTCAACAGACTATAGAATTTTTAGGGGTAGTAATAGGAAACGATAAAATATTATTACAACCACATATTTCAGAAAAATTCTAACATTTCTTGATAAAATAGAAGACACAAAATAATTACATAAATTTCTAGGATTATTAAATTATGCTAGACCTTTTATAAAAAATCTAAGTAGAATTGCAGGCCCTTTGTTTAGTAAAGTAGGAAGTAAAGGACAAAAATATTTTAACCAAGAAGATATTAAGCTAGTAAAAACTCTCAAATAATTAGTCACAAAACTACCACCACTAGAACTACTATTAATAAATGATTACTTAATAATTGAGACAGATGCATGCAGCTTAGGATGGGGAGTAGTGTGTGCAAAACCACGCAAGTATTGACCAAAAATCTGAGAAAAAAATTGTAGATATAACAATGGAAAAGCTATTCACAAAGAAAATTAATATAAACGATATAGATCTGACAATATTAGCCATAACATATGTTGTAGATAGTTTTAGGATATTAATAATTCCCAAAAAATAAATCTTGATAAGAACAGGCTATGAAGCAATAGTAAAGTTTTACAAACTAAAAAATGACAAAAGATCTTCTCAAAGGAGATAGTTAAATTTCATAGAAAGGATAATTAATATAGGTGTAAAAATAGAAATATAACATATCAAAGGAGAAAATAATGGCCTAGCAGATTCACTAAGCAAACTAATAAATTAATTTTATGTCACAGATGAACAGGCGGATAACTGAGATCATTCCAACTTATTCCAGTAAAGATCAAGAAAAGGTGTTTATCTTCGGAAAGAAATCTCTTAAGGTATATCCTAGAAGTAATATAACTTTTAATTTGTTACCTCGTTTAGAATTAGATGAAGAACAAAAATGTATTTTAGATAACCTTTGGATTAGTTTTAGCCAAATTTTTAATAACCAAACTAACAAGAGTTTTGATAGAAAATATTTTATTACTTGCTTAAACTACTTATCAAAATATTTTAACAAAAAGAATAATGGTAACGTCAATTTTAGCTTTTTATTTATCTACGAGTCATAAACGGTATTTTTAAAACATGGGAAGAGTCCTTCTTTTATTTCAAATCATCTAGACCATTTTCAAAGTTTTATAATCTAACGAGCTTTAGACAATGTAAACAAATTTAGGAAATAATTATTTTATTAGCCCATTAGTTGAACAATTTTTAAATCATCATGGCAAACCCTATTTAACTCCTGTGGAACCCTATAACAGTCAGACAAGCAAAACTTTAGATTTAACACATGAATTTCCTCCCCTTTTTCCTCCACTCCAAAATCAAGACCATTTACTTAGAGAAGAATTAGAAATTCTTAGGAAAAAATATGATAGATCCGAACAAGACTATTTAGCCATGAAGAAACTATATGAAGATAAGATAGAAAATGAAATAGATATAAAACTAAAAAACACAGCTTTTGAAAGAAAGAAATTCAAAATAGAACATATGAATAATTTTTCAAATTTAGAAAACCAACATGATCTTTGGATCGATATCAAGATGAATAGCCCTTAGGCCAGCAAAGAATTATTGGAGCCTAGTTCATTGGAGTCGATTTAATGAACCTAGTCAGCTCGAATGGTAGGCCCGAGCAAAGAACCTGACAAATCCATTTGCGTTGAGTTTCCCAAAGCCTTTTAGTCGATTAAATGATAGGTGGCTGAGATCCTTAAAAAGGATATATGCAAAGAATCAGAGTAAGAAAGCCCAAGATCCATTGGAAGCCCAAGAAAAGAAGATAAGGATGTTTGAGTAAATTTTCCACCAAAGTGCTTCTCGTGAATTTGACAAGGCGAAAAACAACAAAGCATGAGAAAAAAAAAAGCAAAAGCTGTATAGGAAAAAGACTTAAAGCAAAACTAACAACAAACCTTTTGACAAGATTTGACTAGAAAACAGAGACCAGCTATATAAGAGATGACTAAGATTGAATAAAGCAAAGGACAACTGTTTTATTTTTCTTTTTAGATCATCTTCTAATAAGATTCCCTTAGTATGTATAAATGCAACCGTCCATGTGTTGTAATCTTATCAAAAACCCACCATATCCAAATTTTCCTTGTCCATATCCCTTGTAAAAGGAAAAAGTTTGAAATTTTTGATTTGATGATGGGGCTGATGAGCACAGGAATCGATTCTTTAATCTTATCTTTATCCTTTTATCATAGTTTTTCCTTCTTTCCTTTGTATATAGAGGACTTATCTATCTGAGAGATATATCTCTCGGGCCTCCTCATTTCTGGGAGGCTCTATAACCACCTGACCTTCTTACTCTTGTTGTGATATAATGCAGAAGCTTTTATTTAAGCTTTCCGGGAAGCTGACTCAAGCTTTCTTATACATATAAAGGTGAGTTTTATTAAATGAAACTTGTTTAATGTTTATTTCTCTCTTATATATTTTATGCTTAACTCTTAATTGTTTTAAACCTTAGAGGACATCCCAGAAGGGGTTCCTTCCGAAATCTTATGGCCTAAAAAATATTTTATATTTTATATGGTATATAAGTTGGAAAATCTAGATGCATCCCTTTGGGAGAAATTGGGATTATGAATATTTCACCCATATTCTAGGCGCTCTGTGCCACGTCTGGTATTTTCTTAGCCGATTAATAAACTTTCCTTACATGCATGATGTGTCCGCGAGCTATCTACGATATTTGCTATCTTGTCAGTTCATGCAAATTGATTGTTTATGACTTCTTTCTTTCAGTAAGGGGCATGATAAACTCCTGAGATGTTTATTAGTAGGGTTTGTAAAAAAAAAAAAAAAAGGTCATATGAGTAAGAAAAACCCTAAATGGACCATAAAATTTTTATCTCATCCTCTCTCCCTCAACCACAAAACTGAAAAACTTCAGCCCTCTCTTAAAATTAAGTTTTTTATCTCATCCCTCTCTGCTCAGCACTTAAAAATGAAAACTCGGTATACTGCATCTTATGCATTGGATAGTCAAACAAACTAAATAGAGATTTCTCTGCAGACACAAAACAAAAGTGGAATACATTGCGAGAGATATGGTGTCGAACCATTTCTAATCTTAGTGTTGAATGACTAACTTTTACAAATCTCAAGTTTATAAGGATTTGATTCAATATGAAGAGGATCTTCATCTCTTTAACCATAATAAGTAAATAAAATAAGTCTAAATAGAATTAATTTATTATCATTTTAAATATATTTTATTGCCCTCGAAATTTTATTTCCTTTAACTTTTCCTTTTTATTTTCTTTCCACACTATTTTTTGGAGTTTCAAATGAAGCCTTGAAACGTTTGATTTATGTAAGGAAGATAGGAAAATTTGGAAAAAATAAAAAATAAGTTATTGATTTGATTTATTTCAATGTAAAGACTAAAAAAAAATTTAAAATATCTAAAAATTTGAGGAATTTTAATTATATTTGATTTTTATATATTGATAATAAGTCATTTCTTTAGTCTTTTTTCTTCTCTAGTATTTTTCGGGTCCCAAATAGACGCCCAGTATTTTACCACCTCTTGCTTATTTTTTGGATCTCCACTGACAACTATCAAATCAAGGTTGTGGACATTTCATAAATAAGCACAATGAAAAAATAAGGTTCCTTTTTATAACACATTAATAGTTTTTTATATATATATTTTTTGTACAAATACAAGCTATTCTTGGACATAATTTCTACTTGGAGTAATTTTGAAATAATCATATATGACATTTATTATTATATTTATTTAGAAAATTATTATACATGGGCATGTAATTTTGAGGTTGGTGGATGAACCTTATTATTATTAGTATTATTTATTTTTGGTATGTGCCCATAAAAATAGTTTAGTCAAATATTTTACACAGCATGTTTTAAAATGGAATTTCATTATTTTACGTGAAATCAAGACATGATTTCATGATTTTAGAAGCCCTGTTGTGTATTTTCAAACCAAATTCCAGTTATCAAACTACAATATCATTTTACGTGCATTGTCTCTTCAATTTAGAACGTAACGTAATGATCATTATTCTACATCAATATCATATCTTGAAAACATGATTTAACATTGAAATCGTATATCCAATTTTAATTTAGGATATTAAAATTATATATTAAAAATAAAATTATTTTACACGATTTTACTATTATCATTGAAGTTGTGTTTTAAAGAAGGATTTTATTGATAAAACATATATTTAAAATAAACAATTTCATTCATGCACTAAAGGTATATGAAACATAACATGCATTAGATGCGCTTTACTACCATAGGTCTAAAAAAGTATTTCCAAGTGATATATTTTAAAGCCACTTTTCCCTGTTATGATATTTCTTAAAATTAAAAAAAAAAAAAAAAAAAGCCTCAATGCTAGCTATGAACAATGGAGCAACCGAAAAATATAAATTAAATGAATAAACAAATCCAATATTCAAGACAAACCCTCTTCTCAAACTTTAAGCTGAGAATATCCTAACCAAGGATACTTGGTGATAACGGCGTTAACAGCGTTAACGGCAGCAGCAGATATTTCTTCCATCTCTCGCTCCTCCAGACCCTCCAATTTGACGGAGTTAATGGACCCATTCTTAAAAGCATCATTGGCGACCGCCGGCATCGAGCTGTCGTTCAAGCGACTGCTCTTTCTTCAAAACCTTAACTTCCATTTGTTCTCTCTCTCCACTCTCCTTTCTCTCTCCTTTACAATACAAACTAACCGGTGGTTAGAACCTGACCATTTCCCAGCTTCAAGTGGAAAATTGAGGTAGCTTGGAACCGCGCATCTTGAAAGCAGCTCGATCATAGCTCTGGCAGCTGATGGCTGTCTCCGAACGTCCCAGCCCACACCTCGATCCTCCAGTTCAGGTCTCGAATCTCGCCGCAAATTTCCCCACGGCCGTTGGCGGACGCCTCTGTAATTCTGACGTTGCTGAATCGGAATCCGCGACGACCGAAAATGGGTGGCGGAGGAACTGAATGCTGAGTGGAGGTCATGATGACTTAATCTTTGGAAGATATAGAGTTGGCTTCAAACTGGAAAAACCCAGACGGAGAAGGAGTAGAAGAGGTGGAGGAGAAAATGGTTGTTTTCATCTTCACGGAGATTCAAGTAGTTAGAGCGGAATAACATTAGGGTGGAGACATTCCAGAGATCATTTTATTTTCGAATGATTCAAAGTCGGAAAGGAGTTGTTAGTGGAGGACTTGCAGTGAAGAAGCTTCTTCTGCCATTAATGGAATGGGCACTTAGAAGTAGTGAAAGAATTGAGTCAAACTTCAGTAAAAGAAAGTGAGAGTGGAGGAGAGAGTGAGTGTGGCGGAGCTATATGTAACATAGCTTTTAGCCTGACTTCGTGGATGGAGAGAAGAGGATTCCGATGAGGTTCCCTACTGGGGGGAACGAAGCTTCTTTGTAGTTATGTTTACTCTTATAAGTGGGGTTCCTGTATATATCCTTTAAAGGGAAAAGTAGTTATCATGTTATCAATTTTAAAATATTATAAATCTGCTCCTTTAGAATAAATCTTTCGTGATTCGATAAAGCTCTTATAAAAATAATTAAGATTTTACTTGATATCTTATCGCTTAATTCTGATAATATTTACCATAAGCTGGTAATCTTATTATCGTATAATTATTTATTATGATCTACGTTTATTAGTTATAGCGATATTATAGAACACAATTATTTTTTTATGTGGTGGCAAATCATGGATATTCAAACATTGCTAATGAATTACACAGTTATTTTGAAGGATGCATGTTTTCCCTTCTTTGAATTACGTGAGGTGCCATATATGGTTTTTTTAAGTTTGTAATCCTAGACATCTGACTAGAGTTGCAACTTAGGCGGGTTTGGTGGGGTGAGGAGTTCCAAGTCGGACTGAACATGAATACATTGAATCTAAATATAAACTGACGGGCTTAGCCCAGTGAGCTCAGCCAAGAGCTAAAATTATGAGCTTGGGATAAGTTTTGGTTGAGTTCGAGATTGATTATATTAATTTCAGATTAATAAGATATAGGGAAAAGGTGTAAAAAAACCCATAGCGTTTTACCACGATATACTAAAACACATGTAAACCGTTTGATAAATAGAACTTGTGGTTTCTTCATGTTCAGTGCATCTATCATTGATTCACTTAGTAGTAGTCAAATGATTATTAAATCTTTATACGTAGTGTCAGTGTGGCATATGGGACATTCTCTATCTTCTCTATAACCTGCTTCTCTCATACTCTCTTACTCTCTCCCTCTCTTTCTCTCTCTTTATTAAGTTGGAGACCCCACAGCATGACCTAGGAGCCCCCACCACTTACTAACCATTTTTTATTTTCTTTTTAACTTCATGTTTATTATTATAATTTTATTTTAGTTTTAAAATCATTAAAATAAAAATTAATATATTTGTTAAAATAAATAGAATTATTTAGTTATTTTAATTTTAAATAAATTATTACAGTTTTTCCTTCTATCAAAGAATCATCACTTGATATCTTTGTTCTGACTTTTGATTCCGAAATTATAACCAAGGGATGGAGGCACAGCATCTTTTCTTACGGCTCTTGATTCATTATGTCAGGCACGAAAGCGAATTACAGATAATCAGCTTGAAGATCATGGGAATAATCACGAAACAATTAGTGGATCTCGAAACAAAGCGCGATAGGGTTTGCATCATAAAATATCAGAATCGAATAAAGCTCCCTTTTAGCAAAAAACAACTTAGATGATACTATTTGAAGATAGTGTAGCATGCATTCTATGAATCGAAGGGGTTACATTAAAGGAGATAGAATTAAATAGCATTTATAAAGTTAACTTGCCCATGAACTTAAGAAGAGTGGGGATCATTCCATGAAATACGCTCAGTGATAATCCCAGCATGTATTCGAAGTTATTGTCAATCTTAATATTCAAGGAAGCTAATGTCTGAAGATTGAAATGCGTTGTCGAATGACATTGACATGAGGGAAGTATGTTAATGATGATGTTAGTGTATTATCTTTCTTTTCCACTTTGTCGGGTTTTATCATTGGGTTTTATAGGAAAGGTTTTTAACAAGCCAATTCTAACTTGACTAAGTCTACAACATCATAAGAATATTGTATTTTTTTACTTAATTAAGTTTTATCACTCTTAGGATTTCTTAGCGAGATTTTAATAAATTATATTCTTAATGGTGGTCATTGATGATGAGTGTTGTAAATGAAAGGTCATTAAAAGAATGAATAATATATGCATGCTTTGTGACCACTGTGGCACCATTTTATTCTTTATTACTCATTTCTCTCCATCAAAGGGAATGTGAGAGTCCATTGAAAGCCTATAAAAGGCACCCTCTAATACAAAGGCATCAGGAATCCAATTCTCATTCCATCGATCTCTCTTCATTTCCTCTTTACATATACAAAAGGAAGCAATAAATTTCTCTCTTACTTAAAGTGTGTATAATTGTAAGTCTTGCATTTATTTTATACATAAATAAATATATATATATATATATATATATACACACATATATATATATATATATATATATATATATATATATATATATATATAAAATGTTTTTCAAAAGGTCGATATTGATCGACTAGAGGTGCTTTGATTGCATAATCTTCTATCCTTATGCTAATTAATTAATTAATTAGATCTAGTGGACTTTAGTTAATGAATTAGCTCAAACAACCAATCGAGAAAGATTGTCCACAATATCTGTTGCAACCATCTTCCACGAGATTTGGTGCAACTAATCTGATGGTTTTAACACCCCTTTTGCATACTTATAAAGTATAAATCCAAATCCCTTAATAAAGTATGTCATTATAAACTAGGAAGTTCAGCATGGACCAGTAAGACCCAAAGGAAAATACTAACTTCCTAATTAGAATCTATTGAAGTTGACTTAACAATACTCTAAAGAGATTCACTACATTCCAATATTACAATGAACTAAAACTCATATCACACACTTTAAATTAATATCCATTATATGCAGAGCTTCCTGTAGACTAATATTAGTAATTTAATTCTTTCAAAAAAAAAATTAGTAAAACTTTAATAAGGAATTAGTGCTATCAACCCACTAACTAATTAACTTATTCTATCTTATAAAACATATATCAAATTCGATTGAGAAATTGTCGAATATAGATTTCATGATCACATGTTTACCTTGGATCACTTAAGAGGGGACATGTCATCTTCCAATCTCAGAGATTGATATTGAGAATATATAATTATTTGCACCCCGATTAGGTTTTCATCGTTTAAATGAAATTAATATTATGAAATGTTTGTTTCAAATTATTTTAGAAAAGATTGTATAATGGTTTCACAAGGATTTTAATTTTTTTATAGGTTTCTTTCCTTTCATCCATTTGACCTTGAAACCGTCGGAGTTAATCACCTTGTTTGTTCATCCTTCCTGGAAACTATATAGGTGGGAGTCTCTTCAAAAGCATGTTTGCTAAGCTCAGAGAATCATAAATCGTCTTCTTCCTCTTCCTTTGCCTTCCATAGGTGATAGAGGAAACTCTTTCCAATTTGTTGGAGTGGTTGCAGGTGCTTTGCTGACCATTCGTTAAACCATTACATCCTGTGAGACAAACATTGACATGATCTTCTCCAAGCACCAGGGAGACGTTAAATCTATTTTAAGGAGATCATGACTCCTCACAAGACTTGGCTTCTTCGATCTCTAACAAAGACCCTATCTTATTTTCCTTATTGTAATTTTTCTTTTTCTTTCCTTTGTAATTTCCGTCTCTCTCTCTTCATTTTTGTTTCCGTTATTTGCAACCATTTGTAATAATCTTAAAACAAATTGAAAGGGGGAAGGGAAAAACAGGAAGGAAGATCTAGCAAGGATTTTGTGCGAAAAAAAAAAAGTGATCGAAGAGAAGCGAAAGAAGAAAAAAAGGAAATTTTGCTTTCCTTGTTAAACCAAAAACATACGATTTTTTTAAAGTAAAACAAAAGTCTAAAAGGAAATTCTATCACAAAATTGTTTTAAACAATTATCATTTGGACATTTGTTTAACAATTGGATTTTTTTTTTTGGAAATCAAAAGAAGGTAAAAGACTTTTTAAGGGAAAAAAAAGGTTTGTTTTCCTTTTCAACAATTATGTTTTGAAGATTTTGTTTCATAAATTTCAATTTGGTTTTTTTATGAAATCAAACGACGGTAAAAGAGTTTTCTAAGAAAAAAAAAAAGTTTCATTTTCTTAAGGAAACAATGGAAGTTGTTCTTAAAGAAAAATGAAAAGATTTTTAAAGGAAAAAAGGTTTTGTTTTGTTAAGGAAACAAAGGAAGTGGTTCTTAAAGGAAAAGGAAAAGTTTTTTTCCCAAATAACAAACAAAAAAAGGGATGTTGTTCATTTGTTTCCCTTCGGAAAAAAAATTTTAAAAAAAAAAAAAAAAGTTGTCTCCATCCATATCAAAAGGAAAAAACTCAAAGGTTTTTTTGGGTGGAAAAAAGGTTTTAAATTGGAAAAAAAAAATCTTGCAAACCAAACAGACAAATTGGTTTGTTGGTATATTGGAAAATCCTTATAATAAAATGCAAGAAAAATGTTTGAATTTGTGACCTTTGGATTCATAGTACAAAGCCTCAACCACTAGGCTATGGCTATTGGTTGTGTTTTTCCTTGCGAGGAATCTGCACTCTACACTCATTTTGAGTTTGTATCAAACCAAAAAAAATGAAATAAGCTTATTAGGATAAACTCCACACTCATTTTTGGAGTTTGTCTGATTATCTATTAGTCTTAGGAAATTAGAAATTACAATATAGAAAAGTACAGTCTAAAGAGTTTAGATTTTAAAGCGGTAGTTTATAACCCCTACAATCTTTCTTTGGAACTAAATATTTGTCTAGGAGACTAGTTCGGCCTAGGTTTCTTTACCACCAATCTTTCCTAGAATGCTACATTTACCGCGTTATTTTCAATTCTTCTGAGACTTGGTTTTGGGAATATAAAATTGACACTTTTTCTACAGTCTTGCAGAGGAAATGGACTTTAATTCCAACAATGTTGTTCCAGTTGCATCTGCTGAGGCAGCTCTATTGGCACAAGTGCAGTAGTGCCCTCTTGTTGTGTCTATCTCTATCTCACCTGAAAAACTAGAGAATTTCAATTGACTAAACTTTAAAATATGGCAACATAAGATGTTATTCTACTTGGCCACCTTGAATCTTGCAAGATCTTTGACTGAAGATGCTCCTAAGCTCAAAGAAAATGAGCACAATATCCAAGTCATCGATGCAATGGATGCTTGGAAACATTCTGACTTTCTATGCAGAAACTATGTCATGAATGCTTTGACCAATTCTTTATACAATGTGTATTCAGATAAGCAACGAACTATAGGGAATCACTAGACCAAAAGTATAAAATTGAGGATGTTTGGGGCGAAGTTTATCATGGAGTCATTTCACCAAATTCTGAAATGGTAGATTCAAGGCGTAGTCGATCAAGTCGAACTTAATTAATCGTCCAAAGATACATGTTGAGGAAATGATATAGAGCGGAACTTTTCAAGTTGGAGTTATTATTGAGAAGTTGCCTCCTACTTGGAAAGACTTCAAGAATTACCTCAAGCATAAGTGAAATGAGATGAACATCAAAGATCTAATTATTAGACTTCGCATCGAAGATGACAATAGGTGAGCTAAGAAGAAAGGGGTATACAATTTGGTGTGAAACATGGTCAAAATTCCAAGTTCAAGATGAAAACACACGGTCAAGTTATCACGTAGACTTAGAGTTGAGTGATATGAGTCGGAGTGACTCGAGATTTGGATACCCATGGGAAATTACATTGGGTGTGGTGAGTCGGCAAGGGCTCAGTATATGGATGTCATTCATGACATGGACTAGGTTGACAGTCCATTGAATTGTCAATGATTGTGACCTTGGGAAGGTCAGCGTTTACACACCAAGCAGGGGTTGTGTAGGGTTACATGTTGTGTGGATTATATACAGGTGTTAGAGGACACGCTGTGAGCATGCATCCTGGATCATAAGGGTAGCTAGGAGGAGCATTTTCCCTTAGCGGAATTCGCCTACAATAATTGTTATCAGGAGAGTATACAAATGGCACCATATGAGGCATTGTATGGGAGGCCATGTAGATCAGTTGTGTTGGGCCAGGGTGGAGAGAGCTCCGTCAACGGGTCTGATCTGATTAGAGACCTCCAGGAGGTGAGCTTGATGCGACGGCGTCTTCTCCGCATTTCGGGCCGGCGGAAGAGCTATACTGATGTGTGACGTCGACCCTTAGAGTTCGAGGTTGGGGATGCGTCTTCTTGGAAGGTGATACTGGGAGGAAGTGGTCGGGTTTAGCGACGAGGGAAGTTGCGAGTTCATTGGGCCTTTCGGGATACTTTCGAGAGGGTAGGCACGATGGTGTCAGATTGGCGATTCTGTGACATGTCGGGGTGTCCTGGTGTTTCAACGTCTCCATGCTCCAGTATACTCGGATCCATCTCATGTGGTGGATTGGGGATAGATTGAGTTGACGATGAGACCTTTGAGAGGACCGGTGTGCATTTTGGATAGCGGTGATCAGGTTTTGCGACAGCGGGGCCGTGAAATTTAATTGGTCTTGTGGTGGCCTTATGGGTGGAGGAGTCGCGTGGGAGCACGAGAGGGACGATCAGGACCTTTTATCATGCTGTTTAGGGATGGTATGTAGTTTGAGTCGTTTAACATTTAAGTGATATTTACGTGCATGATATAGTGCGTTGCATATGCATGTGAGTGGTGTGATTGTCGAATTTCGAGCCGAGAATTCGGCACCCCAGGAGGGAATATAAGGCAGAAAATTCGATTTACGGAAAAAATGGCAATCGTAATTTGGTCAAAACCCAGAAATTTTCTAAATCTCAGATGATGAAGCAGTTCCTTGGTTAAGATTTTCTCGTTGAAATCTAGCTACCATGGCCCAAATTTCGTCGAATTAGAAGACAGTCGAATTTGCCGCCGTTTTGAGGCATCGCGTCTGGGATCTTAGTAAAACAATATTTGACCTGACAAAAGTGGCATATAACATGTACTCATGTGCCATAAGTTGCATGAGTAGAGAAATGATGGAAATGGACAACCGAGATAGTGCCAAATATCGAAAATCCAAAGCTTGGGGACATAGATGTCATTTTGGAATTCTTAAGTTAGATAAAACAAAATAGAGAATAGTGTTTCTTCTCCAAATTAAAGGCAAAAGAAAATGGCGATGAGCAGGACGGTGTGCAAGGCTGAAAATGGTGAGTTTTAAGAGTGAGAGAGAGACTTCTCTACAGGTTTTGGGCGTCCGGCCGTCGGGTTCTTCGGACGAAGGAAAGTTGTTCTACGCGAAGAGGCCTAAGCGTGGGCTCCGGTTTTGAGAAGTTTCAACAAACTCCGTGAGGTAGGGGTTTCATCCTACTTGTTTTACTCTTGATTTAAGAGCTATGTTGATGTTTCGGTTGGTTTGAGGCCTTAAACGGCCGTTTGATCGGTCCCAAAAACTTGGGGCCAGAATTATTAAATTTTGAGCCCATTAGACTGATCATTATTTGTAGGGGCTATTTAGATTACTTATTTCATAATTTATGAAATAAATTGTATTGTGATGTGTATGAGGCCGGAAATGGCTATGAATTCGGGTTCACGAAGTGGAACCGATGTTTGGTGATTTGCCATGAACGGTAAACCGAGGGTTTTACTGTTCATGTGAATAGTGACATGAAATAATTTTGTGTGAAAATGGGTTTGGTTGAGTGATTCAAAATGAATTGCTCGTGTTTGTTAAATTAGCCCATGCGAGCTAATTTTTGGTGTGATTGATGGTGAATGTGCATAACATGTTTTATGTGCTTTAATTATGTTAATATATATACATGTTTTTATATATTAGCATGTGTTGTATAAATTTGAGTTAGTAGCATACTACATTTCATATGCCTTGGGAGGTAACCTAGAAGTTAGGTGTGTGTGCATGACATGAAAATTGAAGAAAGCGAAAACGTTTTGAAAGGAATTTCACGGGATGAATTTCGAGAAAATGGGGTTAGAGCGATCCAGCGGATCATTTGGATGAGGGACCATGGTATTTCGGAGTTCTCGAAACACATTAAGCCTCGGTAGTCCATATTTTTTACCGACACGTTCGGTAGTGCAATTTCGAAAACAACAGGTTTGTTTTAAAAATGATTATGTTTTCTCATACATGGCTTAGGCAAGTGTGAGGGAGTCGGTGAGGACTCGGGACATGGGTTGGTCATTTAGACATTCAAGTAGGATCACGAATTTGCTTGAATGTGTGTTTACAGACATTGCATACGCACTTGGGTGGAGAAGTAACCCATTTAGGGTTGATTCCACTCGCAGGCATTAGCTCACCTTTGTCGAGAGATTATATATTTTAGGTACAGAGAGCGCACGAGGAGACGGCTCATCCTAGGGGCTGAGTTTGAGAAGAAAGCCGGGTTGTGGCTTTGATGTTGTATGATGTAGTACATGTATTAGAATTGTAGATTTTAATATATGTTGTAAAAGAGTAAATTCTTAACTCTTGAAACTATTATGTATAGTTGATGTATGATGATGAGTATTGTAGTATGGGCCCAAGAGACCGTTTTTACTCATAAATATATCTCCTGATGTTGATTGGGACAGGTTAGGTACTATGGGTGGGGCTCACATTACAAGGAGACTCTGCGATTTTGATGGTCGGTCGAGTTACTCGTGTTCACGGTATTAGCGGGTGTGGAGTAGTGGCGGACCCCGGAGTTTGGAAATCCCCTGGCAACCAAGGAAGCGATAGCGGGACTAATGGGGAATCTCACAGAAGTAGAAGTTCCGAAAGTTCGAGAAATGCTTATTTGTAGAAGCGAGTCCGCAAATCTTAGTTATGTTCTTAAAGAGCAATTGAGTGGCGATGTGGTTGATAAGCATCACCAAGGATGTGTTTGACATTGACCTCATAATAGTAATCTTTGATGTGAACTTAGTGGGATTCAGTCCCAAGGAATGGTGGATTAACATTGGTGCTACTCACCATGTGTGCTCGGACAAGATGTTTTCCACCTTTGAATAGCGAGGCCAGGGAAAAGGTGTACATGAGCTTTCCACCTTTGAAATCAAGGCGAGAAGGTGGTCTTGAAGATGACTTACGGAAAGGGAGGCGGCTAAGAAATGTATTGTATGTGCCTGAAATTTGAAAAAAAATACTTGGTGTCTGGTTGTTAGGTATGAATTAAGTTAGCATTTAAGCATAGAATTCTTGCATATGTTAAGCTCTTGATGCTAAATTCACACCTTTATCATTCCGAATCAAGCTAAATTCCCCTCTTACTTATATTTTGCAGATAAGAAAAATCTGTGAAAGAAGAAAAAATGGAGAAGAAAGAAGAAAGATTTAGTGATACAAGCCCTAAATGAAAGATTCTTGATCAGTGTCATGGATTGAGAGGAAGTGAGCCTGTGAGAGAAAGCAATGAAGTTGATAAGTGGCTTGAAGTGTGGTAGTATTAGCACATCAATGGGCATTAAAGAACCCGGTGACTATTGTCAAGATGTTGAAAGATGTAAGCCTTCATGGGATTAATTAACTTCATGGGCATTAAAGAACCCGGTGACAATTAGCTACCCAAAATGTTGCTTTCTTCCTTCCTTGTGTGGTAGAATTCACATCTCCCATACAACATTAGGTTTCCCCGTTCTGAAATCTAAAATATTTTGACAGTAAAATGTTGCATAAATTTGGGTTAATTAATTTCATGCCACATTAACAGTTAAGTTAAATACTTGAGTTAATTAATTGCTATATGATGAATAGGTATGACATTATCAGAAATGGTAATTTGAATTGTACTTGTTGCAACATGTTGGAAGGTTCTAAACGGGGGAAGGATATTTTATTATTTTGATGCTAAAAGTTTAGTTACTTGATAAGCATTAGTGATATTTATTTCTTAACTTGTTGTATCCAGCTTAAAAACAAGGGCATACATATTTACCTGTTTGTAGCATCATAAGGAGGAGAGCTATAGCCACAGTCAGTGACCCTACCTAAAGGTAATATGTAATGCAACTATAAAATATAATTGTGAATGAAGGAAACCGTGGAATATCATGGCTATAAGGGGCGTGGAGAAATCCATGGGCTGCGTGCAAGCGAAATGTGCGACTATAATGCTTGTGTATAGTAGTGGTTTGTAAAGACCTGACTATAAGGTCTTTATAGTCGGAATCACTTTTAATTTTGTGGAAATACGAACTTCATAGTAGGGGTCATCTCTGATCAGCCAGGTATATGGGCTTTATGGCTAGGGTCAAATCCCATGCTTAGTGGCTATATGGCCTTTAGCCAAGGTTGTTTCTGGCCATGACTATGGGTTGATATAGAGGTGAAGAAAGGAGCAAAAACGAGAAGGGTTATTCATGTTTTCTGGCGGTGGAATTGAATGTCGGCTTCCTCGAGAACCATGACTTCTATGGGTTTTGATTAAACCGGCAGTGTATATTTTGGGGCCATGTATTGTATTATTACTTACCATCGATCCTCTCAAATTTTTTAGAAGCAAACTAACATGAGATATATTAAGCGTAATAAGGCTTTGTACAAAATAGAGAGTAAAAGACACTACAAGTAGTTTGCAAACTCCCACTTAAAAGAAAAAGAAAAGAAAGGACTGTAGTAGGAACTTTATTACACCACATCTTATTTTATCTCTGGATCTTAAATGCTACATCCAGGACTAAATCATCAAGTATGCCTTCTTCCCATTTAAGGTGTAGTACCATCCCCCTTCCTGCCTACGTGAATCAATGCTTTTAATGAATTCATTTGTAAATCGAACACCTGCACCATACTTCATCTGTTGTTGGCCAATGATTTTGGCAAATAAATTCCTTGACTAAATTTCCCCGAAGACGCTTTCTTGCTGGCTTAGAAAATCCACGATCATACATGCGACATTGGCGCTGACCAGAAGTCAGTTGACAACGTGAATATTTGTGACGTCGGATGATCGATGTTCCCTTATTTGAGTCGATCTATTCATAGGTACTCATTTCTTTATATTTTTCTTGCAAACATACAACTTCCCATATTATTATACTGTGAAACCCCGAGAAAATTCTAATTTTCTGAAAAATGGTAAAATGGTAATTTTGGTCAAAATCCAGAATTTTTTTAGATCTCGGATGACAAACGAGACTTCAACATTTGGAATCGTCTCATGAAAATCTAGGTACCATGTCGAATTTAGGTGGTCCAGGAACGGTCGAATTTCCCTGCATTTTTGAAGCGACGGGGGTGATCGGGACATGGCTTTTGGTGTTTCACTTGTGTGCCACGTGTCAAATCTTGAATTAGTCGACTTGAGCTCGAGTGTGGGCCATGAGTGGACACATGGCGTGATCTTGCATTTGGAGGAAAAATAAAGTAGGTGGGAAGAGGGATAGGGTAATCCTCGACCCGATGGGAGGGGTTAATGATGTGATGAGGGCGATAAGGGAATAAAAAAAAAGAGAAAAGACATATCTTCTCTCTTTTGCTGGAATCCGGCAGTGGGAGAAGGGAGAACAGATTTTGAAAAATATAGGGTTTTTAGAGAGAGAAAGTCCAACTTCTCTCTAGATTTCCCGGTGTTAGGACCGTCGGTTCTCGTCGGGGCAAGAAGCAAAGTTGTTCTACACTGCAAGGGCTACGCGTGGACACCAGTTTTGTGGAGTTTCGACAAACTCTGGAAGGTAGGGGTCTTCTCCTACTCGGTTTATTTTCGGTTTTAAGAGCCTTGTAAATGGTTTAGTTGAAATGAGGTCGTGAGTGGCCGTTTGATCAGTCCCGAAAATTGGGACTTAAATGCTGGAAATTTGGACCCTTCTTGGACAGTCCACGGACTGTTTGGGTGGCTTGTGTTATATTTGTGTGTTTTGCTTGATGTTAAATAACATGCAAATTGTATTTGTTGTGTATAGAGTCGGAAATGGCCATGATTCCTGATTCCACAAAGTGGGCAAATTAATAATGAAGTGCCTCGGACGACCATTTGCTGCGATCATGGGGCTGTTAAGAAACAGCCCGGTTTGTAATTGGACTAGAAAATGTCCATGTGTGTACATGAATTTGCTTAAAATGAATGAAAGCGATTGTCAATGAAATTAATATGTTAATGCAATGAATTTAATGTGTTAACATGATGTTGAATTATATAAAATATAATTGTGTGTGAAACCATTAGGTGGATAAATTAGGTTAGTATATGCATGATATATATTAACATGAGATTGTTTGAAATGGCATAATGCATTCGTATGCATCGAGACAACTAGAAGCAAATAGGTGTGAGTGCATGACATGAAAGAAAATAAAAGAAAAATGATTATGAAAAGGAATTTCAATGGAAGATTTTCGGAGAATTTAGCGTTGGGAAATTGTCGATAATTCACGTCGAGAGGGCCCATGAATTGTTTGGAGGGGTTATCGACAAATTCACCTCGGAGGGTTGTCGATAGATTTCACCAAGGCTTCGATATGATGTTTTCAGAACAAAAACCTTTTGTTTAAGCGATGTTTTCTCACATTTGGCTTAGGCATGCGTGAGGAGTTCGGTGTGAGGGCTCGAGAAGTGGGAAAGATTGAGTCATTCTCATCCATATCAATGTAGACATTCAGTAGGATCATGTATTTGCTTGGGTGTGTTTGGTTGCTGCATTACATGTGCACTTAGGTGGGAGTAGCCCATGTAGGAGATTATCCTCTGGGCATTACTCATACTATCGAGAAAATTATTTCAGGTACAGGGAGGGTTCGAGAAGACAGCGCTCACTAGAGGCCTATTTTTAGAAGAAAGCCGAATTGTGGTTTTGATATTTTTTTTGTAAAACATGTATTAGAACCCTTAATTTTGATATATGTGTTGGTTAAAGAGTAATGTAATAACTCTTGAACTATTGTAATATAGTTGGTTAGATTTTTGGTGAGTATGATGTGTGAGCTGATGTGGTCATTTTTACTCATGTATGGGTCTCCATGATATGAGACACCCAGTGTGTGAGTTGATGGTGGTGTGGGACCCCGAGATTTGGGGTGTCACGTATCTGAGAGTTTGATATACAACTCTTTTTACAAACCAAAATATCAAAACAGATTGTCCCGATATATTTCTGAGCATAGTGTTCAAGGCCCTGACACAGCCTGTATTTCACGGCCTCGGGAAGAATGTCGTCCTTTCGTGTGCACAGAAAGGAGGGATCATGGTGGCTTGGCCCGATAGATATATCTCCTCACAAAAGCTACTCCCCACCTAACTTTGACATGCATTGCAGTTACGATCACACCCTGAATGCCTACATGTCATGAATAAGATCTGACCACTCGTAGCAACTGTCTTGAGTTCTCATAGCGATTTCCTCCACAGCATTGCATATGCGAGTGTAAAAAGCGGTCATGGGCGTTAGTCCATGACCCTTTAAAACAAAATCTTTTTGTTTATTTTATTGGACAATCTAGAGATTATAGTGGCTGGATAAGTTTCCCATCGGTACTCCCAGTCGGCCTCAGGAAGTACTATGGACAATCTTGTCGTACTTTTAGTGATCTTGAGAAGTACTATAAGATGACCCTCAAATCGATACTTTAGTCAGTCTAAAGGAAATCTTGTGGGCCGATCTTTGAAAATCATTGCATTCTTGATATGCTATGAACCCCGAACATAGAATTGATAATTTCCATGCACTCACACTCATGTCATGAGATGCCCTGTGCATAAATGCAATGCAAATGTCATTGCATGTCATTTCATGCTACATGTACGCTACGTGTCATATTCAACATATAAATCACACATTACATGTCAAGTGTCATTTAGTGCATATAATTACTTTCATTTTTATCCCACATATATCACATAATTTCACACATTAACATATTATTCAATTTATAGTAATAACACATCTTAGCCATTCCCGGCCATAAATCCGACCATACTTGGCCTCGAAAAAATCTAGACTTAGTCTAGAAATTCCATCTATTATAAATATCACACAAAATTTCAACAAGAATTTCACACTCGAACCATCACTGCTTGACCACATTGTTCGGATCGTGGCGCCCCAATCCGGGGTGTCAGTTGATACCGTCGACCGCGAAATCTACATGTCTCATGTCATGAGACATGTATGTTCAAAATGGCCACTTGAACACCACACGTCCTTTCGTAAGTGTATATTTTTATACAAGCGTTATTCTGATTGTGTTTAATTACAATTTATCTGAAAACTTGGTCTCTAGCCCCGAAATTTTACAAAATCTGAGAGAAAATGCAAGATAGAAAGGCCATCTTGGCGTCTCTGCGCCTCTAAAACCGGATCGTCCATCCCCGATGCGTCTTCGATACTGAAAAAATAGTCCCAGCGGCAGGTGAAGGCAAGCGGGTAGTGGAATTTCTACTTAGGTTCTTTACCTTTAAAGTGAAATGCAATGGCACACAAAGCATCTACAAGCGCATCTTTAATATATCACTCAATACATATATTAACAATTTAATTCATACATCATGTTATTCGATTTATATAATAATAACATATACTTAGCTCACATGGGCTAAGGCACTATCCAGGCGATTCGTCTTGAACAACCCACGATTTCACACAAACATGTTATTCACCCATGGTAACAACACACATCACCCGCAAGAATCACCACAAACGATCAGGTAAGATATCCCAAGAAACCACACAGTTTATTCATTCGGTCGAATCTTTTGGGCAGAATCACGATACGTCCGGCGCCAGCAAATCGCTATGAAGACCCTTAGCGAAAAGTAAAACAAGTAGGAGCTCTGTACCGGAGTTTATCCGAAACTCACTGAAATCTGACTCTACGTAGCCGCTTGGCGATATGGAGCCAACTTGCCTCTTAACGACGGCCAAATGATCGTCGTGAATCGCAGAAAGCGTTTCTCTCTCTAAAACCCAAATCTCCGGCCATTTGCCGTCAAAACCAGTAGAAGAAATGAAAGTGGAGAAGATGATGTCTTCTCCTTAGAGTCTGAGTTTGCCCCTCACTTCTTCTCTTCTTTTTGCTTTTCTTTCCTTTTACCGTTTCTCATCCATTTCATTTTCGTTTTGCCACGAATTCTATATCCTTTTTGGAGCATTCAATGTATGGGTGAAAGGAGGAAGCTTCCTCCCTCCTTCCCAAAGAGACCGTTGTGGCTATCAAATTTCCGTCTTTTTCTTTTAATTTCTTACAATTTCTTGCACATGACATCATGCTCTTACATGGCTCGATGTGAGACCGTGGATCTCCTCTTGGTGCCATGTCCTCATGAGGACATGCAAATGGTTGGCATTTAGTCTCCTCCACGTGGCAGCCCTCTAATCTGCCCATGGCATCCTTACCTTGCCATGTGTCATCAGGCACCCCACGCCTCAGCGTGAATTTAGACCACCTCCGGAATCAATGGTCAGTATTAGGCCAGATTTAGCGAGGGCGATTCCAGCGGTGAGAATCCGTTTCGTCATCCGGGATCTAGAAAAATTCCAGTTTTGGCCCGAAATTACCATTTTATCGCCGTTAGGAATACACGGATTTTCAGGTCTCACATTCTTCCCCCTTAAAAATTTCGTCCAGAAATTCCGTGCATCATCCCGACCCACGTGCATGCGACCACTACCTGACCGATTCACGCTTGGTGTGTAGCGACCTTCGAGGTCACAACCGACAACCTAATGGTAGTCAACTAATCCATGTCTGAATGATATCCATTCAGACCTTGGAGTTCCCTTGACACGAATGAAATTTCCATTGGGTATCAATTCGAGTCACTCTCGACTCCACATCCTTTCGACTCACGAAGCTGCGTGATAACCACGGCCGTTTGTTTTCATCTCGGTCACCAGGCTCCTATCACTCAACTCTGAAGTCACAGGTGATAACAGAAGATCTTATGTTCTCACCTCGGGGTCTCTCCCAGGCTCTATCTATAGCTCTAAGTGCAGGTGATACTTGAGTGTCCCTTGTGTTTTCCTCTCGAGTCACTCTGGGCTCACAATAAAGCCGACCTGATGCGGGTGATAACCATTTCAAACAAGTATTTGTTTTTAAAGGCGTGGACAACCCTCGGAGTATAAATAGTGACATACTCAGATAATCTATTTTGTGGAATGAACCTCCGATGTATATCAATTGGGCATACTCAGACGATTGATATTATATATGAACGACCCTCAGTGTATATCAATTGGGCATACTCAGAGCCGATTGATATTAGATATGAATAACCCTCAGATGTATATCAATTGGGCATCTCAGAGCGATTGATATTATATATGGACAACCCTAGATATAAATCATATGGACTACCCTCAGATATTGTAGTGGACACTCAGATAAATAATATTGTTGAAATTGACCCTAGAAACAATTCTCTCGAAACCACCTGCATTGCACTCCTCCTATTGTTGCAAGGTGCCAAGTGCATATGGTCTGATAGAGCCCATTCCCATTTTCTTAACAGTGCGACTCATTTAGATGTAGTCTTATGGTCAAGACTTCTTTAATCAACACCTTTACCGTGTTTACCTAAGTAGTGTACTCACGACACACCATCGACCACTTAACACGATTAGTCGATCTCAACTATGCATACCGTATTTATCACGATGTTTTTGTGCATGTATAAAGGAAATTATGCCTGTGTGGCACCCAATCGAGGGTCCACCGCCATGAAATCTTAGAGATAACTGCCGTAATCTCGACTGTCGGGTCGGCTCTATACCATCCTAGGGAAAGAACATCTATACTTGGCTTCTCAAAGGCCTTAACCTCACAGCCCCCGAATCCAGTAATAGGTATGCGGTATGACAGCGACTACAGGTCTCGATGCAGCGACGGTGGTTGTCGGCTCATCGTGTTAACTTGACGCCAATGACGATAGATTACCGCGCCAAAGTCTGCCACGCTTATTTGCGTAACTCGATGCGTCGCGACTTGACCGCTCTCGGCCCTCTGACCTACTCTGTCTTTCATGAAGGTGCTCGTGCTTTCCCAGAAGCTGGCTAGTTTCCTCGACCCGTAATAGGGTGTAGAGGAACAAGCCCCATATTCTCAGATCTATAGGCCGACTAGGATCGCGTCTCGAAAACCTTGGGATCCACTGTCTGAGGCTGATCCCTCCCTCGATGTCGGATCTAGCATTTGTGATGGTAGCACACCATATACATCTTGATTAAGCGACCTTAACTCGTCTCGCTAATAGTTGGGATGGGGTGTCCCATAACTTTGGGATTCACGCCTCAGTGAGCGATCAGTCGAAAGTCGGTATGCATAAATAACACATCCTCATACTGCGACTAAGTGCCTCTCACGGCCATGGTCACGATAATCTTGGCCACATGCTGGATATCCTTACCAAAGCAGAAGTCTTGCTTCTTTCGGGTTGGAAGAAGATGAATCTTCTTTCCTCTTAGTACCGGCACCCGCTTATCTGGATGCCTCATTATGTCGTCTACTCCTCCACTGGCTGCTCTTTGCCTTTAGTATGTCACGATAGCGGCCAGTCCACCTCCCTCTGACCTCATCAAAGGCCTGCTGGTGAACTCTTGGTGGTGTGGCTGGCACCTCGTGGACAACCTCTCACGTCCTCTCGACTAATATCTACTCATGTCAGTGGCAGCAGTGAATTTTTTTTTTTTTTTTTTTCATTTCAGTCTAACTAACTTGATACATACGATTACTAATCGACTTGACAACCATGAACTTTACAGTTTCATTTCCCTAAGCGGTGCTAATTTCAAACCACTCATAACAAATTCAAAACCTTACGTATTCGTTTCCTTATCGAGTCCTGGTTATAGTTCCTAACCTTAGCATTCACCTTTTTTCTATGCGCATTATACCATGCATATAACTTCCCTACCTTGATTGCAGATGCGATCATGAATTCTCATATACATCATTCCATGTATATGTCCTTAGCACTGTTGAAACACAAAATCACGTAATAAAAAATGCAACAATAATAAACGTGTCTCAAAGTTATAATCGACCTCGAGACACTATTCATGCCAGGAAAAATAAAAATTTTTCATACACCATATCAAAGCGATTAATTTCAATAACGTGTCTCGAGGTGAAAATGCGACCTCGAGACACTATTCACACCAAGAAAAAAAAAAAAAAATTTTTTTCACATACCTCGTTGATGCGCCCCTATCACCCAATTTCCATATAAATATTTTATATATTAAATCATACAAAGAAAATTTTTAAAATTTTGTACTCTTTTTTTTTTTTTCCTGTGAACAGTGCTCATGAACAGTGTCCATGAGATCCAACGTTGGCGTAACCGATTACCTTGAACCAAAAGCAGGTTGGGTGCACGGTCGCACGAGAACCCGGAGTCCGCAAGCCCGGCTGCGCGTGCGGTGCCGGGTTGTGGCGGCTGGCTGCGCGCCTGGCTTGCCTCCCTTGTCGCGCACAGCCCGGCGCTGCCAGCGCGCTAAATCGCGCGGTCGGCTCGCGTAAGCGCCCGGTCGTGGCGCGTATCGCGACCTCATCACGCGCCAGTCGAGCCGCGCGGTCAGCGGCGTGCGTTTCAGTCGCGACCTCCTGGGCCACATCACATTATCGGCGACATCACCTTGGTGTCGCGACGCCGGCTTTCTTCATCCAGCCCCCGAGCGGTGCGGCCGCACATGTGGCGACATCGATTGCACATGTCACGACCTCTGGGCGACTTGACCTATGTAGCGACGCCAGTTCGTGTCAGCGACATCGGTTCCTACGAGCCCGGTCGCGGCGTCGGTTCCATGTCGCGACATCACGGACTCTGACCTCGTCGCAGCAACATCAACTGTGTCGTGATCAATCGAGAAAGCGAGGTGAATTACGACGTCGAAATGATAATGGCGACCTCACCTGCTTATCGCCCGTGTCGCGGCGTCGACATGATGTCATGACGTCAAACCATCTTATCGTCTACGCTGCGTCGCGGCCTGCCGTGTCGCGACCTCGCCCTCTGATCGCAGAATAGCGACCTCACTTTGATATAGCGACCTCAGCGACTTTAGCTGCCAGCTTCTACGATCACATCGCCCGATCTAGCGGTCGCGGCGTGCATTTAAGTCAGCGACCTCACGCCCCGGCAATCCAGTCGCTAACCTCGTATCGATGTCGCGACCTCCATGGAATCCTAACGCAGCGAAATTTTTTTTTTTTTCATCCAGCGGCTCTCTTTTACCTTTCTCCATTGATGCATTAGCCTAACCTTGCTGCAGCTTTAAAAATTTAAGAGTTGAATTTCAACTCTCTTTCCATGCATGGCCCGGAACAACCTTCGAAATTTCACAACCTGCATCTTGCTATTCGAAAACTGGAACATTGCCGTTTTTTTTCCTCGTCCGGTAGCCTTCCTGCTACTCTAAGATACGATGGCTTGTACCACACTCTTTACCCACTTCTAAATTTCTAGACTTTAATTACAATTCTTTCAATTCTTTCCCTTGTGCAAGCGGAATAATTTTCGAGAATTCCACAAAACCATTATGTTCATGTTCCTTCGAACGTCCGGAAAAAATTTTTTTAGTTTATTTCTTGTTATTCTGGACGTTACGCCGTAAATCCTGTTTATCTAAGGTTGTGTTTT
>JAEQBH010006924.1:0-105132 GCA_016808115.1 Tetrastigma voinierianum | reverse complement strand
CAACTTTCTTTCTTTTTCCAACATAAAAACATGGTGAAATGGTTATTTATCCTTCGCATCAGAACAATTAGTTTGTATCCGAATCTCAAAAAACTATATATAATTTTTATTATATTAGATTTTTTTCCTACTAATAACTGACATTTACTTGTTAAGTGATGTTTGTAAGCTCTGCAAAAAATGTTGGATTTGGACTTAAAATGACAACCCAAATTGAAGACCAAACCAATGGAGAAGATCCATAGATAAAACCTAAATTAAGTGGGTGGTTGAAGTGTGTGGTTAGAAATTAGCCATAAATCATGTGGGCACAATCTCTCCATTTGTGTGGCTAGAATTATAGTACCCTAAAATACACCCTAGTTTTTTTTAAACATAATTAGGGTATATTATAAGTGTATTTTAAAAATTTTCGCAATTATTATTTTGTTAAATGAGAGAAAATTTTAAACTTAATTTGTACAAGATACTAGAGTAAATTTTGTAATTTATCAAAACGGCATAAAAGTCATAAAGATAAGAAAATTATAAAGTTAGTGAAATATCCATAACTGAATGGCAATAAAGGGGGCTTTGAGACCAAGGCACAAAAAGGAAATTAATCAAATTGAAGCAAACCCATTTAGGTTTCTCATTTGGGCATTTTTGAGGAGAGCTCAGACTGGTAGAAGAAGTGAGGAGAAGAGAAGCAACACAGGAAGCACAAGAACAAAAGGATAATGCTATGAGGATTAGGGATGGATTGTATGGAAAATCAAACCATAACCTTTTTTTTCTTTTTTGATGAATTTGGGTCTAAAAGAACTCACTCTGATATGTTGGTGATGTTTGACAATTTTAAACTAGATTTGGAGTTACAGTCACATTTCATACATCAAAACATAGTAAATAATGGTTTCCAGAACTTACTTATGTTCTCTCAACTAGTCATTGTAGGATGGGGTTAGTAAACCATAAGTCTTCCTATATGTGTTTTGGGAATCATTTGGTCAGATTTTAGACTCAGATTTGGCGACATCGAATCCTAATCGGCGAATATTTCAGATTGAGGAAATATCGGGTTTTGCTGAGACGCTTAAAATTTCCAAACCCATGTTTTTTAATCTCGTCATAATTTCTTCATTCGAATCTGCTTTGATGTTCTTTGACTTTATGGAAAGCCCTTTGAGTTTAGAATCCATCCATATATAGCTTGATAATATTGAAACTCATATTAGGTCTAGAAATCACGAAAAATAGTAGGCCCCATCAATTCGGGCCGTAGTCGCTCACGGGAAGCATCCAACTTTGGATGGGTCATAATTTCT
The DNA here is from genome assembly GCA_016808115.1 of Tetrastigma voinierianum. Classification (NCBI taxonomy): domain Eukaryota; kingdom Viridiplantae; phylum Streptophyta; class Magnoliopsida; order Vitales; family Vitaceae; genus Tetrastigma; species Tetrastigma voinierianum. Next base: position 103,825 of record JAEQBH010006924.1, on the reverse strand, counting down.
TCACTCGAACTCCGTTTGATGTTTTGACCCTAGAAATCTCTTTGAGTCTAAAATCCATCAATATATAGCTTGATAAGATTGAAACTCATATTAGGACCAGAAATCACGAAAAACAGTAGAAATTTATTTGGTTCTGCTTCTTCATAGTCACCGCTCATAGAAGCCTTCAACTTTAATGATCATAATTTCTTCTTCGTCTCGACTCCATTTTGATGTTCTTAGACTCATGGAAAGCCCTTTGAGTCGAATCCATCCATATATAGTTTGATGAAATTGGAATGATAGTAAATAGATCATAAGAATACATAAGCAACCATGTTATTCATGTATATAATGAGATATGAAAATGCAAGGATATTTAATAAATGATTGTAAATATCGTATATGATTACTGTGATGACATACTATTCGGGAATATAAGATATGTACTGAACATGTAAATACACATGGGATTGTCCGCGAGAACATGGTGGTAGGATAGACGGGCAAGCCTATTGGGGAAAAAACAAGTCTCGCAGAACATACCGATCGCGTCCCGCTTGGTCATTATACGCTCGGGCCCTTATAAATGGTCATTGTCTCATATACGAGAACACTTTCGCCCTTTATAGATGATCATCGTCTCACAATGATAATAACGCTACTCTTATGACCATCGTTTATAGCGAGTACAAAGATCTTCACTTCTTATAGTTTCTTTATTCACTTTTAAAGTTTTATGCAGATATGAAACATAAAACAAAATGACTTGAATATGACATACCTAAATGTATATGAACGTTGATAAGAAATGTAACATGATATGATAAGTAAATATGAGATATGTAACATGTTTAAAATGATATGATATGTTAGATGTATAGCGTAATACGTGTATAGAAGTGTGATGATCCGTGTTAGTGGTCGTCTGTTTAGTTTATCTCTACCTGCTTAAAGCTTAGCACAAGTCATCCATGTGTAATCGGGCAGGCAAGAAGGCCTGACAACTCATCATTTCAAGGTCAACACATAGTTGGGATGCCTCACCTGTAAGACTTTTTTGTCTATTTTGTATATGTAATATTCTTTTTGTTGTTTGTAAAACAAATGTAAAGTTTTTGTATGTTTAACACTCCCATTTGTGGATCTTGAATATATTTTGAAATTCCTACAACATGAATATATCTCAAGATACATGCTTATTAGTATGAATGAACATATTATGCAGTGTACTGTGTAATGAATGCTGACAATCTTCTACATCGCATCATGGGTGGCGGGTCGAGGGTGTCACAAGAATTTTTCTATCAACGTGTGGCTACAATTCATCCTTAATTGGTGGTCATGGTTAATCTCCAAATGCTATAAATAGAGAGCATTTCCAAGGTGTTTCTCATCTCATCAACTCATTCTCCTCCTCTCCTAAGGAAGCACCTCAGTTTTGAATTTTTCTGGGGCCCCACTTATTTGGTTTTCCTGTTCTATTTAGAGAGTAGTTGGGTGAGCATTTTCTCCTATTTCAAGAGAGAGGTTCCTTGTTCTCCTCAGATTTGCAAATGTCTTTAAAATTTTCTTCAGCCAAGTTCTTTACCGCCTCGCCGTGATGCATAAATTGTGAAACCACGAAAATTCTCCTCAGGTGCACTATCTTTTATTTTCGCTCAACTCATATTATTGCTACATCATAGCTTCCGCATTGTTGATCTCTTAAAAAAAAAAAGAAAAAGAAAGGTTTTCATTGGCACTACACAGCTGACTGACTCCATTGTCTTAACTGAGAATGTGGAATTCCTGGGACAAAAACATCGACTTTGACGCCCTTCAAAGACTTAATCACATCAATCCAAGATACAGCTTCTTCGGTTGCCAAGACAATCTCAAGCCAACCACCATTAGTTCTCTATATCAAACGGCAATGATGAATCATCGTCAAGCAACTACATACCTTGATGAAGATCTCCGAATCCCAAGGGGAGATGGTCGCAGTATTTTGTGAAAATTTTGATTCCAATATTAAATATGATTACTTGTTGCACGCCAAAATCAAGTATATAATATAGGAGAAAAATATCTCTCCAGAGTTCTTACTCTGCCTCAGCTTCAGAACTTACATACATGTAAATGAACTGGAGAAGATAAAGTGGGTTACATACTAAAACCCCGTGTTCTCCCAGAAAAGATCTCACTCCACTCAAACACAAAAAATATAAAAAGTATATTTATGGTCTCTGAAAGTTAAAATTTAGAACATATGTCCACATGTATGGAGTAAGCAACATACTATATACATTCTCAATATGCTAATTATTATTAGCCTTACACGATATACCTGGAAATAGCGTACTGTAATATGCCTGGAACAAGATTATATTTCTTCTTTCACACATGATGGGAGGCTTGAGAAGATTTCGGGTGGAAGAAAATCCCCCGAATCCAACAAAGAGGCTTACGTATAATAGACAAACAAACCTTTATCATGGCCTTACCCAATCCTTTGAATACTAGATAGATAACTAAAAGGAGGAGAAAAGGGAGTAGTATAAGTATAACCACAATGACAACCACCACCAGAAAGTACACAAAAAGAATTTCGAACCATTCTCTGCAAGGTCCCATCACTGCTGAACGTAAGGGTGAATACGATAGAAAGAAAATGGGGACAGGAAGAAACGCAACCACACTCCAAACAACCTTTTCCTGATTATGACATCATCAGGCGACTGTTGTTCAGAAACGCCACCATCATTGAGACGGAGAGTACTAAACATATAATTCCTGTATCAGCTTTTAAAAAGATATTCCTGAATTCTTCTAATGGAATGAGGATGTAAGATGGAAAGAAATATACCCACAGACATGTCAAAGCCAAAGGAGGGAGATTATATCAGCTAAAGTGAAAACCAGAAAGAAGGGCTTAGAGGAAGCATTGGAATACCGGTGTTTTGATCAGGACCTCCAGGAACAGTGTGGTGTAGGCTGCTGCAAAGGGACAGGCTAGGAAAACATAAAGAATTGTGCACTTCTCAGTGGTCCGCATTTGCCATTCCTTAGCATCTTTGAGGAGTGGCTCATTTGCAGTAGCAAATAATTCTTCAGCAGTCTTGTTGTCATTGTTGAGAGAATTGGTGACAAGCATCTTAAAAGCTGACTTCACTTTCTGCACCCACAACTACAATCATAAGTAGCACACCCCTGTTATTCCTTGAATGCCATAGCATTTTGCTTTTTTGTAATCTCTGACAAAAAACAAAAACATATACTTTTAAGCTTTAATCCTAAGTGTTTGATATCATTATTTTTCTCAACTATTCTTGTTAATAACTTGTTCTTTTTGGTAGATAAAATAGCCCGACCTGGTAGTGCATGTGAAGAAAGTAGATGTTTGTATGTTAATGGGTAAGAAGCATACTGAACAAACCAGCCTATTTCGGAGCTGGAGGGCAGGGCTTGCATCTTTTCACTTGCTTGACTTTTTCTGCTTTGACTAACCATATGCAGTACAGAGTTCTTTTCATCATCCTATAGCTGATTCTCTTGCAAGCACTTCAAGGCTTTACCCACCTTCTCAAAATATCAATATGACGGTAAAGGATTGCTAGCATGTATATGTCTGCCTCCCTCTCCCCTATTAGTATGCTTAAGTGATTTTAGGCGTGTAGTTGAGTAATTGCTTTGATAATTTCTTTAATGTCTGACAATGTTACAAGAATAATGGACTTTCATTACTCTTCTCGTCCTTAGTGGTTGAACATAGGCCTGTTGCTTGAGAAGTAACACTCATATTCCATGAGGCATCTTTCTCTCTACCAAAAAGCTTAACAAATTCTTTAAGTTTTTGATGTTTGTAAATGCTTTCAGCAAAGTTTGACACTGAAAATTAGTTTTCTATCACATTGAAAACTATTTGACACACTACAAGAAGTGGAGTCTATGGCCGCAGTCATTGACCCCAGCTAAAGGTGGTAAATAATGCAGCTATAGCATATAGCTGCAAACAAAGTGGACTGCTAAAAGGCGTGGCAAGAAATGGACAAATGTTTTAGGCGCGGGAAAATCTAATTGGGTGTCTATAGGTTATAGTCGGGGTTTTGTTCTAGCCGCGACCATAGGTGGTTCTATAGCCGGGGTTTGCTCCGACCGCGTCAAGGGGATGTTCCCAAGGTGTTATAGCTCTGTTTTGTTCGTCACACTAGGAGGTGCTAGCTACAGCCTTGGTTCTCACCGGCACTATAGGATTAAAATGAGCGTAATATTTTAAAACATTTAGATCCATTCGGCCTACGTAAAAGGGAAAACATTTGGAAAATTATAAAAGGGAAATGCATGAGAAAAATCACATAAATCATAGACAAAAACTATATTCATAGACAAATCAAAGTTTCCAACAACCAAAATAATCTCATCAATTTCTGCAAATTAAACTAATGTAGAAATTAATGCAGAGAAAGTAATGCAGTACTGCAAATTAAACTAGTAACAAAACTGAATCAAACAAAAACCCAAATCATAGAGTATGATGAACCCAAATTCTTTGTGTTTGATCTTATCAGAGACCCAAAAGGTATGAAATAAAACAGATCATGGAATGGAATGCCTCTAATACACTGGTCAAATGCAACATTGGTCTTTACTTTATGCCCTAAATTATACGTAGATGTCTCTCACTAAGCTTCCAGCATTACTTCTTCATTAATTCTTGGGAGGCGTTCATCTCGACATGGGGCAAGGTCTTTCTCGCACCTTCTTGTCCATAAGTTCTTCGGGGACACCCCCTTCCTTCCTCTAAAGGTCAAAAAATGTCCCTGCACTTCAGTTATGTCATCCTTCTCGAAAGGTAGACTTGTGAGATCACTCTAAGATGATTCTCTTGAGTTACTAAGGATGACTATCTATAGTGCATGACACATACTTTAAAAATTGGACTCTTGTTCAATGCAGGAAATAAACTTGGGCTCAGCATTGATAAATCAGTTTCCTATCAGTTTAAACCATAGTGCAAGCCAAAGAGCATGAAATATACCTTTGACTTGATGTTTTTATGGTCATCAGTAGTACTTGATGTTGGTGTAGAATTCCCTCCTATCTTGTATAGATGTATCATTTCCTCTGAAACTTCTTTAGCTGGCAGAGTAGAACTATGTATACTGTTTAGCACCAAGTCCAGTGCTACAAACTACCTCTGAAGAGTAGAGCACAAAGAAATAGAAGCATTATTTAGGACTTTCTTGCACCATCCTTTGGTCGTACAGTATCAATCTTATCAAACTCCTGCCTGGACCGTATTTTGCTTAAATCAGATTCCATTTTGCAGTAAGAAGTTAATTACTACTGTCTTGACTTTTGAAAGGTTGGATCACTGGCGTGGCATTTCTAAACCTGCCTTAGAAAATTGTACTGCCCTCCGACGCGTTTCTCCAACATAGTCTCAGCCTGCACCAACATAGCATGATGAGTGAACCAAAACCTGCAGTATCTTAAATAATAAAACATGGATCAATCCAATGATACAAACTCCGGGAGAAGACTGTGTGCGCAAATGTATCCTCCCAAATCTTGTATTTGAACATGTGGCTACCCAAATAGTCAGCAAAGACTTTGTTGATGGAAGATGAACAGAAAATCAACCATTCAGAAAGATCAAAGTGTTAACCTACCTAATGTCTCAATGCTTTTCGACAGCAAAAGTGATTTCTTCTTCTCCTTCCTGTATTAAATGAAAATTTGCTGAAACTAAACTAGACGACTAGTGATACAAAAAACAGACTGGTAACCTCATATGCACAAGAACATACTCATTTTTCAACTTTCTTTCCGAGAAGGCACTCACTGGCTTACTGCTTTAAACTTTTCCACACAAAAAAAAAAAAAAAAAGAAAAGAAAAACCCATATTCCAGCTCTTGCATGACATCAAATAACAAAAATAAAGCTTTTTTAACATATAATTGTTTCCATGCCTTTCCTCTCTTCCCTTTCTTTCAACACAATTACATTGCTATCACCGCTTCAACCTAACAAATGCAAAGAAAAGAGATAAAGGTCTATACATCCAATAGGAGAATTTGAAATGCATACATTGATGACAACATGACAACTTATTAAAAAAATATAATACAACCACTGATAGCAATTTGATACATCCATTAATAAAGAAAACATGATTTCAAACCATGACTTAGAAAACACTTACCTAAATCGGAAGAATAGTTTCATTAACCTAGTTGAACAGAGATTTCTATTTCCCTATGTCCGAAACAAAATTCACACAAAATGATATTTTCAGTTAAAAATGTAATTAGTTGTAGGAAAATATTCCATTTATTTCCAGCATTGACACGTGCCCTGTTTGTTGAGAGATTTTACCTTCCTCTTCCAGGCTCATTGTTGTGGGCAGTGAATTTCAAACTTTCTTCCACATGCTTTGTTTTCTCAATGTACTTCCTTCTTCTTCTTTCTTACCTTCGTTTCAAATCTCTTTTTTCCCCATACCCTACTTAATCTCTAGAATCAATGGGGAACCAAATAAAAGGTGATGTTTAGTGGATGTTTCTTACCTCCAAAAATCCTGCCCAGAAGAATTCTTTGAATTTTCCAAAGACAGCTCCATCCGCAACTCAGTCATAGCTCCTACGACAAGAAACCTAATGAAAAAAATTCAAATTTTCCAGTAAATAACTCCACATCAGTGAAATCACAATAATTTTCTAGGATATGCATTTGATTCTTAAACTCATCTTTTTACACAAAAAAAAAATTTTAAAAATACATATACAGAGAGATTGATAATTTTTCTGAAAAATCTTTTTCAAGAAAACAGTTTCCAATTAACCAAACAGAACCATATAAGTGCATTGTTTGGCATCCTTTCAGGCTACCAATGGGGTGTAGCAGCAACTGACTTTAGGCTCAACATCCAATCAGTTTCCTTGTACCAGCAAACTGACTGGTTTGGCATGATATTCAGGCAAATGATATTCAGGCATGAATTAACCAATTTACCTGTATTTTTTATATCGTCTTTGGATCAAGGAACTTTTGGGCAGCAGGCCAAAGCATCTTCTTGAAACCAGGACCAGCATTGACAACATACATTCTGTGTGGTAGTGTCTAAATGATATGAAATAACAACAGAAAAGTGATATTATTGACTATGTTAAGTGTTAGAGTTGGATGACATAAATTTTGATAGACCGAGACTCGGTATGCGTATCCCCCAATTTTGATAGACCGAGACTTGGTGTGCATATCCCCCATTTTTTTCTTTAACATTAAGGAAAAGCAGTATTTTCCTGATGAAAGACTTTATAAAGTTATTTGTTTGAAACCACCCTATAACATCTACAGCCTTCCATGAAGTTGACTAACAAAAGAACAAAAACCACAGAAATCAGTAAAAGAAGAAAAAGAAAAGAGGAAAGAATCAATATTTATAAGAGCAAAAGACTCTTTATGCGGCAAAGAACTATGCTAATTAGCTGTACAGCATTCTGGCTTAACGCTGGCTTAAGCTGCATGAATGCACTTTCCAGGTTTGGTAGACTTACAACTAGCATACGCCATGAGGGGGCCATAACTGATATAGGTTTACAGAAGAAACATGGGAAGAAGCCAAAAAGATGCGTTATATAATCATATTCATCATCAAGAACTTATGGGAAAGGGCTAATAATCAAATATCCAGAGTCACATGATGGGGGATCTCCTTTGGGTACATACTGATATATAAACATACAACAATAACTATGTAATAATGAAAAATATATATGTACACCATCTTTATACCAGAGACTGGAGAGAGAAACTGAAGGGGGGGAGAGAATAGAAAAGGGTTTGAAGCACTTATCTAAAAAGGAGGAATTACAGTGCACTTTGGCTTAGACAAGTAGAAGTAGATGAGTATCATCCACAGTAATTTGGTGGATTAAGGCAGCAGAGGATACAAGGAGGAATGGACAAAAACTGATAAACCCTACAGGTCTCCACTTGAACAGACAGCATTTAACATCAGTCAGGATATTGGTTTTTTTTTCTTGGCACATTTAACTAACCTGCAATTTCCACCCTCTGTATATTTTCAAGTGGTATGAGTTATAATACACATATTAATAATAAATAATTATTTCTGAATGGCATGGCAGGATATAAGATTTTAACTACAGTGTTTAAAGCAATTGTGTTGAAAAGCACCAAATTATTCCATAATGGAGGAAGCTGTCATCCTTTTAACACCAATGCTTTTACTCTAACAACAATGCATGCAAGTAGAAAAATAAAAATTATGATATTTCAATCAACACCATAAAGGCTATTCAGGTTCACTACAAATGTGGGCACTTAATTAAAATAAAGAAAATTTTCAAAACTATGAATCTTATTAGAAGACTGATAACACACAAAGGAAAATGACTGATACTTCATGATAAAGATAAAAAATTAGTTCTTAGGTGTACTCACAATATTAGTCTCCATCGAATTGATGACTTTAAGCCCTTAATTTGATTCAACTTTATGAAACCAAAATCAACAAAGTGGCAAAGAGTGACGATAAGATATGAGAAACCCAAAATCATTTATTCCAATCAAAGAAATAGCATTTGAAAACTACCCAAAAAATCTTCCAGCAAAGCCAAGAAAGGGAAAAGAGAGTGCAGCCATGCCCCTCATGCTCCTTCAATATTCCTCATCCAAATAATCAAAAACAGAGAATAGAAAAACCAGAAGTAAACAAAATTGTAGCAGAACTCAACGCAGATTCATTTAGATATTTCAACAAATGGGGCTGGAAATTCAAAAACTAAAATATCAAACAATGTAACCCAACACTTAAGCATCACACAACAACACCGAAAAACATTGGCATTCCAACGACCTTTAGATCGATATCGCGAACTATTATATAATTAACTTCTACCTACCTAAATTATCCACAACACAACCAAGGGAGATCCCTATCTAAACAAGCCGAAAGTATAAGTATAACATGCAAGATGAAACCTAAAAGGCTGCGTAAATACATAATAAAATAAGTAATTATGTAGAATTAAGTCATGAATGAGATATAAAACTTAATAATCCGAAAATAATTCCAGAAAAAGAAAACTATAAAATGATATTGAAAATAAACTAATTTTTATTAAAAACAATATCAAAGCAAACCCTAACAAAATTATTAGAAAGATGATAAAGTAGGTATTAGGACTGCTTCAAAGCATTAACAACTATAGCATCAAAAGTGTTGAAGTACAAATGTTAACTACAAAAAAATATATAGAACAAAGAACAGTGCTGCATAACTGACAACCGAATATTTATATGTGTATATTATGTTTTTCTTTAGATTGGTTCTTTTCAACTCGTTAAAGCATAGTGGCCCAAATGGCGGGCCAATTCAATAGGAAAACAGTGGATCGCTATTGAAACCCACTAAATAAGAGCGTGAAATCGAGTATGGGAAAACAAATTTGTTCCAAGAAACTTTGGTTTTCTATAAAGGTCGTGGTCGTGTCAACTCAATTTTGAGAAATTTCACAATTGAATCAACATCCTAAAACATACTGTAATCACAACAGACCAAGAAATTTTGGGGATTAGGGTCACAAGAAACTCATCAATATTTCTAATAAAAACATTGTCTCAATTTCTATAATTTTCTCAAGAACCATACGCAATGAAAGAAAACAAATCAGGGAATTTGAAAGTCACAAGTTCTCGATTATCATCAATCTTGAGCTTTTCCTCGACATTCTATAGCATCGATTTGCGACTTTGAACTCGAAAACGAAGAGAGAAGTTAAGGTTTACCGATTCAAAGAGAATGTAGAGAAAGAAATAAAAAATTAGGGCTTATGAAACTTTTAAAGATTTGTAAGGAAAAAAATAATTACCCTCAAATGATGCGAGAGAGCGTAACTAGAAAGTTAAAGGGTAGAGCATGCTCCAAAGAGAGTATGGACCATTAGAAGTATAGGGTAGAGCGAGGGGGAGGGGTGTACTAGCTTAAAAAGTGAGATCGGGGAGGGGGATGTAACAAGGCACTAATGTATAACAATATAAGCTCTATGGCCTTAAGACTACGTCCATTGTAACACTTTATAGTAGCGGTTTTATGTTTTACGCAACTATAGGAGTCTCTATGGTAAGGTCTAGTTGATTTTCTCGATCAAAATTGAAGATAACTTCCTTTTCGTGGGAATGGATACAATAAACATAAAAACCGGCTTACTTTTTATTGCTCCTATAATTTTATTTTAAAAGTATTTTGATAGAAGTTTTATTTCTAAAATAAATAAATAACACAGTATCATATTTTTATAGAATATTTTAATTGTTACCTGCTGATCTTATTGCACTTTTAGAGCTATAAAAATGTATAATGAAAAGTAGACGTAGAATTATTACTTTTAAAATATATTTAAAATTAAAGAAATAAAAGTCTTAGGTTTCTAAAGCTAATACTACTTCTCTATCAAGATAAGAATTAAATTGGGCCTACCGCTGAATCATTATCCCTCCGCCATTAGTTAGAAAGCAAGGTAAGTTTTTTATTTTTTTTCAAAATATTTTTATAAAGACACAACTGTTTTCTTGTAGTGACAGGAAAGTGCTTACAATATGGACCATATAAATAATTATAAAATTTAGTCTGTTGAAATAGATATAAAGTTATTGTGCAATAGACTTTAAAATTATCATAATCAAAATAGCATTATCCAAAGTGCTCACCTTCTCATTACTTTTCTTGTCTCCGAAACATATATTATCTGTAAAACAAGTTTGTTTGTAAGGTGCTTTGGCCATAACTTGTAAGAAAAAAATAAATAAAATAAATTCATATTTTATTAGATAACTCATAAGAAAAAAATAATAAAAGTAAATTCACATTTTATTAGATGGACTAAGAAACAAAATTTCTTAGCTCGAGGAAAATTGGAGGAGAAAATAATTATACCCATCAAAGTACCCATGCCACAACATAAAGTCTTTAGAAACATTGAATATGCCTATAGACTTGAAATCTTGAATGCGTATCATACATTGTTTTGTATGTTTCTCCCCTTCCGTCCCATCATAATGTATACAAAGTTTTGAACTTGACTAAAATATTGTTTGAAACACTATCAAAATTATGAATTTTATTTTAGTCAATATTATATAACTCAATTACATTGAGTCAAAGTATATTAAACATAGCATGTATACATGATCAAAGAATGTTTAATTAATATAAAATGAAGCAGGCCATTCATCTATTACTTATGATAAGAGAAGCAATCTATGCCGGCAATACCAATATTGAAGAGTTGATAAAAATCGTTAAAGAGGGAGTGTAAGTGCCAGTTAATTGTGCTAGAATCTATTGAAGAAAGTTGTATTTAGTGAAAATAGATTCATTAGACTTTCTAGCATAGTTACATGGTTTTGTATTTCTAGAAGGAAGAGTTTGAAGGGACTACCTATGTACTTTGTCTTACTCTACTTTATTTGGCATTATATATATATATATATATATATATATATATATATATATATATAAAGTTAAAATTTCAAATAAGAATAATTTAATATATGAAGAATAGATGATATTGATAAAGGAATTAAATAAAATTCACAAGATACAGGTTGAAACACTTTGTAAGTCGTTGTTTTCTCTTCAATATTTGAGCTGCAAAGTAGCTTCCATTAATCCCTCGTCTTATTTGTGTTTTCCACCTTCAAATGGTGCTGGATTGCAAGATATTGAAGAGCAGTCATCGAGGATTGGATCCCTTTGTCTCAATTAAATATGGATAGAAGCATAACAATGGACAATAAAACCAAATCTGTTTCACACAAAAATTTTAGAGAGACAAAACACAAAAAATTAAATTAATAGTTTTCCAACTTGTTTCTCAATAATTTTGTAGAGACAAACACAAATTTAAGTGAGTAGTCTATCACTCTTGATCTTTTCTGAAAGGATCTTTCATTGTAGCTAAAAGCATGTAATCAAATAGGGCTTTGATTAGGACATAGCTTGATTAAGACATACAGCATTGATCTTTCAAATTTCCGCTATATATTTTGATACAGAACATCATTTAAAGCACTGTTTGGATTGTAAAAATTCAGTAACAAAAAGGGAAAACAAAGAATTTAAAATTTTTGATTACTTGAATATTTTCAAAGTTATGTGAAGAAAGATTTAATGCAATAAAAATTATTTAAAGTTTGTGGATATGCATAGACAGAAAGATGAAAAATAAATTTGAAGAATGATGCATGTAAGAAAAAATTAATTGTGATGAATCTATTATTTTATTTTTAATTTTTTTTTTCAAACTTTTTCTTCTATTTTGCTCTTCTGCCTAACTTTTCAATTTTTTTTAAAAAAAACGGTAAGAAACAGAGATGGTTAAAAATAGAATCAATCTGTTCAAACATATTTTCTGTTTTCCTCCTATGTTGTTAGCCTTTGCATAAATTTGAATAGTCCTTAACAGCATATGGTCAGCTTGGTTGTGGGTGTAAATCATTAAGAAATCGAATTAAGAGTTTTATTCAAATATTTTTTAACATCATATTTGATTTATTTTCTATTTTTTTATTGACATCTATTCATTTTGTATATCATGTTATAGGGGATAAGCTGCACAAAGACCCCAAGTTTTACGTCTATATTTCCCACTTTACCCCTAATTTTTTTAGATCCCAAAATACACCAGATGATGAGTGCCTAAAACAATCATATTATACCTGCATCCACTTTATGTTTTTAGTTGATTTTACATTTAAATAAGTAAATACAGCCCAAGATCCGATTGGGAGTTTTTAGAATCACAGGTCAAGAGGTGGTTTTTTAAAGTATTTGAGCTCAATCAGGTATAGCTGTGAGAAACATCGCAAAATGACGTCGCTACATCACAACATCGCGACTTTGCAAATGCGACGTCGTAGCCGCCCGCAGCAGAGGAAAGTCAACAAGGGACCTAACATCGCGACACGTCGCGACACGCCATCCACGATTTTTTACTCAACACCATTGTAAAGTGTGGTACCTTAATTTCGAGGCATCAGTGAACCAGCGAACTAGGAGCTGCAAAGCATAGCAAACACTAACCCTGATCATCAAGAAGATAATTTCCTTTCAGATTCTTCTTTCTCGAGAAAACTGGCAATGATTGAAGATTGATTATGTGTATATTCGGCTCCACCATGTTCGATTTCTACCCAGTGGTTTTGCTGAACCTCACGCAAATTGAATAATTAGCGTCGAAATATATTATCTGGCTTATTTATGATTTGTACTGGATCTATATCTATGATATTTAAAATATATGTAATGTCCTGCATACATTGGCATGATCTTCATGCATCTGAGATAGAGATAAGGACCCTGTGGATTCAATAGAGCGACTTCGATTGTGATCGGTAACAGATATCCCATTCCGAGTGTGATATTAGGTTTGAATATTTAAGCGCTTTAGAGCATTCCGTCACAAGTAGATACCCAACTCCATCAAGTAGATAAAGTGGGAGGTTTCGAGAAAGGTATCTCGTAGGCACGATCACCTCGTCATCAAGAAATCATTAATAAACTGAATATTGACTCCTCTAGATAATAATCCATCAAGTGGGGAGACAAATCCTAGTTCACCCAGCAGAGCACTCTACAAGTTAGTTTACTATATTTTTTTTTATCACACACGTTAGTTAGATAGAAATTCAGAGTCAAGTCTATAATATTATAAGGTCACTTCAAAGAATACAACACTTTTCGTGTGGATTATTGATATCCCATTTGTGTACACTAGGTCATTTGATAATGGAGCGCAAAATTCTGTGTGCAATATAGGTGTACATTTACACATCACACTTTGCCTATCAAAGCCAGCAAAACATGCCGAGGAGAAGTTTTAGTGCTGATATTGGACAAATGTTATATATTACTCGAAATTTTCCTTTTATTATTTTATGATAAGTGTTGTAATTTGGTCTTGTGTTTCGTGTGATTCCAAATCAAGGCTAGCAGGAGTGTATGGTTTCGGTCAAGTTGAATCCACATCCATGATCCTCGAATCTAGAAGAACCTTACACTGCCTATGTGACGCCCAACCCTACAGACTCGTCGCTTAGGTGTCATCAAATTTATTTATTTTATAAACTTATATACCTTTAAGCTTATTCATCATAAAATGTTAAACACTTAATCTGTAATTTAATTCCACTGTAGTAAAGGATTACAAAATTTTATACAAGTCTATACATGGAAGTGTTCAACATTTACAATATTTATTGTTTTTAATTTGTTTACAAACAACAAAAGGATATTACATATACAAATAGACCAAAAAGTTCCTAAGGAGCACCTAACATGTGTTGACCTTGAGACTGCGCGGATTGTCCTCGCCCTTCGTCATCTTGGCTCCACACTGATGAGTCTGCAAGCTTTAACAGGCTAAGGGGAATGGGCCGTGACGCACTACTAATAAGAGCTCTGCCTCTACTTTACAGTATTTATATATACATATAAAATATCATATACTTATGTCATATTCTATACTTGTCATATAAGACATGTTTATATATGTTTCATAAATATAATTTATACATGCTTATAATCTTATACTTTCTATCATATCATGTTTCATTTGTGTCATTTACATTTTTCTTCTTATTCTCATTAACATGTACTGTCCCCTGTTACACATCATCTGTTGAATAAATGCTATGCTTCTCATATCATGTCATATACTTTATCATGTTCGAATCATTTACATATATACTTGTCATTTGTTTAAGTCATGCCTACATAAACCTTATGGAATAAGGAAACTATAAAGCAGTCCACATGCTGGTTATCATTGTACGCAGACACGACCATCTCCAAGGCCCATATACCAAGTATCAGATTTAGAACACCATCTATAGCGCCCGATAATCGTAATGACCAACTAGCCAATTGATCAAGATGTCGCACTTGTTTTTCCCTAATAAGCATGCCTATCCATCCCCTTACTGTGTTCTAAGGTATAATCCATTTTATTATTTCAGACATATCTCATCTGGCATGAATAACTATTGTTATTATGTATGTTGATGAGATATACACTATTATTTATTTCATCTGTAATACCTTCACATATTTCTTAGCTTCAGATTGTTGTTCTCTATTTCTTACAATATGTATATTCATATCTTTTCTATCATTTAGTTTTGTCTTCGGGATTACATATGTAATCCTATCATATATCATGAATGCATCTATGCACTTTGTATTCATATATATCTTTATCTACTCATATTCTTTATATCCTTTATGATCATATCCTTATGCTTTAATATGATTTAGCTTATTCATGTAATTTTCTATATTTCTATCATGTACGCTTACTCATTCATGTGTTCCTATCATGTTCCATCTATTCGCTTATCTGCTTATATATGACAATTATATATTCATATCATATACTATATTCATATCATATCATATATATTGCTATTTCTTGTTCATATCTATATCCTTCCTTACTATGTATTCCAGAATTAACTTTAACCAAGTTGATTAGTACACTTGGTATACAACAACTAATTTTCAAACAAATGTAAACCAAATGCCATGAAATATTATGGTTAGATTTGGGACTCACAATATTTCCATAGAATCCAAGAATACCCATAATCTGAGTCCTAATGAAGGAGTTATGTTGCAAGCTGAAAAATCGAAGAACTTGCAGAATTTGCAGTGGCAGGCAGCAGCGCTGTCTTTTCTGCCGCCGTACTATAAGATCAATATTATATCAATCTATATATGGATAGATTCTAGACTCAAAGGGCTTTCCATAGAGTTTAAGAACACCCAAAACGGAGTCCTAACGAAGGAGTTATGCAAATTGCAAGTCATGAAGAAATCAGAAACTTGCAGCACTTGCAGCCGTAGCAGCAGCCACTGGTTTTTATCATTTTCGGACTTATTATAAGCTCAAGATTGTATCCAGCTATATATGGATGGATTCTAGACTCAAAGGGCTTCCCATAGAGTCCAAAAACACCCAAAACGAGCTCTCCGGGATCAAGAAGTTATGGCCGCCCAAAGTCGAGGACAACCAGAAAATCTGCTCGAGCAGTGCCACTCGGCTGCCGTACACCATGCGTGTCGCCTCCACTTTGGATTAATTTATGAGAGCCTAAAGGGTCTGGAATTCGATATACCTATTTCAAAGAGATATATTCTCCTATGAGTCTAGTTTACCCAGAAATTTGAATCACTCAATTCGGATGAGTGATGACCAAGTTATGACCAAAACAAAAGCATGGGTTTTGAAGAAATTTGGACAGCATCTCCCATAAAACCCCAATATTTCCTTAATACAAATATTCCTCAATTGAGGAGCACAATCAATCAATCCAAGCCCAAAACACAACAAATTTAACACATAAAATCACAAACATCTATTATAATAAATGGGGTTCTTCTGAACTTAATTCCCATCAATACTGGTTTGGGGATTTGATTTCCTACATGTATTCTTAATCCATTGTAGCCTAGACAATGCATACTAATCTGTAAAACGAAGTTCCTTACTTAGTTCCAGCACCTTCTATATTTCTACCATATATACATCTATTCATTCATGTATTCATATATTTTAAACAAAGTTCCTAACAAAAACCAATATAACAAAGCATACAATCTCCCACAAGAGGCTTTATCAATTTCGAGTTCAGAGTGCTCAACTTTCAATCTGAACACTCTCTATATACCTCAATCTTGTATTAAACAATCCTGATTTTTGTAGCTAATGAAAAGTAAAAATAGTCATCCAAAAGCAAGCAGGTCCTAGAATAGCTTCCTAAGGAAATAAATTTCATGCACCTAACATTTCGAAATATACCAATATACCATTGATGCCCTCATTTGTTTTTATAGAAATCAATAAATTAGCTGAAATACGTGTGGGAAGCAACGTCATTTAGATATAGAAGCT
The DNA here is from genome assembly GCA_016808115.1 of Tetrastigma voinierianum. Taxonomy (NCBI): domain Eukaryota; kingdom Viridiplantae; phylum Streptophyta; class Magnoliopsida; order Vitales; family Vitaceae; genus Tetrastigma; species Tetrastigma voinierianum. The sequence continues at coordinate 86,884 of JAEQBH010006924.1, read as the reverse complement.
CTATTGAGCTTAAAGTAAAATTTTGGTTTCTCAATGTCGATGCAAACAGGCCTATCTAAATTGGTGCTAAAATCACAAGCTAAAATACACTCATACTTCAGAATTCAACCTTGTTACATTAGTTTTTGCAATTTTGCCTTTGGTTGATGATTGTGTAGCTAAAGTAAAATGCATTAATTCCTAGCTACTTTTCATTCATTTATACATGCATCGGCATTTTCATTTCGCTTCTCATATTTTCTACAAACCCGCATACAACATCCGCACATTTTCTCATGTAATTCTATTTATATCACATATCACTTTCAAATCACCAAAACGAAAAATAGAATATATAAATTGCTGGCCAGAATTTCATATGAAATAAACAAGGTTTACAATCAAGGCTAATTTCCATACATTCCATACTCAATCAACAAATACCCATACTAAGCTAATCAATTAAAATTTTTGTTAACCTTTTCGATTCTAACATTTTCTCAGCACTCCAAAACAAGAGCTAGAAGCCAACAAAAAGGAAATAACATATTCCATACAATCAAGATTAAAAGTAATACAAAAATAGAAACTAGACTCATACTTTTTTTTTTTTGCTCTCTCTCCTCCTTCTTCCCCTTCTTCTCTCTTATTTTCTCTTCTTATCAAACGTAGTTCTAGAATGTAGAGATTCAAACTAAATTCTATCCCCTTTTATTTTTAATTTTCCTTTATTACTTTTAGTCCTTATACTCTCTTCATTTGCAAATCCAATTTTATTTTAGTAATGACATATCCTCTTTCTCTACATTATAAAGGAAATATATGTTTTAAATTTTTACATTATACCTTTTATCTTTCAGACAAAATTCCTATTTTTAAATTTTCTCACTTAGCAAAATTATAATACTTAAAATTAAATTATACTACAAAGACTCAAATGATGTTATAAAATCAGCAGTGATATTTTTGATATAAATCATATAAGAGAAATGAAGAGCACAATATTAAAAACAGCGGCATCAGACATTGTAGAGCAAGATCATCGCTGCAGAGCAAATGAACCGCAAAGGGGTCATAGCTGGAATACAGAATCAAAGGCCAGCCATTGAGTACGCTGGGATGATCCCCATCTGTGTTGCTCTGAAGAATTTAATTCTTCATCACCACAGCTAGAGTCTGGGACAATATCCAAGGACTCACCTATTCGCAAAACAACTGAAACAGTCAAGACCTTTCATGCCTTAACATCCCTGTCGGCGGATTTCATAAATGAGAATCCCACATGCACTTGACCACTCCTCATCCGCTGCGCATTGGCGTCATGAAATAATCACAGGCACTCGACCGATTTGTTCCCCGCCTACTAGGCGTGATGAGCTAAGATCAAGAACAAGTCACCAACGATTCTATTACTTCAAGTGGAACAACCAGTGTTTTCCGACAAAGTTCTTCCCGCCGCGAAACTAACAAAATGTGTAGATCCAATGGTAGTAGATTGATTTAATCAGAGGAGAGGCTCGGCGCAGGTATAGAGACTTCATTGAATTGCCGAGAAGTGCCCACATCTGTTGCGTTGATCTAGCTAGATGCAAGTCCTACTGAGGCATCAGAGTTATGACAAGATCGATTATGATCACAAACAGGCACGACAGAGAAGATCACACTCATGGAAACCTGAGATACACAACACCGGTATCAGATGATTGCCATTTAGAACGCGCAAGACGATAATGAGGTTCTCAAAGAATCGGTAACCCGTGTCAGCTTACTAAACAACTTAATAGGCGTTAAGGACCGCTAACGCCATCTTATCACTACTGGAGTTATGTGAATTATGTGGAGGATAAAGACACACAAAATGTCGGGCTGATAAATAAATGTTAGAAAGCATGCCCAAAGATGTGGGTCGAGGTTTAACTTGCTAATCACCACAAGAACAGAGTCAGATAGGAACAACTACTGTAACTTAATCAAGGCCAAGGGTGGAATAATCGAATAATCAGAGCAATGCCGTGACGGAGGAATCTAACAACATGCCACCACCCCGAGTGAGCGAACCACATCCCGAGAAAAAGGTGGACTTGGAACAAGCCCTTGCGCAAATGCTTACCTTGCATACCACCTTTATGAATGAGACAAAGGCGAATATGCAACACCAGGCCACCCAATTGAACAATCAAGCAACGCAGTTGAGAAATTTAGAGGTGTAGATGGGCCAAGTGGCTAATCTACTGACAGCGTTAGTGGTTCCTCATCAAGAAACTCATGAACCTGTAATGTGAAGGAATGAACATTTAGTGCATCACAATCGGAGGTGGTGGTAGAGAATTAGCAATACAGAAAATCCTCAAGAGGTGGGAGGTAGAAACTAAGGAAGTCATCCAGACCAGTCAGAATGATAAGACAGAAAGGGAACAACCCTAAGAGAAAAAGTTTGGGGGAGAAGAAGTTAAGGCAAAGGATCAGCCAGTCACGATTGAACCCATAGCCCCAATTCCGTATCCCCAACGCCTAAAGAAGAATAAACTGGACAAGCATTTCACCAAGTTCATGGAACTGTTTAAGAAACTACACATCAACATTCCGTTTGCTAATGCTCTGGAACAAATGCCAAGTTATGTCAAATTTATGAAGGACATCTTGTCAAAGAAGAGAAGACTGTCGGATTTCGAGACAATTAATCTCACTGAAGAATGTAGTGCCATCCTTAAAAGGAAGTTGCCACAAAAGCTAAAAGACCTGCATGGGGCTTCACTATCCCCCTACACTGGAACGCCATCTTTGGTGAGAGTTTCAGTGACCTGGGGAGCTGCAGCATCAATCCTTCATGCCCTATCCATATTTGCACGCTGGGATTAGGTGAAGCTCACCCAACCATGGTCACACTTCCACTATCGACAGTCCCAAAGCATCCAAGAGGGGTGATAGGAAGACGTCGAGTAAAGGCTCCACAAATTCATCTTCCTGTAGAGGATTTCATCAGACAGATATGGAAGAAGATAAAGAAATACCCATAATATCAAGTAGACCATTTCTCACAATCTAAGGGCAATGATTAACGTAAAAGGGAGAGAGTCAAATTGAGAGCGCAGAAGTTTAATGGCTCAAGCCGTGGAACACCTCAGAAAGTGATAGCAGGTGTTTCAGTAGAGACCGTGGAGGCTATAATGTCTAGCCAAAGTGGTCTCACTGATCATTTAGAGGCTGGGGCCTGGGTATTAAAAGTGATTTGTAAAGATCGGGAGAAGAGGCCGAGAGTATAAAATGGATGACCATCTAACATAATAGAAGGAAATATTATGAACCTCTCGGGCCAAAATACTAAAAGTCAAGCATCTCGCCGAACAATACCCAAGATGGAGCAAAAGCCTCATTCCAGCTATTTAAGGTATGCTTATCTCGGGAATGCTTCCACCTTACTGCCAAGGATAATCTCTGGAATGGCCCCGACAATGATGTAGGAAGTTATGTTATATTGAGGGTACCGTAGATTCAAGGATGCGCTATTGGTCTCTCGGTCAGATTAGTGCGGATCCGCCCCTTCTATGTGAATGCATCGAATTTTGCTAGAAGATGGTCATAAGCCTTTAGTGGAAGCACAGAGGAGACTGAATCCTACAATGAAAGAGGTAGTCCGCAAGGAGGTACTAAAGTGGCTAGATGCCGGGGTTATTTATCTTATTTCGACAAGGTGTACCGGTAAGTCCTAGAGGTCAGGCTTCAAAAAAGCGGAGGAAACAATGATAAGAACAGAAAATAATACATTATTGCCTTCTAGAACAGTCACAGGCTGGAGGATTTGTATTGACTACCGGAAACTGAATAAAGCTACTTGAAAAAACCATTTTCCATTGTCGTTTCTGGATAAGATGTTGGATAGACTAGCCGAACACGAATACTACATTGATGGGTATTCCGCTTACAATCGATTGTTATAGCCAAGATCGAGAAGACGACATTCACATGCCCCTATGGTACATTCGCATTCAGTGGATGTTCTTCTGGTCGCGGTAATGCACCAGCACACCCACGCTATATGATGGCCATATTCTCGATATGGTTGAAAAGACACCGAGGTGTTCATGGATGATTTTTCCTGTGATTGGGACTCCTTTCATACAATTGTTCGAAAACTTAATATCGATGTTGATTAGATGCGCAGGAAACCAATCTTGTACTTAATCGAGAAGTGTCATTTTATGGTACAAGATAGTACTGGGCAATCGATTTTTAAAAGAGGAATGTAGGTAGACAAAGCAAAAATTGAAGCAATAGGAAACTTCCTCCACCTCATCCAGAAAAGGCATAAGCAGCACACAGGTTCTATAGACGCTTCATAAAAAGACTTCTCTCGGGACGCAGCCGTTGTCTAAATTATCGTCCAAGGACACCCATTCGAGCTCACGAGCAAGGTGGGCGAGCATTTTCAGCCTTGAAAATAAATTAGTATCGACTCCTATCAGTAGCACGAGATCGACCTCCCTCTCTAGGCTAATGTGATGCAAGTGACTATGCAATCAGAGTAGTGCTAGGACATAAAAGAGAACGAATATTTCAAGTTATCTACTATGCTAGCCGAACCTTGAATGATGCCCAGTTGAACTATGCCACCATTGAAAAGGAATTGTTGGCCATTGTCTTTGCCTTTGAAAAATGTAGGCCCTATTTGATTGGCAATAAGGTAATAGTGCACACTGACCACTTTGCCATAAAGTACCTACTGACTAAATAGGACGCAAAACCAAGACTAATACGGTGGTACTCTCTGGCTGCAAGAATTCGACTTCCTGTAGATTAAAGACAAGCGGAACAGAGAACCTAGTCGCGACCATCCGTCACTTCAAGTAGAAGGGCAGATGAGGTCCATGTGAATGATGATTTCTGTGAAGGATGTACTCTTAAAGCAATAGAAGACAAAAAGCCTGCCCATGGTTTGCCGACTATGTGAATTATTTAAATGCAAAGGCGATCCCTCCGAGTTTAGAAGGCTAACAATAGAATAAGAGGTTCTTCGCACATTCGTAAAACACTACCATCGAGGAACCTATTCTATATTGTGCACTTTGTCGTACTCAAGTGATAAGGCGATGTAAAAATTTAAGATGAAATGGTCAGTATTCTGAACCACTACCACACTTTACCATGGGGTATTTTATACGAGAATAGCAAATAAAGGTACCGTGAATCGTGCTCTACCGCCTAGCTTATTCAAGGATGCTTACCGTCGATCCACCCGCAAAACAAGCAAAGAAACGGGAGCAACCTAGAAAGCGACGAATCCACCCATGAGCACAATTATGGAAGTCAACTATTTGATTGCGGGGGATGATTGGCGGCCCATTTCCTCCATCATTTAGTAACTCAGATATCTTGCTCGCGTTGATTGACGCCTCTAAATGGGTAGAAGCAATAAATGACACTGACCACCCATCTTCGCAGTGGTAGCCAAGTTCCTTCCCAAACATATTTACACGATTCAGACTCCACGAAAGTAATCGATCATAGATGGAGGCACTACTCGCACAAATAAAGATGGTCGGCTGCATTGAAAGTATGGAGCGCCAAGATCAGACATCACTTGCATACCATCCATAGGCAAATGGGCAAGCAAAGGTGTCAAATCGAGAGATAAAGTCCATCCTGGAGAAAACAATCAACAACTCAAGGAAGGATTAGTAGAAGAAGATTGAGGATGCACTCTGGGCATACAGGACAACATTTAAAACATTTGAAGTGTTTCGACCTGACAGTTTATGGAAAGCATGCCACCACTGGACTGGAGCATAGAGCCCATTCAAAACCCAATGTCAGAATATGGATAAGAAGTGGTCGAGAGAAGCTGACGTTGTGCCTAGTAAATGATGAATTTCATAATGAGGCGACGAATGCTCGAATATAAAAAGAAAAGACAAGCCTAAAAGATGACAAACATATCCCCATGGAAGAGTTCGAGGTAGTTAGATGGTCCTTATTCAATCCCACTCAAACTTTTTCCTGAAATTAAAGTCACTGGTCGGGACCATTTGCAGACCTGGGTTTTCCACACAATGGAGGAGGGAGATTATGCACCCCGAGAAAGGAACATTCAGCTAATGCCACAACCTGGCCAGCCTACACTTAGGCTAGATCCGAATAAGCAACCATCCGCCGGCAGTCATATCACAGAGAGTCTAGCGGGCCCTAGAACTGGGACCATGAGATCCAGGGAAGTCGAGCTACCGACATTAAAAAAAGAGCTACTTAGGAGGCAACCCAAGCTTTTTGAACCCTTTCTTTCCATAGTCTAACTTTGCGTGTTTCTAGTTTTTAACATATTTCAATAAATCTTCTTCACATTCTGGCATTTATTTTGATTGTCTGTTTTCAAGGCCCGAGAGAGCTCTGGAAGCGGGGAGATAGCTCAAGGAAGATCATTTCACGCGCTAAGGGTCGAATTTCATTGGGCGGGGTTTTCAACACCAGAAAAACCTTCTTGCATTCTTTTCAATTTGACCTTCTCGTCACGTCACGACACGTTGGATCTCTAAACGTCGGCGTTGATTGAATTCGTAAAATCAAGCCCCTGGCCACGTCGCGACGCCGCCACCCCTATTTAAACACCTTCCTGGCCAACGTCAGACATTGTCCCCACGTCGCGACATCGGGCTAGCACCATTCTTTCGAACGCCACGATGTGGGACCTCAACGCTATGGACGCTTGATTTGAGGCGCCCTCATGTCATCACGACGTTAGATCTCAACATCGACGCCAGCAGATACACCTTTGAACGCCGCACGTTTGTCTCAACGTCATGACGCCGCAATAAACCTCGAGCAGACGTCGCTGACGCCGAGCCCAAACACGTGACGCTGCCTCCATGTTTTATGAACCTCAACATCTGCTTCTTCTTCCCACGAACCTTAAGCCAAAAGCTCTCCAACCCATCCATTGTTACAGAGTTCACCACCCATTAGCGATCGCTCCACCGCCCAGAAGGACGCACTCACCAAATTTACTCGCTCTGTAGCCCCATCCTCCATAGGAGAACTCCGTCATGCTCTAGCCCGCATTCCGCCTCGTGTCCTAGAAGGTTCGGGGCCCCGCCAGGTCGACCCGCTCGTCTTGATTGGTCCCACTTCGAGCTAGACAGCCTTTGTGTGCCCAGGGTTATCGCCATCCCAATGCTGTCCGTACACAACCTTCAAATTCCATCAGGCACACCAGTGTTTGATAAATTGTCTGCTGAGCTAGAGTTGGTTTCATTGAGTCACTCTGTCCCCACCGCCTCACCCGCTGTCGTGGAGCCTCGCGACCGTGGGGGCCAGGCAAACCTTTAACACATCACCCCCATCCCTCACCTTATGTCATAATGTCTGCAGCAAGCGACAAAAGACGACCGCCAAGAAGCTGGCTCGGCCAAGAAGAGCTCTGCATACGCTACGCACTATGAATTTGTCAATGAGAGCGCCACGAGGCCCACCCATCTCTAAAAAGAGGTCAAGCCTATTACATGTCACCCACCCAAGGATTTTTCTCTCAAGACCATTGGCAACATCGATTTTGAGGGTGAAATCAAAAGCAACCCCTACACTAAACACTATGGTTGTCCGAGAATTCTACGCCAATCTCTCCCTCCCACATGAATAAAAAGGCTAGGGTGCATAATTGGGTCGACTTCTCAAGGGTCCATAAATGAATTTAATTTGGAGCCCGTGGACATCAGGGGCTTTTGATAGCCTATATGCGCCTGACCATCCCAGATCCTTCTATCGTCAATGGGAAAAAAGGAGCCAGAAACCTCAAACAACTAGGGATACGCCTGTAATTTCCAAGCCAAACACCGTCTAGATCCCCAAGGTTTGGCACCACTTCATCACCTCACGGCTCTTACCGACTACCAATGTCTGTGAGGTGAAAGCCAAGCGAGCTTTACTCAATTTCGCCATCCTTTAGGACATCCCCTTCGATGTAGGTCAGGTTATAGAGGACGCGATCCTCTATAACAAAGATGCCAAGATGAATTTAGGCTACCCATTCCTTATTTTCGGGCTCAAGCAAAAGCAGCTGGGTCCCCTTTAGGTGACAACGAGGCGTGATATGACCTCATAAAGGCTATATCACTCAAGAGTTATACCTGGGTGTACCACGCCCGAATCTGATGTATGACTCAGCAATGAACCTCGATTTATAAGGGCTTCGAGAGTATCAGCTCGTTTATCTCCACGACCCCAGGCGCCGATGGCCGACCCTCCTTCCATCCACCACCGCCACATCCTTCCTCCCATCCACCACCGCCGACTTCCTCATACACTCGACTCCACCTGTGGATTTATGTTGGCTATTTTACCACCGTATTTTTTTTTCACAACTTGAGTCTAAACTCCACTTGAAAATCAATTGAAATGTAACAAACACTACTCCAAGTCTCCAAACATACACACATATTTCCAAGACAGAAAGGTTAATCTTCAATGCACCCAAAACTATACTCTACACTTGATCAAAACAACATTTACACAAAAGTTCCAAAACCAGCCACACACAAGCCAAATACAATGATCCACAAAAGATACCAATCCCAAAATATAGTGTGAATATCCACACATAACACTAAATAGTCAAGATGTATGCTCAACCACCAACAAGCTAAGGTTGTACTACAAACTCCCATCCTCAAACCCTACAGGTCCAACTTCCATGTCACGCAGTTGGTCTCAGATCTGCATCGAAGGTGGAGGGAATAACGGGGTGAGTTCGACAACTCGCAGAGTGAATCCCATAACAAGCCATGCTCATAAAAACATTTCCAATTTATACATAATTCAAAATATCTCAAAACGGAGATTTTATCGCATAAATAATAGGTTGGTGATGGAAACACATGAATGCAATACTACCACCATCTCAACCCTCATCAATTAGACTCCCTGGGCTTCCACCTGTGACTAAATTCGATCATCCCGTAACACCCATAAATTGCTGGACTTAGCCACCTGTGATATGCCCACATCCTCAGATGACCTGGGATCTTCTGACTACAACCTGTGGATCATCATTTCCGTGTCCACTACATCAATCCGACTCTCACATGTTTCATACCCATGTCATGCTTTGAAACAATTTCACAAAGCATTCAACCACATGGATATTTAAAAACATCATGTACTGCACTAAAGATTTACATATATAAAAATATACATTTATATATCACTAGAAAAATCACACAAATAAAGCACTAATTTGTACAAAATTCCCACAACATCAAACCACGCATGCTGTGAGAATATAAGATCCCTTACCTTCCTTGGATAAAAATCCGCAAGTCTCCCAAGGAAGTCAAAACCCGAGGCCACTTCCAAAGGATCTCGTAAATAACAAGTCATAAGATCTTTAGCCTTCACAACTGCACACAAAAATTACTTAAGTGGTTTATTACTTTATCAACCACTGACCACATATATTCTATACCTTCCAATATAAAACCTTGATCCCCAAGTGCACTCTCTAATTTACTAGGATCAACATTTAACACTCTTATTAGGGTTACACAACAACACACTCAACACTTGTACTCTCTCTTTTTTTTTTTTTTTTAATCTATCTCAAGACCCTCTTTTTTTTCTCAACTACAAATTTTGACCAGCCATACATGCTTTTGTTCATTGTGGTCTTCGACCAAAAAAGTTCCCCTATCTCTTAGATTTCCATAGCCTCTTAAATCAGGTCATTCGGACCTTGGAATCAAGAGTTATGGTTTTTAAACACTGACCTGCCCGAGACTATTTCCTAGGGACAGAATCTGTGTCCTCACTTCACTCTTACTTTGACGAAATTATGGGAACAAATGAGCCATAATTTTGGCCATACTTTCTTCATGAAGTTACTCCCCTATGTGGCTACTTTGAGAAGGATTTTGAATCACTCCATTTGGATCAATCTAACCCAACTTATGACTCAAAAACAGGAACTGCTCCAGAACAGGGGACAGAATCTGTATCTGACTTTAAACCTCAAAATTGGGGTCTTATGGTAGGATTTAGTTCCTTGTTTGCTTCTAGACATCTGAAGGGCTAGGGTCTGGCTTCTTCTCCAACTGGTCACCCAAAATTGATAAGAAATGAGCATGTTATGGCTAAATATTAACACTGGTCAAACAGGCACCCAGCCTCAAAATGCCCAGAATTTTGGCGATTTTCCATTTTCTTTCCATAAGTCAAAACTAAATTTCAACTCCAACACTCAAACACACATCAAAGTTCTTACTCTATTCAACCCAACACATCTTCCAAAACACATCTAAACAAGAATTCAGTATTTTGCCAACCATCAATTAACTAATCTGGGTTAGGACGAAACCCTAACTTTCAAAAAAAGAGAAGTTCATGAATCATACCCTCTATAAAAATCCCCTCAAATTTATTAATAACAACTGGGCGATTAGGTTTTACCACCCATATCCTTCAAATCTACAGGTTAGGAGAAAGCTCTAACCAAACCTCTCCTTAAAAGAACCATATCTACAAGAATCAAACCAAAAACTTTTTATCCTTTGGCTCAATCTCTTTCTTCTCTTCCTTTCTCCTTCTTCTCTTTCTTCTTCTCTTTCTCCCTCTTTCTCCCCTCTTCTTCTGCCGTTTTTTCCTAACTTCATTTGAGCAAAAATGAGAACCAACCCTTTTGCTAGACTAGTTTTCATTTTATACCAACTTTTTTGACTTTTAAGTTCTTACTAATAAAGACTTAAGCCATTAACTCTTTCTATTTGCATATCACATTCCCAATCTTACATATATTGACCACTAGACTTTTCTCATTACTCTAGACCTGGTGATCCTCAAGTGGTAAATTTACCAACTTACCCTTGGCCTCCAGTATTAACCCTGCTCTATCGCTTTAGTTTGGAAAAATAATATTTAGCTATTGTAATAATTCCGGGTGTTACATCCTCCCATCCACCACCACCACAACCGTCTCAAGAGAAGGATCCGATCGGTCTCGTAATTATCCTCGAGGACCCACAGTCAATTTACAAATTTTGTTTCAAGGTCATTGAGATGAGACCCAGAGCACCGAGTTCTCATCACTGTAGATGTGAGCTCTCCGAGCTTATATGTGCACAGCCACAACCAGATACTATCCTTCGGCACCGTTAGCCCACAGACTACCACCTAGATTCACCATCCTCCAAACACCGCCACTGTAGTGATCCCACGATCACTAAGGAAGCCTTACACCCATTTTTTCATAGCTTATCAGATAATGTCCACACTTGTTCGGGGGTGATCTAAGTTTAGATGTTAGTCATTGGTGTTTGTGTGTTTTATTTTTGAGTTATGTATATTCTGTGTTTTTCTACTCTAGTATGTTCTAGGTTATATTTATTATATGTGTCTTGTTTAAATCTGTGTATTTTTCTCGTTTTCATTCATCGGGAGTTCTGGCTTGTTTCGCTAGGATTGTTTTAGGTAAGCAGCACGATGCCATGAATGCTAATCGAGGATCACTTGTGACCACTTCGAATCTTGTTGGAAACACACAACATAATCAAGAAAGGATCCTTAGGGTGTTAGATGCTTGGGAATTTCATGTTGGATAGGTAGGGAGACAGAGTGAATCACCTCTGGGATATTCAAGAAACCAATTCCTAACTAGCCTATCGCACCCACACACATGATCGCTGTGGCATGCTCTAGGCTCCAAACCTTGGCACTAGGGTCCAACTAACCTCGGGATTCTAGCCACCCAAGTGATGGGACACCTAATCAAAAGAGGGGATTTAACGAGCCCCAATTAAAAAAAAAACAAAAACAAAAACAAAAACAAATATGAATGTATCAATTGGGGATTCTAATTCTAATCCCGGCACGCTCGAGGGGCCTTTCAAAGCCTAATGCTCTGAAACTAACCCACGGAAATTATCGACCTATCACTACATGGACAAAAAGACGGAAGCTTCCACGTGTACCTAGGGCCCCAGTAGGTTTAGTTGAGTGTTCAGGATGAAGTTCGAGGGGAACTAAATGCCCAAGGTCTTAACTAATCGCTGAGCCACCAACGACCCCTCACAGAACACCCAACATAAACTTACTACTGCACTAGTTTTTCTCTGCCAGGTATGCTAAGTGAATAAAAAGGTGGTTCAGGCCCTTCCGTAGTTAGACGCTACAACAAAAAGAATCTGTCGTGGGCATTCGAGCCGAAGTTATCACTGTGGATCATGTGTATCAAACGCACATAGGCTCCTTGGAATGGCTATCAAACTTAGGAGGTCGAGAAGCCACTAATAATTGCATCATGTTTATACGAAGTTCCTTCAAAGTCGGTCCTTATGGATCCTCCAAATTTAGTGAAAGGCAAGATTCAGAAGTCGTCCATTTTTATCCTTCTACGCATGGGCATCACAAAGAATGGCGCCAAGTTTAGTATGTTGTGCTGTCAGGTATCGAATTAGCGCTCGCTTGGGACAAGCAAGAGGCTGTTTCAGGGTGTGATGAGTGCCTAAAACACTCATATTATACTCGCTGCCCCGCTTATGTTTTTTGCTGATTTTACATTTAAATGTAATGTGATTATAGCCCCAAGATCTCGATTCCGGATTTTTTGTGAATCACAGTCAAGAAGGTGGTTTTAGGCAATTTGAGCCGAATGTAATAAAGCAGGAGAAACACTAGTAACACAGCAGATTGCCGCAACGCTATACCGCCGCGACGGCCACAACAAAGGAAAGTTAATAAGTGATCTAACTCACAGACGCCAACGCCGCGACGCCACACATGATTTTTGCCTCACATCATTAAAAGCAAGTGGGTGACTCAATTTTGAGGCAGATCAGACAAAGTGACCGGAGCGTAGAAAGCAGAAGAAGAAATCTTGATCATTGAAGAAGACACTTTCTTTTGTATCTCTTCTTTCGAAAAAACTCGCCACGATTTATAGATCGATTATGTGTATATTCCTGCTTCACCATGTTCTAGATTTACCTAGGGTTTTGTTGAACCCGTCAATTGAACGGATTAAGGTTTAAATAATATATATTATTCACTTTATTTACGATTTGCATTGGATCGCTTTATATCTGTGGTGATTTAAATACATGGTAATGTCCGCCAACATTAGCATGATCCCGCCAGATCCGCCGGTAGGTATGGGGTGACTCCTGCGGATCTCACTGTGAGTGACCACGACGGTGAATGGCACTCGATTCAGAGCGTAAGGGGACAGGCTCGAATATTTGGTTGCTTTCGAGACGGCCAAGGTAAGAGATGCACTCCAACTCCCACTTCCATGAGATAGCGGATATATCTCGGTAGTGGTATCTCGTAGCACGACATCACCTCGCTATCAAGAACTACGACTCCACATTAATTTATAATAATCCACTAAAAGCTTATGGCACAAACTCGCAGCTCACCCGCAAGTATAATTCTATGCTACTTAGCTTTATTTTTTTATCACACGTTAGTTAGATGAAATCGTGAGTTGGTCATATAATATTATAAGAACAATTTCCAAGAAATTAACGACTTCTTCGATCGAGCATCCGTACTTGCAGACACTATATTATCGATATGATTACACAGACTACACATGCAAGGTACACATTTTACACATCAGCGCTTACCATCACCTGACGTTTACCTCAGGACTATCCATACCCATTCATAAGCGCCGAAATACAATCAAATTAAAAACTTTGACATGTGTAGTATGTTTAATGGGGTTTGTGATTTATTTGTGACATTTTCCAACGGAAAGGATATGATTGAGCTAGGGAATACTTTTTTAGATTGGAAAGTTTAAAGGCAAAGTGGGATGCATACAATAAAACTTGAGGACATTAGTGTACTTTATTACTAAGGATTCAAGCTTGGAACTTCTCATCCTCGTCCCACCTTTTATCACTGAGCTCGGCCAAGAGCTTAAAATCACATATATTTTATATTCAAACACCTAAGTGCCACTTTTAGGCTTGATCATAGGAGAAAGAATCAGCTACGAATTGGAGATGAATTAAATGCAAAATATATGAATGTATATATAGTAATTGACCGAAACACTCTGTAGCGATGGAAATATGAAGCACTGTTGTTCCATCGTCCCTCTGCAAATGAGCTCTGCTTTGATCTGGACTTAATTTCTCTAATTCCATTTTGTCAGCCAGAAAATCAAACATTTGAGATTGACCATAGCGGGCTGCACAAAAAATAGGCTTCTCTCCTAACTCGTTGGAGGCAGTTAGCAACTCCGCATCTGTTTCCAACAGCGCAATCGCAGCACGTATCATGGCGTCGCTGGTGGCGACTTCGTGGAGTATAGTGTTTCCGTCGGCGTTTTTGATATCGGAAAGCTTATGATTGCGGTCTTTAGGTATCCTATTCAGTAAGTCACAACCAGATCGCATTGCTGGGAGTGAGCGCCATGTGGTGACTCGTGTCGTTGTAGATACTAATTCTCTGTAATGGGCCTCTTCATTCTGTAGTTTTTCCATCATAGCATTGGTGCATATCAGCACATCACGCCGATGGTCCTTTGTTTCCTGTCTCTTTGTCGTCCGCCATGACTCGTGAGAGACCAGAGCTAGAGCAGAAGGGTTTTACAGTTACAACTTAAAAATGGAACGGAGTCGATGCATCTTCTGGTTTTTCTTTATTAGATGGATATTAGTTCTGACATTGTAGATGTCCTACGAGTCAATTTTAAGAATTCCTTTTGTTCTTATTCAATACCCATCCCATCTACTGTACAATATCAAGGTCAAATTGTGGAGCCCTATTTATTTATTAGTGATTAACTGAACTGGAGTGCCAACTGCCAAGTCAATTCTCATATTGTTATTATTAATGACATAATAATGAAATACAAAAATAAAGAAAACATCTTATTTATGTGAAACCAGACCAGACCAGAGGTAGAGTAGAAGGGTTTTGGCAGTTACAGCTTAAAAATGGAACGAGTCAACCATCTTCTGGGCTTCTGGCTATTAGATGGATGTTAAAAGTTCTATGATTGTAGATGACTTACGAGTTAATTTTAACTTTTAAGAATACCTTTTGTTGAAGATATCACTCTTGCTGTTAAAGACTGCAGGCAAACAAACACAGCCTTAGAAAGTCATGCATCTTGTGTGACTCAGCAAGCTCATAAGAGGAACGTCCCTCACGTGCTTCCGGTGTGCCGTCTAGAACATACCATGCTCAACCTTGTGGAGTACACTATACAACTGTCCATCAAACATCTTGTAACAGGTGTGTGATCCAAGTTGTTCTCATGTAACCACTTTGATTCCTGTTCTAGAATCTTCTTGCTGCTTCACTTAAAAATATCTGTTTTGTTCCCTTCCATGATCCTATTCTAACACCTTTTGTTCTTATTCAATAATTCATCCCACGTCGTCTAGTGTACACTATGATGTCAAATTCTGGAGGTGGAGCCCCATTTATTTATTACATTACTAAGACAGCCACCTAAATACAAAACATCGATTTGGCGTATAAACTCTCATGATCGAAACCACGACAGCTTATAAAACTTTACTACGACATTTGGTAAATATACAGAAAGACAACTAATAAAGAATAAACTTTAATATATTGGATATAAATTAAAACACTTTAAACAGAAAGGCCCACGCCCCAGGATTAGTCATGAGCCATGGTGTCAATGATATTAGATTTTTTTTTTTACAACTTTTATTTTCACAAAATCTCATCACGCTGCCTTAGCAACGATGTGCTCAAAACCAAATTCCGTTGACAGCCAACAACAAAATCAACTGTCAATATCAGCTCCCATGCCACGTCTACATGCTACCCTCACATGATTTGTCGTCTTGTGATGATCAAATGAATAATACAAATCAAAGAAGTGACAAAGGAAAGGGAATATCACAATTTCTGCCATTATGTGCCTTTGACTTTCAGTGAGGCACTTCACATCAAAATTTTCATAACATATAGACTTTTAAAATGGCAATAGCTGGTTAATGAAATGGAATATATAAAAATCTCGATGTTTTACTTTGACCTAATATGAAATAAAGATCACTGAAACACTCAGTGATGGAAATATGAAGGAATGCTGTTCCATCATTCTAAATGAGCTTTTCTTTCTTCTGGACTTAGTTTCCATTTTATTGTAGCCAGAAACTTGAACATTTGAGTTTGACCATACCGGGCTGTACAAAAGATAGGCTTCTCACCTAAGTATGGGCGAAGGGGGCACCTGCATTTCCTTCAAATAGCTCCCTCTGTCGAGATAGTGTCGCTGTCGTCGTTTCAGATCTGAGTAACGAGCGTTGCTTTCTTCAGTAAATCATACGAGATCTTTTTGGAATGAGCGGGCCATGTGGAGGGCTGGTCACAAATACTAATTTTCTGCAATATGTATTCAGGATGAGGATAGCAGATTCGTCTCACCTCCGAGTACTTTTTGTATTTCAAAGCATTGTACAAATCTGTAACAGAGCTGATATCATTGTTGTCCGCGTCCTTGGAGGGAAGTAGATTTGGTGAGGGCTAATGCAAAATCCCTTCGTCAATCATATTTATCCAATTGAAAAGGAAAGAAAATTCTTATCAAGCTGAAAGCTATGTTCAGTACTTTTTTTAATCTTGCTTTTAAAATTTGTTTGAAAAATAATAGGTCAATAAATAATGCAAATCCTTTTGTTTGAACTCTTGCATGCAATTTTCAAAATTTGAGAGGAAATAAAAGCTGTTTAAAGTGCGTAAGAAAAAATATGAAATAGGGTCACTGGTCAATTATTAATCCCCAAACAAGTTTTTAAGGAACTGTCACCAAAAAAACATGTTTGTGGAGAAAATATCTTATTATTTTAATTATTGAAGTGATAAAAAAGGGTGGACATTAGTAGGCTACCTTACTTTAACAGTGAGGAATTTTTTTATTCCAGCTGTTTCTGCTTTTATCTACTTTTATAAACTTGTATGTCAATTTTCTTGTTGGACATTTAATGGCTTTAGCTTATTTATCCCTATGAACATGCTAAGAAATTTTTTATTAAAATATATTTTTGCTCTTTGAAGATATTATATTGTAAATGGTATAAATAAAAATTTAGATCATGCCCAAGTGATTCCCTTCTTGAGTTTCTTTCTCTCTGTGGGCTAAACTGAGTATCTGCCTCACTTAGTAATGGTTTTCCCGTAAAGGCAAGGCTATTCCCATCTACTTCATAAAGTTTATCTTTGTTTATTCTACCTATTTGCTATAAGATTATTAAAGCAAATTATGTCACATTTCTTATTCTTACCTTCAAGGATTATATATCCTTATAACCTTATCTTATACATTTGTATAATATATCAAGATTCACATCGAGCTACTTTCTACTAATTTAATTAATGATAGTTAAGAACTTAATTTTGAAATCAAAATTTCAAAAGCAAGATATACTTAGTCTTGTAAAATTAAAAATATTGATAAATATCTAGATTGTAGATATAGTATTTTTTCCCTAACATTTATCTAATAACATACTTAGAGTTATTTCCTTTAATGTAATATAGTGTTTCTAATTATCTGTAATCTGGCACTTCTTTTGAATCCTAATGCATAGTTGTCTCACTTTATAGTCTTTGTCCATCAGGTAGTACTGCGCAGATAAGCAATATTATTGGGACTCTTTGTCTCTGGGCCTCTCATCTCATTGATGTCCGCCATGAGAGCGTCTCTGGAGAGGGGATAGCGCGCAGAGAAGATGGATTCTGGTTTCGTTAATAATGGATAAAAGTTTTGAGGTTGTGGGTGACCTACTAATCAATTTTGATTTAAGAAGACCTTGGTTTTTACTCATTAATTCATCCCACGCTTCAAGTATCGCACACAATCATGTCAATGTGACAAATTTCAAAGTGGAGCCAATTAGTTTATTATCAACCTAACTCCATCGACTACCAAGTGAATTCTCATACTTATAAAATCAATGCCCAATATTGTTTTTGAAGAAAGACTTGAGTCTTTATATTAAAAACCCAAATTATAGTTGGGAAGGTTAAAGCTCAAAAGTTCCCTTGAGGAAGTGGTTTGGTGAAGATATTAGCTAACTGATCCTGAGAGAGGAAACAGAATGGCGTGAGTGTACTCGGCGCATGATGACGAATGGGAAGTGAAAAATCAATCTCAATATGTTTAGTAATGCTCATGGAAGCATCATTGTTAAATTTTAATAGCACTTTGATTATCATAGTGAAGTTTAGTTGCGGAATAGCCAACACCAAGATCCCAGAGAACCAACGTGAATCCAAATAAGTTCACCAGAGAAGGTCGCTCCATATTCTACTTTAGTGCCGCACTGTGAGCAATGACTCATATTTCCCATATGGAGCAAGAGAGAATCACCCAAACAATATCCTAGTAGTAGATCGATCGATCAGAAGATCACCTACCTAATCGTAGATCCAATACATGCCTAAAGAGTTAATGAAGAATGGGAAGAAAATGAAGACCATCAAACATGGTGCCTTTTAGATATCAAGAATCTTAGAACAGAGCACGAGGAGATCTAGGGCAACCATATAAACTCCATCGACTACATGAACCGTATAGGAAATATCGTGGCAAGTAAAAGGAGATAGATTGTGACTCCCAACAAGTCAGTTCAGAGAGAGGCATCGATAGTGATTCGCCATCATGAGGAACTGAGGCTACAATTATACTCAATAGGTGTGTTGACTATCTTACACGCGATATTGGCTCGAAATCGTAATTCATAAGTATACGGCCTAAGTAAGATAATAACCATCCGTGTAAGAAGAAACTTTGTATCACAAGAAAGTACTAAGATAGGGTCGAGATCTTTCATTTCAAATCGATTTGACTAAGAAAGTGCTTAGATCCCGAAGCACTCTATATCATCACCCACATAATCATATCATCGACATACAAGAGGAGAACAGTAATACCATGACCGCATCATCCTCAAAAAGAGCCATATCAAAAAACTCATTGATATGCCGAGATAGTAGAACCGAACTTTGCAAACCATGCCCGAGGAGCTTGTTTAAGCCCATAAAGTGCCCGGCCGAGTCGAAATACTCCACGTATGAACCCTAAGTGTGAGAGTAACCAGATGTAGTTCTTCATATAAACTTCCTTCCGAGAGCCTGCACCATTAAGAAAAAGCATTACATCGATGAAAGAGTGGCTGCTAGTAGATTTGTAAATGGCACAGAGTCCCGACAAAAGAAAGTCGAGCCTATGGGAGCAAAAGTCTCATAATCAACTCGCATACTCCTGAGTAAAACCCTAGCAAAAGGCGAGCCTTGCGCCTATCAACAAGGCCGATCAATCTTTGATCTCATAAACCTACTTAAGAACTCGATAGCGCATTTTCTAGAGGGACTGGCCAACCATATCCTATGTTCCAGCTTTTATGTAACAAGATTCAACTCTTCTTTCATAGCTTGTCGCATAAGGGCTGTGAGGAAGCCTCAAG
Source organism: Tetrastigma voinierianum (assembly GCA_016808115.1). NCBI lineage: Eukaryota > Viridiplantae > Streptophyta > Magnoliopsida > Vitales > Vitaceae > Tetrastigma > Tetrastigma voinierianum. The sequence goes on along the minus strand of JAEQBH010006924.1, from coordinate 67,469 downwards.
GAAAAGTCCGAGGTTCCTAAGAGAGAGGCAAGAGCATAAAGCAAATGAAAGTCAATAAGGTGAGAAGGAAGAGTAGTTATCCAAGGGAACAGCTGGCGCATGAGAGTCGAAGGACCAATGGATCCACAAATGGGCAAGATCATGGGGCACGTTTGATGATCTGCCATGGAAGCTCATCGATGCATGAGAAGAACATCAAGAATATGGGGAGACTTACAGAGGTGGAGACTCCTCAAGAAAATGAGAGGGATCGATGAAGGGAATAAGGAAACAAGTGAATACGTATAGAATAGAAACATTTCATACTCTAAAAGACCATGTAATACCCCAAAATATGCCCTAATAGTTTTATAACATGTTTAAAGGGTGGTCATAAGTTAAATCAGAATTTTCAGAAACAAACGAAAACTTGAACTTAAATTCTTTTACAAGAAACAAGGTTAAAAGTGGAATTTTTCAAAACGGGATAAAAAAGTCATAAGATAATAAGATTATATGCCAAAGTGGAATAATGAGAAGTTGTGGTGTAAATAGAAGGGAAGTTGGAGGACCAAAGTAAAATAAAAAGGGGATAAGATCAAATGGGAGCCTCTCATTGGGAGAGCAAAACGATATGAGTAAAGAGAATATAAGGAGAAGAAGGTTAAGAATAAGAGAAGAGAAGAAGGAAGAAAGGAAAAAGAAGATCAAAGAAGTCTAGTTTTTTTTTTTCAGATGGATGCTACGGATTTCAGACAAAATCAAACCATAAACATTTTGATGAATTTAGGTATAAAAGAACCCCACTTGGGTAATATCAAGGTGGCAATAGACTGAGTTGTTTGCCTGGTTTCAGGTCGATCTGGGGGTCAGATGGAAACTAAGTATGGATTCCCCAAAATTTTAAGACTTAGGAAACTCTCCTAACCCATTAATTGTGTAGGGGTTTCTCCTACTCGAGTTCCTTTGCATTCAAGGGCTGTGTGGTAGTGTCTTGCCCCAAGGGAAATTATCCGATTTTTCTCATACGCATTAACCGGACTTTAGAACTGGTTTTTTGGGTAGGAAATAAAGGGAATTTAGCAGTGAGTCCTTCAGGTAAATCAGAGCCACATCAGTGCGAACTTGATGTTAGGCTTTTGAATTTCTCCATTCGCACTCCCATAGCCCAAGCACAGTCCTGCTTACCCCGAATGCCTAAATGGAAAGGCATTCTGGCTTAGGGGTCACCAAGGACAGGTCAACCGGGGCAGTGGCTGTCAATCCCGCTAGGTCAACCAACACCATGTGACCTCCAACGTTGGATCGACCATAACTTTGTCCTAACTCGTCGGGTGTTCTAAACTCCCATGGAAAGCCCATTGAGTCAAGATTCTAACCATATGCCTACTGAGTGATAGTGTGAACATAACCCCGGAAACGAGTCTTTCCAGAGTCGCAGCCGCATAGTATCGGCCGCTGGGATTGGCTACTCATGTGTGACCTCCAACTTCGCAGTCATAATCTCTTCGTCCGAACCTCGCTTTTGATGTTTCGAACTCTATGGAAGCCCTTTGAGTCTAGAATCTATCCATATATAGCTTCATGAATTGAACCTATTAGGTCCAAAATCTAAAATAAGAGGGTCTTACTAGTAATCATAGTTATTCATTATGAACTCATAATAGCCTATATATGGTAAATTATGTTATTCATAAGAGGCAATGAGATAAGGAAATGCAAAAGAGATAATGAATAAATAGATGTTATCTACATATGATTACCTGATGACAATAATCATTCGTAGAATATGCGAGATATGTACTAACATAAAATACACATGGATTGTCTTCTTAGAACATGGTAGAGGAATGATGGGCATGCCTTATTATGGAAAAACAAGTCCTGCAAAGATATCGATCGCTGGCCCCCGTTGGTCATAATAGTGCCTTCGCCCTTATAGATGGTAATTGTCTCTTTACAATGATAAATAACGCCAAGTCTTATAGATGGTCATTGTCTCGCACAATGATAATAATGGCCCTCATGTAATTAATGTTTTCTCAGAGAAGAGTACAACATTCTTTCAGTCTTTATAGTTTCTTTATCCACTTATAGATGCATGCATGAAACATAAAAGAAATGACAAGTATATGCAAAGTATATGATATGATATGAGAATCATAGCACTGCTATGTGATGATAGTATACGCTGATAAGAACAAAAGTAAAGTCTAAAATGACATGAAAAGTATATGAAATACTTGGTTACAGAAATATGTTATGAAAAAGTAAATATGAAAATGGATAAATATATGTAAATGTAATGCTTGTCATATATGCATGTGTCTAAAGTGTGATGATTCTTGTTGTATCAGCCCATAGCTAATTCACCTCTACTAAGTTGTGTTAGCATGGGTAGCTTCCATCCATGTAGGTACAAAAGAAGAGGAAACTAGAGTGACATAAATCCAGACGCTAGCCAAAGGCCATACATCACTAAACACTGGAAGACCTTTAGTCGAATGTATATGTATTTTGCTTTTGTAAACAATGTAAATATTGTAAATGTTGGAACACTTTCATATATGAGCTTGTATATATATTTTGTAATCCTCGTTATAGAATATAGTACAAGTTAAATGTTTAACATTATACGAATGAACAAGTTTAAAGTTTATCGCCTTATAGTAATAAAAAAAGAAAAAAGTATACCTTCGCTTGACACTAGGGGCCGGCTAGCGCCGTTAGCTGGTATCGTGTTTCAGGTTTAGCGTTCGGAAGAGTCTCAGATTAAGGATGTACGGCATAGTAATGTGTTAACCTCGACGCTGGATGTCCCGCTGACTAGATAGATTGACACCAAGAAGTCAAATAGAGAGTGTTAATCCGCTGTGGAACAAGAGTTATCACCGAGCCTCAGAAAGTAATGTACCTAATGAGCCCATGTAGCCTTGCTAAGAAATATCATAGGATACGGCTCCTGTATCGATAGATCGACCGTCAGAAGCCCAATGCATACGAAGAAGACAATGAGCGTATAATCACCGTCGAAGGCCGGAGCCGAGAGTCACCCTTGGGCTGGTGCCAGGAAGCGGTATCGAAGATGTTGTGATGCTCCTCGACAGAGAGCATCATGTGCTGGCCCTCACTATTACTGGTAAGGCATAAGGATTATGAAACTGGTGCTCAAAAGTCCAGTGGATTCCAAATCCCATGACATGGGAATTATTCAAGAGTTTAGGGCAAAGTATGTTGCAGCATGTATATAGAGTCCAAGTTGAAATGGGCTCGAATATGAAGCAAGCAACTTATCCGTATCGAGTATGAGAAAGAGTTCACCTGGCTCCCGCAAATATGCACTGTGAGCATTCCTCACCGAGGTATTTCTGGGTAGGGCAATCGAAGATGGACTATATGACGATCAAGAGGTACTTAGCACCTATGACTTCTCTCCAATAGGTGAACTTTTTATCGGGCCTGTCCAAGCCGCAATGAAAGTGGAGAGACTGGAAACCAGCAGCAAAAAAAAGTCTCAAAATAAGAAGTTCTCAAAAGGAGCCTCCCATCTTCCAGTGCATTGAAAATGTTCAAGCCAGAATAATACAGGTTCGACTACAAGAGGTAGAAGACAGGAGGTACACAGCATTCAGTACGGCAGAGGTGCTCGCTTGACAAGGAGGAAATCCTGCAGTGCACTCCATTGCCACAGACTATATCTCGGTGCTCAGGTTATTGACGTGAGGTATCTGGCGTGGAAGCCTCGGCATTTGATAGCACGTTGTCCTCGAGAGTCGGGATAATAGAAGTCAACAAGGAAGTGGCAGAGAAAGATATGTGGCACCACTTTTGACTCGCGATCGAGGTAGGGTCGTAGTGGCCCATCTCAAAGATAGAGACGAGGAGGCAGTTTCGTAGACGTTGGATCGTCCTATATTTTACAAAGACCAAAGACGAATATGCTATGAGGGCTCGTGTGAGGATCAGATGCTCCCAGGTTATAACACTGCATATTTTCTTTATATGATATTGAGACGTGATGCATCACTGATCCTAGATCTACTCATTCATAAGGTGTGCATGGAGCATGTATTTGAGTTAAAAGTACCGCCGATGGAGAAATTAGCATATGACATGCATGTGACTAAATTGGGGCACAAAGGCGTCATGGAATAATAAGATACTTAAATCGGGTTTCAATCATATACAAGTAAGAGAGTTTCTCGTTGATTTGATAACCTTACCATTCCGAGAGTTTGACTTGATTCTGGGAATGGATTGGTTGACTAAACACCAAGCCATCGTTGATTGTGGACAAAAGATAGTAGTGTTGAGATGCTTTAATCAGTTTGAGGTGATAATGCAGGGCATTAGATCCAGTGTAATGTCCAATGTGATCTTAGCTTTGCAGGAAAGGAGATTTATAAGAAAAGGATATGAGGCATTCTTAGCCTTGATACTTGACTCCAAGAGAGGTCAAGTTGATGTGGAAGGATTCCAAGAGAGTAAGGAATTTCCTGCATGTATTCGAAGAGTTACCATGCATTCCCTGAGAGGGAGGTGGACTTATCCATAGAAATCGTACAGAACACTGTGGTCTAGGCACCTTATGTGATGAATAGCCCGTGAGCTAGCAAGGAGTTAAAGGTTCAACTACAAGAGCTTTTAGATAAAGGGTTGATCTGACCCAATGTTTCTCCTTGGGGTGCACCTCGTTTTATTTCCAGGAAAAGAAAGATGGCAATTTTATGTGGATGTGCATCGATTATCTGCATCAATAAGGTGAATGTGAAAACAAGTACCCACTGCCAAGAATCAAGATCTTTATCATTCTGAAAGAGCTGGTGTCTTTTCGACATCGACTCGATCCTGACATTACTCAATGAGGTAAGAAGCAGATGGTGCCAAGACCGCATTTGTAACCCGATATGGCCATTAGAGTTTTTGGCAATGCCATTTAGGTTGACTAATGCCCCAGTAGCATTCATGGATTTAATGAATAGGTATTCCACCCCATGGGATCCGCTTCAGGCGGTCTTGACTGATGACATCCCGGTGCATTCTGCTGACACAGGAACATGAACAACATTTGGTAAATAGTCCCGGCAGGACGCTAAGAGAAAAGAAGCATGCTAAGCTCAAGAAATGTGATTTTTGGCCAAAGGAAGTTTCTCTTAGGTCATATTGTGGCCGGGCTGGAGGGTATGAGCCGACCCTACAAAGACTGAGAAGGCTGAATCGAAACCACCTTGAAATGTAACCGAGGTGAGAATGGCCTGTAACTTCAGTTTTAGGCTTGCGAAGGTAGGAAATAAAGAGCAAACAGTGATGTTCACTGGAAAAATGAGCGATACGGTGGTTGTAATGCCTAGACTATGAGAGCAGCGGAAGAGAACAAAAAAAATCGAGAACCCGCTTTGATACCATGAAGAAAGATGAGTCCTTGTATATATCAAAAGTATATTACATGTACAAGACTAAGGCTTGTAAGCTGTTTATACAAATATAAAAATGGAAAAAATACAATTGCCATATATACTAATCTAACAAATCCTAAGTAAGCTTGATATCATTATTTATCTCACAACTTATTCTATCTAATAACTTGTTCTTTTTGGTAGATAAAATAACCCTACCGCTATACAAGGAAGAAAATAGATGTTCAGGGTTAATGGGTAAGTAGAAGTATACCTCAAACAAAGTACTTCATTCTCGTGAGTCGAGGGCGTGGCTTCGTATCTTTCGCATTTGCTCGCTTTTCGTTAATTAACCATAATGAGTACGAGTTCGCCAGTATTATTCGAGTCGACAAGAGCCTTGGTAGCACTTATGCTTTACCATCAGATTAAAATATCAATATGACTATAGAAGGATTGCTATATAATATGTTCATTCCTCCTTATAATTAGTATATGCTTGCTTCCAGTTTGCAATCGAAAAAAAGCACGTTATGACAATTTTTATCAACTGAGGACATACAAGAATAATGGACTTCCATTACTCTCTATCCCTGATGGTTGAACTTTATGGGAGTTTCTGCTCTTCCTTTCCTAGGATAACTCCATAGAGCATTTTTCCATTTTTGGGTTCTTCTTTACTCTCATACGGGTTTATCGCTTTTGAAAAGTACACTCCACGCAGGAATCTTTCTCCCCACCTAAAGCTAATGTCAATGAGTTCTTGAAGTTTGTATATGCTTTCAGAAAAGTGTGACACTAAAAATTAGTTTTTATCCACTACTACAAAAATCAAAGTTTATGACGCTTCATACAATGACGTTTTCAAAAAAATGTCATTATCTAATTATGAGTAACTGCATGATGCTTAATAAAAATGTCATCATTTTTCAGAGTTTCTGTACTGTGGATTAAATATCAGAGGTTTCATATTTCAAAGAGTATTATTTACCTATAAAATGACTTGTAGACTAAATCATGATGCTTCTACAAGGTCATAGAAAAAATCTATTTTTCCTAAAACCGTCATAAGATTTACATTATTTTCCCTAGACTATAAAATCTAAAAAAAACCTATCTTTGATATTCTTTTTCAAACCCGATACCTCTCACATTCAAAGGCTGTCCATGGGAGTATTTTTGGAGAAGAAAGTCAAGATATTTGCATATGATGGAGAGGGTCAGCTCTGGCAGGTCAAGATCGTGAAGGTATGTGCTAGGGTTCCAGTACATAACCATGTCGTGAGAAGTTGGAGAAAAACTGTAGTACAGAGGGCATGAAATCTCATGTTCGTTTTCTTGTGTGATGAAACTATACAGAGAAAGAGGGAAGCAGAGATCTTTTGTGGGTTGATTTTGGTCTCAAAAGACATCAGCTGGTGATTTTAAAGGGAGATTTCTCAGTATTTAGGAGCAAGATTGAAGCTTTTCTTTAATAAAAGGTCAGGTTTCAAAGAAATTCTAACTAGATACTGTAGATAGTGATGAGACCGTATATCCACATAGCTTTATTGAATATTTCGTGAGGGAAGAATAAGGGTCTCTCAAGTATGTGTGCACAACTTCGATTTTCAGTATGAACATCTCTTTCACAAATTTTGGTCTTCATGGTTCTATCAATGACAATTTGTACTCATTGAATCTTGTTCCTCTCGGCATGTCATGACATTGTTATGCAAGATTGAAATTATTGTTTGGATTTCCATTATTGGTCATGTTTCTAGGTTTAGAAGTCTCTATAATGTTTGTTTCGATTCCCAATCAAATCTTTTATAGAACTTTTAATACACTATATTTTCTTTGAATTTGAGCTTCTTCAATTAATTCTTAAATTTACATTTGTATCGCATGAGATTTTGCCTGTGGCAAAGTTCCTTTCTAGTCGATTAAATTCATTTTATCCGCATTTTGACTTTTCTTAACTGTTGAAAGCTTTTCTTGTAACTGGCTGGAGCCACCATGGTTTGATTAGTTTTGTTGTTGTACTTTGATATGGCAGATATATTAATAATATAAATAGAAATATTAATGGAGATTGTTGTTTAGACTTTGACCAAATCTCCTAGATTATGGTTCACAAAACTTACTAGTGATTGTCAGAACTTTAACTGCTTGATTGTTCTATATATATAAAAAATGTAATCTAAGAGCCTTTGTTCGTTTTTCTTTTGTTAGTTTGATGTTTGAATTTGATTCAAACATTGCTTTGGATATTGGTGATAACACTAAGATTTTGGCCGTTTATAGTAATTATTATCATTTAGTATGCCCAACATTGAATCGAAGTGAAACGAGACCAACAAGAATACAAAAAACATCAACCTTGTAGAGGACTTTGCCAATTAGGCGCTTAGTCATGTGACTGTCGCATTGAGAGTTCCCTCCAAGATGTGCTGATCCTGGCTCAAGGGTGAGTGTGGAGGCGGTCCCGCCAAACGGTGCATGGTCTATATGAACCATGATATGCCAAAGTGTAGAGTCATGCTATTTGAGCACATTTATAAGAGTGATCACGATCCAATTGGATTTGATGTGATTTAAAACTTATCTAGCCCCAAATTGAAGAAATCTTGGCCATCACAAGTTCGGGATCTGTTAACTCACAAAAACTCGCATAAAGAAAAGGAGGGGCTGGCTAGCATCATTACTAACATCATTTACTAACAGAGTGATCGAGAAAATGTCGATAAGTAATGTAAATACTACAAAGATTAGTTTAGCAATGGCAACACACAGGTGTCTCAGAGGGATTAGATTAGAATCGATGCAAGAGAGGAAGCCATTTTTCATGAGGGCAACTATCATCAAGAAACTAACACCCTTCACATTAGTCTAATTCTTTCGAGTTATGAGGGGTGGAAATTTGTACGGGTAGATGTCAATTTATAGACAAGAGTCCTTGAATTAGTCTTTTACTTAACTAGGTAAACAATGCATAAACTAAGCAAGTCTTCAATGAAAACAATAGGTTTTTATTTATTTATTTAACTTTCAATGATGAATGGTTCTTCTATAACTACTCCCAACTGTTTTGATCTTTTCTAGGTTACATGTCTTGAAGATTGTGTGCAAAAAATAAACTCCAACAAGGTTGGACATCTTCAACTTAGTATCAATCTGCATGCAATTAATTTGTACAAAAAATATATTAGAAGGCTATGGATGCTAAAATTGAAGTGAAAGTCAAGTTGCATTGCAGCGTTTATAATCACAGAGCATTCCCCCGTCTTCTTCAATACCCAAACACTAAAAACCCTTATGTTAGTTTATGGGCAAGCTACAAAATGAAGATCAGAGTGATGATTAACAACACTTTTAAACCAAGGCTTTTAATTAGAAGAAAACAAAAGATTCCATAGTCATTGTCTACAACATTTAGTCCATGCCTTCCACTTACAAAAACCAAGAACCTCGATATAAAAAAATATCAAATTTATTAGATAGAAGTCTACATTAGTCTAGTGTTCATCTATAGACTCTCCCAATCTTCAATAAATCATTTTAAAAATATATATTGAAAGGTTGAATTCTTTTCCGCAACTACTATATCTATATCTCATATATGTTTACAAGGCTCCATCAATCTCGTAAAGTATTAAGGAAAGAAAATATGAGGAAAATAAAGAGGAAAAGTTAAAGGAAATAAAATTATGAGGATAATAAAAATAGATTTAAACTTAATAAATTAATTGAATCTTGAATCTTATTGAATGACAATTTGTACCTTATCAATCTCGTCATCTCAGATGCTTGACATTGTTATAAGATTGAAATTGAGCTTTGAGATTTATTTTGTTGGTCATGTTTCTAGGTTTAGGGTTCCTATGATGTTTGTTTTGATTCCTACCAAATCTTTATAGAACTCTTAACACTATATTTTCTTTGAATTTGAGCTTCTTCAATTAATTCTAAATCTACATTTGTACGATGGGATTTTGCCTAAGCAATTTTTTGAACCGAGTAGTAAGCTATATAGTATGTATATAAAAATAAATGGCTATATTTTCAGCTTTCAAAACAACTAATAAATTTTCTACAAAACAAGACAAACAACAAGCCATCGAACAACACAAAATGGGCTTGCTCAAAATAGTAAATAAAAGCATAAATAAAGCTACTTCCTTCGCTAACTCCTCCCCTAACCAAATGTCACATTATCCGCAACGCCTCGACTGGAAAGTTAGAGAAGAAGTTATACCTACTTTAGATGATGTACCCGTTGTTGAGAAGGAGACTTCACAAAGCTTTCCACCGAGACTGTTCACCATTTGGGCTTCAAATGAACAAGTTGGAAGAAGAAAAGAGAGGAAAAAAATGACCATTTGGAGAATTTTAAAAATTACACCTTCATCAAAATTTCAAAAGTGTTCTTTCTAGCTATATTTGGATTCTACACTCTCTAAGCTTTCCAACGGTACCAAAATTACCCAAAACGGAGTTCGGATGAAAGCATGATCAAACAAAATTCGGGTCAGAGGTTAGTGCGAAAAATTTCACATCCTATAAGTGACATTCTTGGTTTTTTTTTTTTTATAAAATTTTTTAGAGACAATTATTATAATTATTATTTTTTTTTTAAAAAAACAACATAAAGACAAAATTGCTACAGTACTGTACAGTTCCTCTACAGTGGAGAATTTTGGCTCCCTTTTAAAATGGATTTTTGTTGCTTTCTTATGATTTTTGTTTCTGAACTTAGAAGCCTAAGAGTAGATAGGTTGAATTTTTTAGGAGGAGAGCAGTTAATTTTCTTATGCTATGTTTGGTTTCCGTAAAACAATTTTAACTCGTTAATATAAAGATTGGGGCCAGGTTCACACACACACATAGAGACCCGACATGCCCACACACCACAAATACTAAAATGCTTCACCAAATATAAATAAAACGAAGATGTCCTTAAGTTTATTTTTCTTCTTATGTCTTCCCTCATTCTTTTGTTGGAGTATTTCAAATGCTAGTAATTTTATGTCTTCCCTCATTCTTTTGTTGGAGTATTTCAAATGCTTGTAATTTTTCCATTATGTTTTGTTGCACTTTTATCATTTCTTTTAAATTAAGGCAAAACCAACTTCAAGTAGATATAAATAAACCTACCAAATGGGTTATTATCCTTGTTTAGTGAGATTTTGAGTTTTATTTATGAGAGAAGTCTGGAAAATTGAATAAAAACTATGGCTAAAAGTTTGACCATTAATACCAATTATTGCAATTTCAAATGTCATTTTTTCATCAAGGCATACTGAAGGTATAGTTTTCATTATGAGAATTCTTTATTATTGTCATTGATGATTACTTGAGCCTATAAGTAACACATTAGCTATATGTATGTTAGAATATTAATTGAATCTCTTCCGTGCTTTACTTTCAAGTTGCTCTCATTTAAGGTCTAGCATCTTTGTGATTGTGACAATTTTACAGTCTACCACAAAATGCCCAGAATGCTTTCTTGAGCGATGCTGGATTTTTTCTTATTGAGTAAAGTTCTCTATTCCTAATTTGTCATGAACCAAATCTTGTTATTTTGGCTTTTCTATTGCGTAAGAGACATAAGCTTCAACCACTATATGAGGGTAAATAAAATTATGAGGAAAATAAAAATAGATTTAAAACTTAATAAATTAATACTATATGTTTGTTCAAACTTACCTTATTTTTCTGTTATTATATAAGGATTCAATAAATTTAAAACTATATAAAATTTTGACTATCAATAATTTTTATTAATATCCGATGGTGAGCAATACATATATTGAAACTCTAAAATTTTAATTTTCAAAATGGTAAATGGTAATTTTGATCAAAATTCGAAATTTTTCTAAATTTTGACAAACTGACTTCACTAATGGAATCCTTCACGAATTTACCACAAGACGTCGACTTCGTCGAATTCCAAAACAGCTTGGAATTTCAATGCTTTTCTAGGCAACTAGGTAGATTTGGGACACTTTGGTACATTTTGAGCTACCAAGAGGTGTGAACTACATCATGTGTGCACTAGTCAAATATAGAGCCTACAGAAAGCATGTATACATACATTTTGAATATCTAATGCGAAAAACTCAATTGTATAGGGATACACAAGGCGAAATCCATGAGGTCAATAGTAGGTTGACATGTGACAAAGAGAAAAGACAATTCTCGACCACGTCGACCAACCATTGGGAGGAGATAAAGAAAACTGAGAAAAGAGAGGGTTTTTAGAGAGAGAGTGTCTAACTTCTCTCTAGAATCTGATCTCGTTGAATCCTTGAGCCAAGAGACAAAGCTGTTCCCACGTAAGAGCCACGTGTGGATACTGTTTGGGAGTTTCGACAAACCCAGGAGTGTGGGTCTTCTCCTACTTGGATATTCTTTTGTTTGGGTGTCATGAAAATGGTTTCGTGTCAGAGGCCAATGACCATGGATTTTGCCCAGTGAAGTGGAACCGATGCTTGACGAGGGGGGTCATTTAACCGATGTTGATCGAGGGGTCAAGCCCACGGACAAACTCACAGGTCATTCGGGGACTGGCAGTGTTCTGATTGATGGTTGGACTGAAATTCGTCCATGTGTTTTGTTGCTGTTATTGCTTAAATTAGATAGCATAATATTGCTTGAATTGAATGGCTTGAAATGTGTATGGGAAATGATGTGTTAATGCATGCTAAATTATGTTATGATGTGGTTAAATTATATGAAACATAATCAGGTATGAAACCATAGAATTGATTATATGAATTGATATCAGCCCATTCATATGTGCACTGACATCACAAGAGTCTGGGTGTACTGTATGGTTATTATCTACCACTTCGTGAACGAGGGTTGAGTTTGTCTTTGGGACTAAGTCCAATAAAGACTCATAGTGTGACACCCAAAAACCCGGTCCTATCGATCACTGGTCAACTCACAAACCCGTATGTCTCATATCATGAGACCCATACATTTAGTAAATTACCTAATAGGGCCCATCATCATACTCATTCATACTGCTACAAGACCATACATTTCTATAGATCTAAGAGTTATTACATCACTCCTAATACAAAAACATATATTAAAACTAGGTCGCTTCTAATATATACACAAAATAAGAATCAAGGCCACACCCGCCTCGCTTCATAATCCCTACTTAAGGAGCGCTGTCACAGACTGTCTTGACTAAAGTGTCCCACGACGCTGAATAACGCCCAGAGAGATAAATCCTATAAGGGCTTCTACCAGTACATGCAAATGATCATTTCACGAACCTGGCCAACCAACCAGGTATACATGTTGTTATTCTATCATGGAAAGATACGCATGTAAGGCGACGATCAGATGGCGTCCAAGTAACGGGTCAACCTCCGACCCACCACCACAGTGCCAATGGGAAATCAAGATCGAAATAATCTTGACCCTATCTCACAACTCGCAAATTATGATATTTATTTGATCGCTTCGTGTCTTTTTTCGGGCAATGTAACTTTCTGGTCTCACCGCTGGTCTCTTACACCCTCCGACATTTTTCTGCTTTCACCTGGATACTGTTTAACTGTGTTTTCGTGTTTTTCACCCGAGGGGGTATCTATCCCCTACTTGCTACTCGACACATTTTATTTTCCATTTTCGCTTAACACTATGGAACTCAATTCGACTTCGTCCCATTCTGCTTCTCCACATGATTCAACACCAAATGCAAAGTACAAATCAGTACCATGTACACACTCTCATGTAATGTGGTGTTACTGCACACCAATGCCATGCCACTACACTCAAAACCCACATGACCAATGTATGAAAACCTCTACATGGACATTCTACACCGTATTAATTATGTGTGTGTGCTATGAATACTCATGTCTAATGCACACAACATTTCATATATTTAACATACATTTAATATGTTAACATTCCACATATTCAAATCAAAGACATCACATACATGCACTAACCAGATTAGTTCCAGTGTGTCTCATGACATTCATTCAAGTAATAATAAGCCAACTTTGATTTTCAACAAAACTTAAAACAAACAGGCACATCCAAAACATGGTAATAAATCCATAATAGTCTTGAAAATTCTGTGTATGTTAATATTCATAATTCTACATTCATCAGTTATCGCTCCATGAAAATTGCATGTTAATATCTGCTAATTCTGAATTAATATTCACTCGTGACATGTTATTCATCACTATCGCCTGAAAAATTCTGCATGTTAAATCGCGCATGAAAGCCTATAAAATTCTGCATGTTTTCATGCATACAAAATACACCAAACCAAGTTTTTCTTCGCATAAAAAACCTAGAACATTCGCATGTTAGTCATGCATACAAGGATACACCAAACTGAGTTTCTTTGATCTAAAACCTGTTATCCTGCATGTTAGTCATGTATGAGTTCCATAAAATTCATCATGTTTTTCATGCATACAATAACACACAAAACTGAGTTTTCTTCAGTATAAAAACCTAGAACATTCTGCATGTTAGTCATGCACTGATACATCAAATCGAGTTTTCTTGATCTAATAACCCAAAACATTCTGCATCTTAGTCATATGCATGAAAGCCCAGAAAATTCAATGTTTTTCAAAGGCATACACACTTCACACCAGATTGAGAGTTTTCAGTCTAAAAACTACATATCTCTGCATCGTCATGCATTAGCTATACAAAACTGAGTTTTCTTGATCTAAACACCCAAAACATTCTGCACAAGCTCAGAAAGTGGTATGTTTTTCTATTCATACAATACTACACCAGATTGAGTTTCTTCAGTCTAAAAAATCCTGAACATTCGTGCATGTTGGTCAGTGCATGAAAGGATACACAAAATGAGTTTTCTTGATCTAAACACCCAAAGATTCTGCATGGAAGCCCAGAAATTTCTGCATGTTTTTCATTCATAAATAATACACCAGATTGAGTTTTCTTAGTCTAAAAACTAGAACATTCTGCATGTTGGTCATGCATGAAAGGATACACAAAACTGAGTTTTCTTTTGATCTAAACACCCAAAAAACATTCTCCTGCATGGCTTCAGAAATTTCTGCATGTTTTTCATAAAATAATACACCGATTGAGTTTTCTTCGCCTAAAAAATTTAGAACATTCTGCATGTTGTATCATGCATGAAAGGATACAATAAAACTGAGTTTCTTTGATCTAAACACCCAAAACATTCTGCATGGAAGCCCAGAAATTTCTGCATGTTTTTCATTCATAAAATAATACACCAGATTATGTACAACATCACAATTTCAGTCTTCAAACCCAGAAAATTCAGCAAGTACAACATCAAAAATTCAGTCTTAAAACCCAGAAAATTCAAAGTATGGACAACATCAAATTCAGTCTTGAAAACTCAGAAAATCTAGTATGGACAACACTTCAACTCCATGTTTTTCATTCAAACAATCACATAGAAAACTCAACCATATGCCATTTCCATGGCCTCAAACAAGGAAACAACCAAAGAGGAAAGATCCCTGTATGTGTAGGATCAGTTCTGATCCACCTAAATTCAGAAACAAATGGAGGAAAAAACTTCCCTCCCTTTCTCCTTTCTTCTTACTTCTTGCTTTCTTTTCTCTTCCTTCTTTCTTTCTTTCTTTCTCTCTCTTTCTTCTCTTCTCACGTAATTGTTTGCCATCTCCTCCTCAAACTACCAAGTTGGTTTGACCTAGGGAGCTCCACCACCTAACATCCATTTGTCACACACTTCATTAACCCAAGACCAAGTGTTCTCCATGCCACAACTTCAATCCATACTTTCTATGCTCATGCATGAGGGTGGCTTGACATTTGGCCCCACCCAACTCATGCAATCCTATATGATGACACTTGCCCATCCATGTGCCAAGTGTCTCCCACATGCAAGTGCCATGGCACCCCATGATCGGGTCTGTCTTCAGCCTTGAAATGCGGCAAAACCGATTGGGCCTCGACCGACGCAGTCGTTTGGTTCAATCCAGATTTCAGCGAGACAGATCTCTAAACGCGTGATCCGCTTGGCCATCCGAGGTCTAGAGAAAGATCTAGGTTTTGGCTCAGACTGCTCCGTAAGAATTATCAATTCGCTTTCATTTTCAAAAAAAAATCTTTTTTTTTTTTTTCCGGTTTCATTCTCCTCCTTAAAAGAGAATTTCTGGCCCGAAATTCTGCATACATACAAACAATCAACCACATGCATATGCACACTCATTTAAAAACATTAATGACTAGAAACGACCTCCTTCCAACAAGAAGGGATATCAAGGCACACGGTCCTCATGGCCTCATGTCGCTCTCCCCGACTTCTGCGGCCATAACACCTTCACAAGTCTCGCTAGCCTTCCACGCAAACCCGCTCTCTACACATCCATGATACGACCGGTCCCTCTCCTCGCGCGTCCCATCGATCAACAATGCTTCCTCCCCAATCCACTATATGACTTGACCTGCGTACCGAGCATAGAGACGTGGGAATGACTGCGAACGCTGACAAAACTCTTCGGCAACGCTAACCGACACGCACCGCTACCAATCTCTCTCGAGAACCTCGATGGTCCAATGTACCCTACGACAACTTCCTCGCTTTCCAAATCGACTCCTTCCTTCAGCATCACCTTCAAGAAGACATGATCACCCACCTCCGAACTCTGTGAGGTCGTCGTCGATACGGGCAACTCATTTACTCCGAGCGTGAAGGAGACGCTCCGATCATACCACCTTCTCGAGGTGGCTCTAACTGGGCCCAGTCAAGATTTGGAACTCTCTCCCCACCTCTGGTCCAACATACGCGCCGATCGACTACGCCTCCCGGCGAGAGCCTCAAGGTGCCATCCTAATACTCGCTGATAGCCTATCAGCGAACTCTACCACAGCGGGCAAGTGCTCCTCCCGGCACTTTGAGATCCGTGACGATGCTCGTAGTACCTCTAAACCGAATAAATCCGCTTCGATTGACCATCCGTCCGAGGATGAAAGCTGCACTTCATCGAAAAACCGCCCCCATGGCCTCTCCCTCGGGAAACTTTCCGGACCGAGCTGCAAACCGAGGATCCCGATCCGATACTATGGAGACTGAACTCCATGCAACCACACATCTCCAGATATACAACCCGTTAATTCCTCCAAAGGTGGGAAGGTCATCCGCATTCACTGTGAAAATGTGCCGACTGGGTGAGTTTCCGGCCCACTATAACCCATATATATCGCATCATACTTCCGACAGTCTCGCGCAGAAAATACAGTCCATCGCATGTGTCTCACTTCCGCACTGGCCATTCCTTAATGGTCGGAGGAAATTACCGCCTCTCTCGGTGCTCAGCCTCGACTACCGGGCATCGCGGAGACACCGCTTCGACAAAATCCCCAACATGCCTCTTCATCCCGCTCCAGCCATCGGGCGACTAAGGTCATGCGATACATCTTCAGGCCACCTGGATGGCCATCAATCCTGGAGTACGAACCTCCGAGACCTCCTCCTCAAATCCATCGACCGGGGACCACAACCCGGGCCCCTCTATACCGGCACTACCATCTACGGGACGCCACTCTTCGCCTGGCCAGACCGACCGTACTCCCACTTCTCGATGGATACTAGTTCTCGGCCCCGCACTGACTCTATCACTCGCCAAGAGACGACGCCATCATACATCCCATAGCCCCGAGCTCGCCATCGCATCGCAAATTTAACCATTCCACTATCCTTCGAGCATCCGCCATTCTGAAGCTATACTAGCCAAGATCGCTTTTCTATTGCTGCAAGATCGCCACTCACATTTGGCTCACGGACGGTAATGCAAAGTGAAGTCAGAATCTTCCAAAAACTCCATCCACCACGCCGCTTCATGTCGAGGTCTCGTCAAGGTGAAGATGTATTTTAATTTTTACGGTCCAAAACACTTCGAACTGCCACCATATAAGTAGTGACGCCAAATCTTCGTATACGAAGATCGCCGCGTACCAACCTGCGCCATGCGCGGGTAACCCCGCCGTGATCTTCAACTCCGAACCATAAGCCACAACCTTCCGACCAGTCCAACACACCCTAGTCCGGTCTTCAAGCATCACAAAGACAATGTACTCCTCCTGCCCTTTCCTCGACTATTAGAATAGGAGCCAAGTAAGCTCTCCTTCACTCCCTGGAACGCGCTTCACATGATCATCCCATACAACCGACTCTCCTTCCTGCCACCACATAGCGCCGCACGAGAAATCCTCAGCCGAGAACCTCCCAGACACCGCCAATCCCAAGAAACTACGATCTCGGAAGACTCGACTTCGGGTCCTCCCAACTCACATAGCCTCAACCTTCCTCGGATCGACACGCCCGGTCAAACACGGTCCCAAGAAACCCACCTCAAGCCAAAACTCGCAGACCATCGAATCCCGCATATAAATCGATGATCCCTCGTGTCAGAGTATCGATTCTCAAGTGATCCTCATGCTCCACCTCCGATTGGAGTAGATCAGATGTCATCAACAAAGACCACCACAATTGATCTAAATAGGGCTGGAAAACACCCTATTCATGAGGTCCATGAATGTCACATCATTAATCCAAAGGGCATCACCAGAACTCAAAGTGCCCATACCCGCCCGAACGCCGGCCTGTGGATGTCTCGCTCCCTAACTTTCAACCCATGGTAAACCAAAGGCGGGCGTCTATCTCGAGTAGATCAGCGCCTTCGCTGATCGTGTCATCAATCCCCAAGAATGGATACCGATTCCTCGATTGTAACCCCGTTCAACCTGGTTCAGAATCACGATAGTCAAGGGTCTATCCTTCTTTTCGTAAATAACCCAGAGCACCCCATGGTGGGGAAGTACTCGTCTAATGAACCCCGCCTGCAACTCCCCAGATCCGACTCCAGCCTCAGGGACCTCAACCGCCACACATCCTACGTGAGTCATGGGGCCAGCGACATCCCGTGACGCAGGGGGAACTCCAATGTGGAAGCCTACATCTCTGCGTGAGTCCCAGGCTCATCCCAAAACATCCGTATCAGAAACCACACCCGAGGTAGACCTTACATCCCGCCTCACCTCGCCCCCTCCGTAAGTACATAGCTAACCCATCAACCGGCCTGCAAGCATCGTGAATCGCATATGCATGGGTGAAGATCGATTTATTCCTCAAACACAACACAAGTACCGTCCGGTGTGTAGGCGAGCACCCCATACGATCAATCTATGACAACCCGACGTGCCACAACACAACCATCCCGAGACGACTCGAACTCGACATGTCCATGACCCAAGGTCCACCGTGAGTAGAATCCCAGGATCTCAACTCACATCCTCGACATATCCGATCAATCTCTCTCCTTAGTCCCTAGGGAGAACTCACGCACGTCGTCATGTCTCAACTTCTGCTTCCACTCACACAAGATGCATTAAAGGAACAGATGCACCTCGAGTCAAATAATGTCCTCGCCTATAAGCCGAAAGAAAGAGAAACGCACTCGAATCACCGACCGATCCGGCCAAATACCAGGAGTAATGGCGGCACGCCCGAGCCCCTTCAAGTCTCGCTCGCACACTCGCTCGCCGACTCGACCCATACTCGGGCCTCGCTCGTCAGAAACACTCGAAGCGCTGTGGTCGCACTTCGAGACCGATAATTGCCTCCCCGGCCTGGCGCCGTAAGGAGGAACATACCGAAATCGCCTTCACCCATCGATGATCGGGACCGTGGTGTCCTCTCGATCTTGAAACCTCGTAGATTCGAGACAGCCCGCCACGTCCCCTACCGATGGCAAGGGAAACATGTCATCTTCCTACCGACCGGTAACCCGACCGCCTGCCCCGGGCTACTACCGCCCCCGGGGGTAAACCTCCTCGTGAAACGTAAGTCCTCGCTTTCCCGAGCCCCTAAATAGAACCTTGGCTCCCTCTTATTACTAGCACCCGCATCTCTACGCTACGAAAGGCCATCTACCTCTCGGGCTCAATAATCAAGGTCAGACAATCCATCGAAGTCCACACCAGAGGTTACGCTCCTACACCCGCCTTCGATGGACAATCTCAACCATCGATCCTCGACTACCGCTGGCAATACATAATCATCCCCAAACGCAAGCAACTCGTGAATCAAGGCGACCGCAAGTACAGCCATCGCCCCCTCTGCTCACTTCAGGAACTCTCGCCTTCGCATTGCCCAGCGTGTTTCCAGCACTTCCCATGAATAGTCCGGCGAAAATCATCCCATGTCATAGTCTTCAAGTCCCTGGAAGTCGTGATCCACTCCCACCATATCTGGGACTCACCTCGCTTAGAAATGGTGTTTGGCATGTAATCCGAGTAGTATCCGAGGTGACTTCCATAGCCCGAGAATCCTCTCACAGACTAACCAATGGCTCGGCCAATTATCGGGTCCCTCCGTGAACGTCGGAGGATGGTGTGCCTTGAACCTCGGAGGTTATCGGGCACCTCCCCTCGACCTCTAGCCGCATCACCGTGAAGTCAGGCTATCGCAGCACCCATGGCCTCTATGCGAAGGCTTGTCGATCAAAAAACGTGGTGGTCGACCATCACCCGTGGACGACTTACGCCTCGTCCTCACTGCCATCTACAACAGCCAAGGTTAGTTTTAGAATCATTTTCGTGTCCAACCGTTAGCACACATGCCGACTCAATAATGTACTTATCCCGAATCCATCCGTTTGTTTCCCAACTCCTAAGGTTACGTTTCAACCTCCTAGTGTTCAGATTTATATATATCCTACCATGTATATAATTCATTTAATTTGCACACACAACTGGCGTACATACAATCAAAGTATGTCAAGAAAAACACACAATGCATGTTGTGATCTAATCCTCGTCTGTGACTCCTAGGTAACCACCTACCTAGACCTGGAGCACCAACTATGATCCGGAGCACACTCTCCTAAACAGTAACTCTAATTAAGCTCCAACACCAAGCTATATCAGTCAGATGCTCCTACACATTAACAAAGATGTCCTAAACCCATGCCCCACCAAGCCCTGTATTCGTGATACCTAAGCTCGATACTGCCGTGACACCCCAAACCGGTCCTATCGATCACCGTCAACCTGAACTCGTATGTCTCATATCATGAGACCTACACGAGTAAATGGCCCAATAGGGCCCATCATCATACTCGTCCATACGGTTACAAGACTCATACATTTCTATGGATCTAAGAGTTATTACATCACTCCACAAAACATATATTAAAATCAGTCGCTCTAATATATACACAAAATAAGAATCAAGGTTGCCATCCACCCGCTCTATAATCCCTACTATGAGCTGCCCCGTCTGCACTGGTCTCAGACTCAAAGGGGGTCCTAATGATCAGAGCTGACCAAGAGAGATAAATCCTATATGGCTATTTCCTACCTGTGCACATGCAAATGATCATTTCACGTCAAACCTACAACCAATCCTGCATACATGCGTTATTCTATCATGGAAAAATCTACATGCATGTATGAGACGACATTGACATGGCCCAAGTACCGGGTCAACCTCCGACCCACCACCTAACGCAAGTGCCAATGGAAATCAAGATCGAAATCAATTCGACTCAACTTTACAACCTCGCAGCCATATGATATTTATTTGATCGCTTCGTGTCTTTTCGGGCAAATGTGAACTTTTCTGGGGTCTCACCGCTGGCCCTACACCTCCGACATTTTTCGGGCCACCGCGATACGCTGCCTAACTGTGTTTTTCGTGCTTTTTCACCAGCATCTATCCCCTACTTGCTACGCCTCGACACATTTTATTTTCCATTTTCGCTTAACACTATGGAACTCAATTTGACTTCATTCCATTCCCAAGCCCACATGATTCAACACCAAATGCAAGCATAAATCAGTACCATGTACACACTCATGTAATGGTGTTACCGCGACACCAATGCCATGCCACTACACTCAAACCCATGCATTCAATGTGAAACCTCATGGACATTCTACACCAGACACTATGTGTGTGCTATGGCACTCATGTCTAATGCAATACAACATTTTATTAACATATATAAACATGTTAAGATTCATATCCAATTCACATAACATATATGCACCAACCGCATTAGTTCCAGGTTCATGGCATTCATTCAAGTAATAATAAGCCAACTTTGATTTCTATACCTTAAACCTTTAAAAACAAACAAAGACATCCAAAAACATGCAATAACCATATTAGTTCCAGAAAATTCAGCGCATATTCACAATTCTGCGTTATTCATCGCTTATCAGTTCCATGAGCCTACGTTAACATTCATAATTCTGAATTAATATCTGTACACTCGCATGTTATTCATCAACATCGCCTGTGAAAAATTTGCATAATCAAGTGCATGAAAGCCCCATAAAATTTCTGTATGTTTTTCATGCATACAAAAATACACCAAACTAAGTTTTTCTTCAGTATAAAAATCTAGAACATTCTGCATGTTAGTCATGCATACAAGATACACCAAACTGAGTTTTCTTGATCTAAAACCTAAAACATTCTGCATGTTAGTCATGTATGAAAGCCCATAAATTCATCATGTTTTTCATGCATAATAACACACAAAACTGAGTTTTCTTCAGTATAAAAATCCTGTAGCCCTGCATGTTAGTCATGCATACAAGGATACATCAAACTGAGTTTTCTTTTGATCTAATAACCCAAAACATTCTGTATCTTAGTCATGCATGAAAGCCTGTGAAATTCTGCAAATGTTTTCATGCATACAATACTACACCAGATTGAGTTTTCTTCAGTCTAAAAACTAAGATATTCTGCATGTTGGTCATGCATTAAAGGATACACAAAACTGAGTTTTCTTTGATCTTAAAAGCACTTTAAAACATTCTTGCATGGAAGCCCAGAAAATTCTGTGTATGTTTTATCCATAGCTAAATACTACACCAGATTGAGCTTTCTTCAGTCTAGAAACCTAGAACATTCTGCATAAGCATTGCATGAAAAGTGATACACAAAATGAGTTTTTTGATCTAAACACCCAAAACATTCTGCATGGAAGCCCAGAAATTTCTGCATGTTTTTCATATTCATAAAATAATACAATCAGATTGGTTTTCTTTAGTCTAAAAAAACCTAGAACATTCTGGGTATGTTGGTCATGCATGAAAGGATACACAAAACTGAGTTTTCTTTGATCTAAACACCCAAAACATTCTGCATGGAAGCCCAGAAATTTCTATGTTTTTCATTCATGTAAATAATACACCAGATTTGAGTTCTTCAGTCTAAAAACTTAGAACATTCTGCATGTTGGTCATGCATGAAAGGATACACAAAACTGAGCTTTGATCTAAACACCCAAAACATTCTGCATAGCTCAGAAATTTCTGCATGTTTTTCATTCACAAAATAATACACCTGATTTAGGAAAAGAAACATCACAATTTCAGTCTTCAAACCCAGAAAATTCAGTGTGCATGGGACAACATCACAATTCCAGCATGTTTTTCATTCAAACAATCACATAGAAAACTCAACTATATGCCATTTCCATGGCCCCAAACAAGGAAATAAACTAAAGAGGAAAGATCCTCACCTCTTGAAGTGTGTAGGATCAGTTCTGATCCACCCAAATCTGAAACAATGGAGGAAAAAACTTCCTCCTCCTTTCTCCTTTCTTTCTTACTTCTGTTTTCTTCCTTTCTTTCTTTTCTTTCTTTTCTTTCTCTTTCTTTCTTCTTCTTCTCTTCTCTACGAATTGTTTGTCATCTCTCCTCAAACTACCAAGTTGGTTTGGACCTAGGGAGCCTAACAACATCCATTTGTTTGACACTCTTAATAACTCAAGACCAAGTGGTTCTCTCTATGCCACAACTTCAACCACTTTCATGCCTGGGTGCATGAGTAAGGGCTTGACATTTGGCCCCACCCAACTCATGCAATCCTAGGTATGACACTTGGCCCATCCAGCGTGTCTCCCATGCAAGTGCCACATGGCACCCTATGACAATTGCTCGCCTTGAAATACGTGCAAAACCGACGCCTTAATTCGACGCAGCTGCTTGTTCAACTAGATTTCGCGAGATGATTCTACCCACAAGATCCGCTTCATTCATCCGAGGTCTAGAGAAAGATCGGCTTTAACCAGAATGCCTCGGAAAGAATTATCAATTCGCCATTTTCAAAAAAATTTTTTTTTCCGTTTCACATACCAAATTATAAAATGAGAAATAATTGATGTGTGTTACGCCCTTGAACTCGTAAGACCCGCGGGTAAATATCCGAAAGGTCCCCACGGGTGAGAGACCCACAGATTCATTCGAAGGTCGGCACGGTGTGTGAGAGACCCGCTGGCACTCATCCGGTGCCCCGTACAGGTGTTAGAGACCCGTAGTGAAATCCGAAAAGTTCTGTTACCTAAGAGAAAACACACGGTCATGTTCATCACTTAGACCTAGAGTTTCGAGTGACGGAGCCTGGATTCACCCGGATAAGTTACTCCACCCGCAAATTGCCTCCTGGTGCTGGGTGAGCCGACAAAGGCTTGGTATTTGGGTGTCATTACATTACTAATGACAATTTTCACACTTAAAGATAGGGTATGAGGAGCGCAGACTGAGACAGTATTGAAACATTTCATGCATGATATAACCATTCCGTGCATGCATCAGAAATCAGATGGGAATGTGGATGTAGTGATGTACATTGCATGCGAGATTTTAGTGCCGGAGTAACCATAAGAGGTTAATACTATTTAAGACGCTTCACCTCATTTATAAAAATTATTTTAGGTACAGGAGGTTCAGAAGATTCGTGCTCATGAAGGTCATGAGAAGAAAGCCACAACATGTGGCTTTGATTACATTGTGAAACATGTATGAAATATTACAATTGAGACATGTTGTATAAGAGTGTAATTAACTCTTGAAACTATTATATTATAAAGCCAGAGATATTTTGCATGGATGTGGGCCGGGCCCGACGCAATATTTTTACTCACAGATATCTCAAGGATATGACACATAAAGCTTCCGCAGTTGACAAAGGGTTAACGGACCCCCGGGAAATGGGGCGCCGCATATATTATTGGTGTTATAATACAGAGATGATTTGTGTCAAATTTTCTATTTTATTCAAAGTTATCAAAGGTTAATAAAAACCAATATTGATGGATCTTCTAGATTTTCATCATCTACGCTTCTTAACTTTCAGGTTAAAGATAGCTTTCGCATTGCCACAAGTCAAAGATTACATGCAGGATATCTCAGCACTACCCTAATTGAAAAGAAAGGCACCTCTGGGTGATTTAAGAAAAAATGTTCGATACTAT
This sequence comes from Tetrastigma voinierianum, assembly GCA_016808115.1. NCBI lineage: Eukaryota > Viridiplantae > Streptophyta > Magnoliopsida > Vitales > Vitaceae > Tetrastigma > Tetrastigma voinierianum. The sequence goes on along the minus strand of JAEQBH010006924.1, from coordinate 42,820 downwards.
AAATGATATAAATTAAATTTTTAATAAGAGATTGTGAGAGAAGGTTGTCACTATAAAAATAACGAAAGTCCTAGCATTCGATTTTAGCTTAACTGGATCTAGTGGTGCTTAAGAACATATATAATGTAAATGACATTTGACTTTTCTTGTAGCATTTTGGTCATCCTACAAGCAATCATTCATAATTCTATGGTTTGTATTGAGCAAAGCGTTACATCGATAATTAAAAACTACTAACATAATTAAATTCAAAAATTTTGCTAGTTTATCGTATTCATGTTCCCGGAACTCCTAATCGTATTTTTACCATTTGAATAAAGTTTTTAAATCTCTTGATTAGTTATTTCAAATGTTTTATTGAAAGAACAGTTAGAGGTACGGTAATGCATACGCATGCGCATCGCACTTCTGCTATGGCCCAAATAGAACTATGCCTTTTTGGTCCTACCCGAATAAGCCCGTAACGAACTCCATTAGACTTGACGAGCCGCCCACTCATAAATGTGACTCGCTTTTTTATTTTAAATTTTTAATGATTAAGTATAATATTTTCTAATTATAAAATATTATTTTTTCTATTATGAAAAATATATAAATTAGTTGTTTATAGAAAAAGAATAGTTATTAAACAATTAGTATTAATAAAATAATACTAGTATGAAAATAAAATAAAACACTTATAAGAGCACCAAAATAATTTATTTTATATAATCTTTTAAGAACATACAAGAATAAATTCAAAGTATTTCAAAGAAAACTTTATTTTACAATATATAAAATTTATAATATTTTTATTTATTATTAATTTTAATTTTTTACTGTCCGGTCCATTTTGGCTCATGGTCTACGATGGGCTAGGCTATCCAAAAGTGGGAGTGAATAAAAGTAGACATAATTGGCTTGGCCTATTTTGATATGCAATCCGAATGGGCTCGACCCATTTGGGCCTATTCAGCCCATTTCCCATTTATATATATATTGCAAACAATTTGGAAAATCCTCGCTCCTTTGAAAACCCGATACTACTATTTTCTTATGATTTTCAAGTTACAACTTAGAAAGGTATAAGAATAGATAGACTGAATTACACACACACACCCACACACACACAAACCCACACACCATCCAATTTATTACTTAGGATATTGCGAATCTATTTTTTTTTTCTTTTAAAGTAATTAACCTTTTTTCTTACAATTATTGTACCTTAAAATTTTCAGTTACTTGATAATTAACATCTTTTTTATTTACTTCTTTGTTCAACCCATTAACATAGGCTTGTTATTCAAAAAGACAAAGAAATTTATTTCAAGTGTTGTAGATATGGATCAAGAAAGATTTCAAAGGACCAAGGTCTAAGGAATAAGGAGGATGAGGTGGAATACTTTATCTCATTTGGTTATGCCAAAATTCAACAAGCAAGATATCAATTAGATGCTCCCACAGCAATGTGTGGGAATTTGATATTCCACCTCAACCATTCGAACATTTGTTTTTCTATGGATTTGATCAGTTACCTTACATGGTATCGGGTATTGGGGAAGTAGGTCCAAGTAGTGGACCAACAAATACCAGCGTAACGCTGTACTCAAAAACTCCGCTCTTCTTCGATGATGACCACAACTGAGATAAAGTCATTTCGCGATGACTTCGCGTCGATGAAGAAATTTTTTCAGAGAATTACCTGAAGATGTCAGAAACCTTGAGACTAGTGTCAGAAAATTTACTGCTTATCCGCATTAGTGTTTTAAATTATACAATCAAAGCAAGATATGATGGTCCGAGAAGGCTTTTCTTAACTATTAGATTGTTTCTGAAATGGGTTTCAACAATGAGAAAGCTGTCACTACTATCCATGTAAGGAAGCAAAAAAGACTTTGAATGCATTGAATGGAGTATGAAAAAGATACATGCATGTCCAAATGATTGCATATTATATAGGAATGAACTAAAATGCATCTTATCATTCCCACCCGTGGAGCTTCAAGGTGAAGCGTTAATTCATCAGAGCTAAAAAGAGAAAAGGACTTGTGAAGAAGTCATGTGGTATTTTCCACCATCCTAATGATTCAAGAGAATGTTTAATTCTCAAATTGCAAAAGATCTCACTCGCATGCACAAGAAAGAGAGTTTGATGGGAAGATGTGTCATCCAATGATTCCATCACAGTTAATTGATCACAGATGGGTAGATTTCGTGAGAGCCTAGAAATCTTGGGGATCACATTTTAGTCGATATATAAATCCCATAGTTCCTTGAGTAGTAGGCACAGTTGTTGGCCTATTATAATGATCATTTATAACCTTCCTCCATGGTTATGCATGAAGAGAAAATTTATGTTGTTATCCTTGTTGATATCAGGTCCACAACAACCTGGCAATGACATAGATGTTTATTTGACACCTTTCATAGAAGATCTCAAACTTTTATGGGAGGTGGGAATTGAAGCTTTTGATGCATATAAAAAAGAATTCTTTACATTGAAGGCTGTTTTATTATGGACAATCGTTGATTTCTCAAAGACATGGCAACTTTATCAAAGTTGCACTAAAGGATACTGCCTTCATTCTATACGCTGAAACATATTCCCAGAAATTGAAACATGGGAAAAAGAACTCATACACTGGCCATAGGAAATTTCTTCCATGTAACCATCCTTATAGGAGACAAAAAAAGGCTTTTAATGGTGAGCAAGACTTTCGATCACCCCACAACCATTAAGTGGAGAGGCTATATTATGCAAAATGGATAATATCTAGAATTCATGGGAAAAGAAGAAGGTTAGTCAAGATAAGCCCAAAGACAATGTTGTATGTTGTTGAAGAAGAAGTCTATATTTTTTTATCTTTGGTATCGAGATATCTACATGTTCACATAACTTGAATGTGATGTACATCAAAAAATGTATGTGAAAGCATCATTGCAGGCTGATTTACACATCCAAGGAAGGGAACATAAAGGATGGACTAAATAATGCTTAGGATCTTATGGAGATGGGCTTGAGGTCCACTAGGCACCAAGTTTTGAACAAAAACGAACTTATCTTCCCCCAGCTTGCTACAGGCTCTCTAGAATAGAGAAGAAGATTTTTTGTCAAACATTAGCAAACTTGAAAGTCCTTGAGGGATATTGTTTAAACTTTAGAAACTCCTAGACCGTGGGAGGAATTCAAGCTTGTTGGCCTAAAATCACATGATTATCATACATTCAATGCAAAAGAATTGTTACCAATTGCATTGCGATCAATTCACAAAGCATGTCTCAACTTGCTATTCAGAAGTCGAAGCCTCTTTTCCAATGCTCAGAGTTTAAGTGGTTGATGTGTCTACACCGGATGAACTGCAAAAATCAGTTGGTCAGACATTGTGCTTGCTTTTGAAACTTTCCACCTTCTTTGACATCATGATCCATTTGACGCAGATCTTTGTAAGAGGTAAGACTTTGTGTACCGCTTTATCTTGGGGAGCATGTACCCATTTGAAAGGTTCAAGGGAAAGTACTAAAGAGTTAAGTGTATGTAACCATAATCGCTGAAGGATGCATTCATTGAATGCACACATTGCAGAGGAAGCTATTGAATTTTGCACGGAATGCTTGTCAAATGTGGATACAGTGGGACCTATTGATCCGAGAATTGACGAAAAAAAAGAATTAGGACACCTTTATCGAGAAGTTTGTCATGAAGTTGATCCCATGTGAACGACATAGCACATCATTGTAATATTTGGAGAAATACAACTATTGTGCAACCTTATTTTGAGTAAGGACCACCCATTTGTGTTTTATTCTATTATTTTTTTATAAATTTACAATATTAAGTAAAAGTTATTATGTGATTTGTAGAGAGCACATGACATGGTTGAAAATGAAAAATCCTCGTCAAGCTAAGAGGCAAAAGTGGCTATAAGATGAGCATAGGCGCACTTTTACTTATTGGTTGAGAGAAAAGGTATTAGAATATTTATCATATTAATCATATGTTTTAACATTAGAAATTTAAATAATTAATAACAATCAGGATTTTGTGTAGGTTGATGTTGCCATTGTTAACAAAGAACCTCTAACTGAAACCCTTAAGTGGATAGCACATAGGCCTAGCCACTGTATATATTGTATTATTATTACCTTATTATTACCCATTCATACGTGCTAGAAATGGATATTCCTTGATACCATTAGTAATGGGTTTTGTTGTTGTTGTTACCGGGAGCGAGAGCTGGGTAGTTCTTTGTGCAGTGGTGGGTTAGTGTTGTGGCACATCAACTGATGCAAATTGCAAGTCACGAAAGGATAAGAATCCAATATTGGTGAGCTATGTTTTTATGGGATTATTACTGAGATTTGGGATCTTGATTACACCAAGTTCAGGATTCCAGTTTTCAAGTGTGACTGGGTTGACAATAATAATGGCATTAAAGTTGATGAACTTGGTTTTACATTGGTTGATTTGAAGGTAGGCGTGCTCATCGGTCATTCATTTTAGCATCTCAGCCAAACGGAGTTTCTATGTGCTAAGACCAACTTGAGCCAAGATGGTCAATCATCCTATCACAAAAGACTTCTTACATAAGGAGTGTTGATGACCTTATAGAAGTTCCAGCTGAACATCATCCAACAGAGTAGTGCAATTCCAAAAATATATTCATTTGATGATATGGATGACTCTCAAGCCATATGCATGCGTGAAGATAGTAAAGGGATTTGGATTGAAAACAATTCTTCCATGTGATTCAATTGCAAGTTTTTGCTAATGATGTAATAGAATATATTTATGAATGATAATGCATCCAAACTCCTTTTTGTCAGATTTATTTATATGTTTTTCATGTATGTATGTATGGATGACTATAATTGTTCTCCTAAATGTTTTAGAAGCAACGTTCTTTTATAGAGATATCCACGATGTTCCAAGGACAAAAGAAAAGTATTTCAACTCTTTTTTCCTTTTGGTTCCTCCATTCTTCACATTAATTTTAATGTAGCAGTTTTTCATTGCTTATAGGCATGGATGCAGATGATGGGCAAAAACCTATAAAGAGGAAGTCTCGAGGAATGACCTGAAAAGCAATGGTCATTAAGAATAGGCGCAAGGGAATAAAGCTTCTCATCAAGTACAGCCAAGATGGGATTTTTGTTGGTGATGCGTGCATCTCACAGGATTACTTAGGTGTATTGGCAAGGACAATGAACCTATTAGATATAAGGCGGCGAGATGTTCCGTTGGTCAAAAGGAAAATTTGTGGGATTCAATTGGGGTAACCTGTTTATACTCTAAAGACTATTGGTAGCATTATTATTATTCATTAAAATATAAAGATACTAATAATTTTATAATAATTTGCAGACTTCTTTTACATTGGATAAAAGAAGCAGGAGAAATTGCATGCGAACAATAAGAAGAAGTTTTAGAACATTTAAGAACCATATTTGTGAATCACATCCCTTTAAAGATAGGCCATAAATGTTGAAGAAACCGCCGGTTTGATATAGTTTCATTGAGGATGAAGATTGGAATATCCTTGTCAAAAGATAGGCTCTCTAATGCCATTTCAAGTAAAACCCATTAAACCATGCTACTTCTATTAACATGCAATGAATTAAATTCATTAATTGCCTTAGTGAAATGTACTTATTAAATCTTATTTATAAATTGCAGGAATCTAGGAAAGTTCAAAAAGAGAGAATGAAGAAACATGCATACAATCACCGTTTAAGTAGAAAATGATATGCAAGACTCGAGGAAGATTTGGTAAGTTAATAGATATTAACTTTAAGTTTTCTAAGAATTCATACATGTGAAAATAATGGTTTTTTGATATTTATATATGTTTTCAGTATACTAAACATTTTATCAAAAACCTAACTATATATGATATCAATTGTATAATTCTCATAGATGGTGACATCTAGGTGTACTGAAAGTATTGATAGAAGCATTTTGTGGAAAAAAGCAAGGGAAAGGAAAGATGGAAACTATGAAGAGGTTGTCATACTCGTTGTGGAGAAGATTGTAGGTTCTTATTTATAACCTAAACTTAGTATGTTTAGACAAAAACTATTTGTTTACCTATTTGGAACATAACTTTATAACTTTGTATTTTGTTGTAGGATGAGCTCTTGAAGGATTCTCAAGAGACTGGTCAAAGTTATTATGTGAGTGATGATATACTTACACAAGCATTAGGAACTCCTGAATATAGCGTTCGAGTACGTGGTAAAGGGAAACATTACACTCATCGACAGTATTTTCATACTATGGTTGATTGTGCAATGCAGGATTTTGTGAAAGCATCAAAAGAATGACAAGCTCAGTTTGAGGCTGGCATTTTAGCAAAGCTTTCGAAAATTGTACCAACTACACCTCAATCTGATATGGGTAGTTGTAACCTGAAAATAAACCACCTTGTAATACCTGAATTTTTTGAGGGCCACATCGACATGTTGAAGATCAGCCCTAACAACTCAAGAACCTCAAAAAAGGTATTTATTTTTAATTAATTAACTAGTTTTTAGTTAATTAAAATGTAGCAAACCTAAAACTCACTACAGGTGGTCAAAGTTTGAAAAATGCAACTCTTTATACTACACATGCAAACTTTCTTCAACATGACTACTAATTGATTTTGGTTGTTTAATTTTATAGGTGAGAAAATGTCAATTGGCTGTATTAAGGAAGGAAAATATAGTGGCAGATGGGACAATTGTACGTGAATGTGGTCCTAACTACCTTGTAGTAGTGGATGCTCATACGAACCAAATACATCTTCAGATTCCCATTCGATGACATTACTACTATTGGAGGAAAATTTGTGGGTATGAAGTTTTGTGGCCCATTCATTTGATCATTCTTAGTTCTCATCCTAACCAGGTGCAATATTTTTATATATTTACATATCATTTAATAAGCAAAATTTGTGTTTCAATTCTACATAAAGAGATACTCAACCTTATGTTTTTTATAGGAAGTCAAGAAATTGAAAATAGAATTAAAAAGAAAATGTGAAAATCCTCAAGATATCAAGAACTTTGACACCATGGTTAGTCTAATGTTCAATGATCAAAATGTAAAACCAGTAGACATTCCAAGAGATGTTTTTGGAGAGGGTTTTAGAAACTTTGTCATGAAAGAAGATATGGATATGATAATCTCATCAAAGGAAGTGTCAAGCAATTGTATCATATTCTACATATGGTAAGAGAACTTCTGCCTTTATTTTTTATCTGCTTAGTTACATTATAGTTTTCCATTTTAGTCGCCAATATATTTGGTGCATGTCGAATATTCATAATTTTTAATGATTTTTTGAATTTCAATTATGCATTTGTATAAGAAGATGGTTGATGCAAAGATGAAAGAATGGATTTGCTTTGTTAACCCTACATTGGTTTCTAAAGTTGGAATGGGAGAAGCAACGAGGAAAATAGGTCAAGAGGTTGTGCAAGCGATTAATGAATGCAAAGTCGTGCTAACTATATTTTATTCCATCTGACCGAGTAAGTTTTATAGCGGAGTTATAAGTTTACTCGTATATTTTTACTGAGTTACTCACTTTAATAAAAAATATTTTAGTTTTCATTGGGTGTTGGTAGCACTAGAGACAAGGACAATGATAGCATACTACCTTGACCTGATGCTACATCAACCATGTGATGACTTGAAGGATATTGTTAACATGTAAGTTTATAAATCGCAATACTTGAATGATTGATGATATACTTTATATTGTTATTTGTCTTTGTATAGGGCATTAGATCCATCCACCAACAAAGCGAGAGAAAACATCTAAAGAGCCTACATGGGTAAAAGGTCATGGTTAGTATAAATTAATTCACTTTGATTGTAGTTTATAAATTCTAGTTCATAGTATTAAAGTACTAAAATCATACACTTTAATTTAAGGATCCACAATATAATGGGTTATTTTCATTTATAGTGTCTCATCTTTGCCAGGTAGTGTAGAATGTGGATATTATGTAATGAGATACATGAAGGACATTATAATTGATTCAAGGCATCTCACAACAAAGGTTAATCTATACTTATTAATAAATTTTCAGAATATTCCTATTGTTTACTATATCAACTTAACTAATCAATGGTGTATGTTACTCATTATTAGTTTAATGGGAAAAAGTCTTATAGCGAAATGGAGATAAATGAAGTACGATCAGAATGGGTCCTACTAGTGACTGAATTGATAATAACTTTTGCTTGAAGGTACAAAGTAATGAATTTCATTATATTTGTATCAATTTCTTTTCTTTATTGGTAAATAACTCATCAAAGTTAATGTGAAGTTGATAAAAGAATATTTTGATGATTTGAATCATGCAATTTTATGACAGTTATTTGGAAGCATAATGCATTACCTATGATTTTCCTAGTAAGTTATATCTAGAATAAGTAGTCACCTCCATAAATTTATGAACATTTTTCTAGTAACTATTTTTAATTACATTTTGAAAGAGAGTTTCTTATTTTCATTCACAAAAAATACATGTTATAAACTTTTATCATTTTACTTGTAGTTGATGAGTTTAAACTTTTATCATTTTACTTATTGTTAAATTACTTTCTTTTTTTTTTTTTTTTTGTATTTATGGAGGTTAAGAGATTTTATAAATTTGATTTATATTTCAATTTGACATTACAATTGTTTGATTACTTTACTACTCCTTTTTATGCAGATTTTGAATATCTTTTCCCTCATGACAAAAATAGAGATATTTAAATAGTGATTGGAGTTGACTTATTTGTAATTTATCCTTGCCTCTTTTAGATCTATTCCTTGCCTCTTTTTAATTTATTATCTTATTATAACGGCTTTCAAAATGCAGGAATTTTATTTTGGGAAGCTGAAAAATCACGTTATTGTAGAATCAGTAATCGTTGCTTTTTGGATTGATACTTAGTGTATGGAAGATATCTCCTTTTTCATTAAGCATTGGAAACTTTATGTCTTTCGATTGGTTGTTGGTTCTTAAGATTTGTTGTTTACATTCATGTGTTTTATTATATTATTTTATAAGTATATAGCTTAGGATTTCCTTTATGCTACTAATATTAATCCATTTTTGTATTTTTTTATTTGAAATGCAATTCTATTAAAACTAGAATAAATTGAATTTCACTTTGTTTAGGCTTTAATATTTTACTTATTTCTAGTTTAGAAAGTTATACCCAAGTATATGGTTATATATCCTAATTCTTGTTTATTGTAGAGCACTTTGTTATTTTTCAGATATTAAGAATGTACATAATGTTGTGCAAACCTTTTTGTTTTATGTCATTCTCTTTTTTCTACAGGTCAGTTTCCATCAGGTCAGTTTGTATCTTACAAGTTATCATTGGTGGAGTTCTTTTCCGACAAGGTATTATTCTAATTTGAGTTCAATGTTCATTTAATACCTTGAAAATTACCACACTAGCACTCATCAAAATAATAAATCGATGTCTTAGTCTAGTTAGTGCTTTGTAGTTTTTGCTTGGTTTCTATATGTAAAACTTAATTTTTTACATTTGAGCGGGAGCGGATGGACTCATGTGGTGATTTTTGATGGGCTTAACACACTATCTCATGAAAGGTCCTCCACACCAACAAATTAAAGAACATTTTGTACTCCTACCCGTGAATCTATGACTTGTTGGGAATATTTGTTGTAATTTTGGATCAATGTATATATCGATAGCTTTGCTGGCTTTATCCATATTACTTTGATATTTTCTCCTCTATATTACTTTCATATTATGTGTACATTTTCAATAATTATATTGTTATATCGAGATTTATAACAAATGAGAATTAATGAAAATAAGATTTTAATGTGATAAAAATGATGACACTTGTAATGAGTGTCATGATTCTAAAAGCAAAACATATAAAAATCAATGACACTCAAATAAGTGTCATAGTTAAGTTATTAGATTGAAATATTATGAAGAGAATGATGCTTTAAATGAATGTCATAGTTTTGATTCACAAGATGACACTTGAAATAAATCATCGTGTGTAAGCTTTCTCTAATGACAGGTTGAGACCATCTGACACTTTAGGAAGTGTCATTGTAAGCGATAAACATGTCATTAATTAACTTTTCCTTGTAGTGATCACATTGTAAACTGTTGGACAGGAAAGTGAAGAAAAAAGAAAGAAAACGGAAGAGGAAAAGGAAAAAAAAGAAAAAAAAGAAAAGAAAGAAAAAAAGAAAAAAAAGAAAAAAGAAAAACAATATGGACCATATAAATAAATATAAAATTTAACTAATGAAATAGATATTAAAGTTATTGTGAAAGAGAATTTAAAATTATCAGCTAATCAAAATAAAGTATTATCCAAAGTGCTCACCTCTCATTACTTTTCTTGTCTCTGAAAAATATATCATCTAGTAAAAAACAAGTTTGTTTGTGAGTGCTTAGGCCATAACAAGGAAAAAATAATAAAAATAAATTCATATTTTATTAGATAACTCGTAAGAAAAAAAAAATAAAAAATAAATTCACAGTTTATTAGATGGACTAAGAAACAAAATAATAATAAAAATAAATTCACATTTTATTAGATGGACTAAGAAACAAAATTTCTCAGCTCAAGGAAAATTGAGGAGAAAATAGTTATACCCATCAAAGTACCCATGCCATAACACAAATCTTTAGGAACATTGAATATGCCTTATAGACTTGAAATCTTGAATGCATATCATACATTGTTATTATGTTTCTCCCCATTAGTCCCATCATAATATATACAAAGTTTTGAACCTAACTAAAATATAGTTTGAAACAATTGCCGATTTTGAATTCAAATACATTGGGTCAAAGTATATTAAACATAGAGTAGCATGATCAAAGAATGCTTAATTAATATAAATTAAACAGTCCATTCATCCAGTTTATGATAAGAGAAGCGATTTATACGCAATACCTAATATTGAAGAGTTGATGTAAAATTGTTAAAAGAGGAGTGTAGGTGGCAGTTAATTAAATGTTAGATAAGACTCTTGTTTATTTTTAATTTTTTTTCCATTTTAGTAGATTTAGCTTAGTATAGTTTTATTTTGTTAGTTTTCCTTTCATTTTCTAGATTTGAGTATTATGCCCTGATGCGATTTAAGACTAGTATTTCTTCTCTAATTCTTCTTTTCATTTATTGTTTGATTTTAAATGGATCTTGGAAGATTTGCGGAGTTCATTTATTCGGTTCGTTTATGATTTCGGTGAATTTTCTGATCGGTTAGTCAGCGATATAAGTAAACCAGTTTTGAAAAGTTGAGCTCAATGGAAATGGGTCATTGATGATAATCATTTTATCGCATAAGGTGGAAGAAAGCTTTAATTAGAATTCTTGAATTTATTTGATTGGTATTGTTTATAAATCTACTTGTTCTCAGTACTAGTGCGTGTACCCAGTAAGGCATTGTATCACTCGATTTCCTAGGAGGCCCTCCCGAGTGACACGAGGATGGAGAATCTAGAGTGTAGAGTAGTTCCTTGGGTATGGTGAATAATACCCCCCTATAGAAACCTAATTAACTTTGAAGGATTTTCCGAGATAGTCACCATCTTACTTATAATTGGAGGATGGTTGAATGAAGTATCACAATTTAATCACTCCAAAAGGTCTCTCCCTCTTTATATTGAATTGATTCTGATCCCGTGTTAGCAAAGATCTAATCAAGGAGATGGAAATTTTCATCAGAAATGTAGGATGAGGTGTCAATCAAATTGGAGAAGGCTTGCAAAATCCTGTCTATGGGGACAAGAATTCTTTAGTACTAAGATCTGCGTATGAAGTACTGAAAAGGAAAAATACTTAAATCTTAGAAAGAGGGTTATATATTACAAGTAACTAATTAGAATCATCTCTCAAAAATGAATATGAACCTTTAATCAGTGAAAAGTATGGTTGAGGGAGAAATCCAAACCATACTACCTTGCATCTTTGACAAACTCAGTTTTCCAATTGATGGTTAAGCTATAAATCGAAATGATGCAGAAATTGATTATTATTAATTGATCCATGTCCAGTTTTGTCTCACTCAATGAATCCTCAACCCCAATTTTATTAAACTTTACTTTTGTATATTTAAGATTTCAGTCTAGGACTACATTTAAGTCCTCTTATCATCATATTAGTGGAGTTCAAATAGTAATGATCTTGAGTAGTTGGGGTAATTAGTCTTTTGATTTATCATCTTTCCTTGTGGGAACGATATTTGGACTTTAAATATCCACTTTTATTACTTTTACGACCTGTGCACTTTCAGTGATTGAGACCACACACAAATTTTAAATGAGTCATCTTACAAGAAGAACAATTCCATCTTTTCATACATATGAAAAATGGTCTCAACAAGTTTTTGGCATTGTTGTTGGGGATTAGGTAATAGTCCTTTGGTCATAGTGTCATAAATTTGTATATATCATTTGGTCTTAACAACTGTGCAAAAAATCTCTTCTTTTGTTGATAACTAAATTCTGGTGGGAGCACTCTTGCCACCAAGTAGTTCACAAAATCCGCAAACCAAGGTACTAGCTCTTTGTCTTCAATTTCCAAGAGTTGTTCATCAGGGAAATCATCATTGATCTGAATTTCTTTACTCAGCCCTTCCAATTGTGAAAGATGGTCGGCTACTAGATTTTCAATCCCTTTCTTATCTTTAATTTCTAGATAAAACTCCTGTAGTAGTAACACCCACCTTATCAGTCTCGGTTTCGCGTTCTTCTTAGTCATCAAGTACTTTATGGCTGAATGGTTGGTGTGCACTATTATCCATTACCAATCAAGTACGACGGAAATTGTCAAACGCTAACACAATAACCAAAATTTCTTTTTAAGTTGTTGCATAATTTAGTTGCGCATCATTCAACGTCCGGCTCACATAATAGATAACCTAAAATGTTCTTTCCCTTTTTTGTCCTAGTACTGCCCCTATGAAGATTCCAGTCCGATGCTACTCTAATAGGTGTTGATACCAATTTCTCTTTCAGAAACAAGAACGCTTTCAAACACTGATCATCAAACTCAAAAGGCACTCCTTGAACAAGCAGATTCGACAAGGGCTTAGCTATTTTGGAGAAATCCTTTATGAATCTCCTATAGAATCTCTCGTGACCTAAAAAGCTTCTTATTCCTTTTACTGAAGACGAAGGCGATAGCTGCTCAATTGTTTCAATCTTGGCTTTATCTACCTCGATTCCTCTTCCTGAGATCCAGTGCCCTAATACAATGCCTTCCTTCACCATGAAGTGGCACTTTTCCCAGTTCAGTACAAGGTTAGTTCCTCACATTTTATCAGTGCCTGTTTGAGGTTCTCCAAAAAATTATCAAAGGATTTCCCTAGCACAAAGAAATCATCCATGAATACCTCAATTGTTTTCTCGACCATGTCTGAGAATATAGCCATCATCTATGTGAAGCGTTAACGGTCGTTACATAACCAAAAGGGCATTAGCTAAAGAAAAGCGTGCCATATGGGTAGTGAATGTTATTTTCTCTTGGTCCTCAGGTGATATAGTGATCTGATTATGGCACAGATACTGTCAGAAACAATAATACTCATGCCTTACTAGTTGGTCTAGCATACGATCCCAAGACGGAGTGGGAAATGATCTTTTCTGATCACCATATTTAATTTTCTGTGTGTATATCTGATTCTCCACCTTATGCGTTCGAGGTAGCAGTGCGTTATTCTTAGTCCTTATCACTGTGGTCCCTCCTTTTTTGGAGACTGACCTATACTAGAGCTTAGCTCACGAACTTTACGAGATAGAAGTGCCTCCTGCATCTAACCACTTTAATACCTCTTTTCTTACCACTTCCTTCATTGTTGGGTCGAGTCTCCTCTGAGCCTCCACTGAAGGTTTGTGCCCATCCTCTAATAGGATTCGATGCATACACATGGAGGGGCGAATCCCCTTCAAATCAACTAGAGACCACCCGATAGAATCCTTGTGATCTTAAAGAACTCTCAAAAGCTTCTCTTATTCCACTACTGTCAGAGATGCCGATATGATAACTAGTAAGGTTAAGGATTCCCCTAGATAAGCATACCTTAAGTGACTAGGTAGTGGATTTTTCTCTAACTGTGGTGGTTGCTCAATCGAAGGCATTGAAGTTTGAGTGTTCTCTCCCAACGGCTCATAATACTTCATTATGTTCTGCTGGAAGGAGTCCATCCACTTCACATACTCTTCGGCCTCTTCACTTAGTTCCTCCTTAGCATTCTGCACAAGGCTAGCCTCTAAAGGGCCAGTTAAACCACTTTGGCTAGACACTATAGCCTCTATTGCCTCTATTATAAAACATGCATCGCTCTCCACTGGATGCCTCATAGCATTGAATACACTGAATCTGACCTCATCGTGCTGCACTCTTAGTTTCAGTTCTCCCTTTTGCACATCAATCATAGCCACACAGCGAGTTGTTAAATGGTCTACCTAGTATAATGGGTATCTCTTTATCTTCCTCCATATCTAATACTATGAAATCAATTGGGAAGATAAACTTGTCTACCTTTACTAGCACATCTTCTGTCATTCCCCGAGGATGTTTCAATGATCTATTTGCTAGTTGCAGGGTGACCGTCATGGGTCTAGCTTCACCTAACCCCAATCGTCTAAAAATGGATAAAGGCATGAGGTTAATATTGGCTCCCAAGTCACATAGGGCTCTCTCAAAGATCGAGTTCCCTATCTTACATGGGATTGTGAAGCTGCCTGGATCCTTCAGCTTATGGGGTAATTTCCTCTTAAGTATAGCACTGCACTCGTTAGTAAGATTCACTGTCTCAAATTCTAATAACCTTCTTTTCTTGGACAGTATATCTTTCATTAACTTGACATAGCTGGGCATCTGTTCTAATGCATCTGTGAACGGAATGTTGATATGTAGTTTCTTAAACAATTCCATGAATTTGGTAAACTGCTTATCCAGATTATTCTTCCTCAAATGCTGGGGATATGGGACTAGTGCAGAGGGTTTAGTTGTAACTACCTGTTTCTTAGTCTATTTTCCTCTCATCTGATCTCTCTGATGGATTCTCCTCTTGGGGCTGCTCCCCTTGCATTTAATCTTCCGGGCTGAACTGGTCCACTACCTTAATTTCCTTTTCTCTTACTACTGGTGGTTGCCCCCGTGTAGCTAGCTCTCTACCACTTCTTAACGTGATAGCCTTAACATGTTCCTTACGCCGCTCGGGCTTATCTACGAATTAGCGGTAAAGAACCTTCTTTGCCTCTCAGTCAATGGGTGTATTGGCCCATTTGCATCTCCAGGTTTCTCAACTGTGCTACCTGATTATTCAGCTAGGTTAACTGATTTTGCATAGTTGCCTTTGTTTCATTCATAAAGGCTATATGAGAAGTAAGCATTTGAGCTAGTGCCTCTTCTAAATCTACTTTTTTCTCTACTGGCGGTTTGCTAACTTGGGAAAGTGGCATGCTATTCTGATTGTTCCTTCATCCATTGTTCTGATTGTTCTGATTGTTCCGATTGTTCCACCATCCTTGGCCCTGATTATGGTTTTGATTCTGATAGGTGTTACCCCATCTTGACCACATTCTTTGATTACGGTTAAATCTTGACACATACTATCATGGGTTCCTCTGTCATACGCTAGCAGCGTCACAGTACTATGCTGCCCTCCACATGACTCACATATCTTCTAAGGATTAGCTTGAATAGCATTTACAGCACCTTGTTGCCTTTGTAACTGTTTAGTGAGTTGTGCAACATGATTTACCAAATTGCTTAAGACCTTCGTGTCTGCACCTCCTGCTACCTTCCTCAGTATCATCCTCTCCCTGGGCCATTGGTTACTATTAGTAGCCTGTCCTCTAGGATTCCATATGCTTGATCTGTAGTCTTCTTCATCAACGTGCCCCCTGCTAAGGCATCTATAACTGTTCTAGTAGAATCACTCAGACCGGTGTAAAAGGTATGGACATGCATCCATCTAGTCAGCATGTGATGTGGACACCTCCTTAACAGTTCATGAAATCTCCCAGGCTTCAGCTAAGTTATCCCCTTCCAACTGTCTAAATGTGTTAATCTCTTGCACCAACTGTGCGATCTTGGAGGGCGGAAAGAACTTGGTCAGGAATTTCTGCACCAAATCATTCCATGAGGTAATGGAATCTGACGGTTGGCTTATCAACCAATGTTTAGCTCTATCACTCAATGAGAGTGGGAACAATCTCAATCTTAGTGCTTCTTCTGGCACTCCATTGTATTTGACTGTGTTGCATACTTCAATGAAGTTTGTCAAATGCGTGTTCGGGGAGGACATTGATCTATGTGGATCGTAGGCTGAATGTTCTAAAGCATTCTGGAGTGTTATTGTTTTTAGCTCCAAAATTGTTCGCTTGAATAGGTAGGTCTTCGAATATTGGTGAACAACCATAGGCCCGAGTGCGAACTCCTCTAGCAACATAAATGGATCATCCCGGTTGTATACTCATGATGCAGGAGCATAGTTCCTACCATTATTCCCATTCTGTCCCCCTTATGGCTCATTTTTCTCTTGGCCCTAATCTTACCCTTCCTGATTCTCCATTACTGCTAGATTCCTTTGTGTGCTTCTCTTTGGTCTTCTGGCATGTCGGTGTAAGTTCTCTACCTTTCGAGATCGACGGGAGTAGTTCAACTTGACCCTGTCTTCCCATACACACACATTAACCTTTACTGCAATCACACGCGCAAACACAAAGACAAAATTACAAGCACTTTTGTCACCAAAAAAAAAATCCAGAATAATATCTAACTGCACTATTGTCAATATCAACAAGAAACTTCTCCCCGACAATGACGCTAAAAACTTAACAGGCACTGTAGAGGTTATGTAAAAGTAATGTAAAACGTAGGCCCGCTCATGCAAGTATACGCATTGAGTTTATGTAATATAGTGGCTAGTCAAGTGTCGTTCCTATGAGGAGAAGTGTGTTGAATACCGGAATTGGATCTAGAATATTATCTGGATCTCAAACTTGAGTGAATTATGGCTAATATAATGAAACTTCTAATCCTAAACAATTTCTTAACTCAATTAATGGGGACTAGGGTTTTGCTCCTTGCCATACTGATAGTTACTATCTAGGCGATAGAATTGATCATTCAATACTTTCCGCAGTTCACGGCGGCAAGTTGATCATGCCTCTGAAATATCCTATCTCGAGGTATATTCGTCTATCTCGCTAGTAGGATTTATTGCATCTCTGCATCAACCCTAAACTCCGAGACTCTTGAATGGTTAAACCCTAATCGCTACACTTGGAATCGAGAGATCTCTACTTTCTGATTTACCAAGTGTCACTCTACCCGGATCCTCGGGAACCTTTATCTTTAGATCTCATATTCCCGGTAGTATGTTTGATGTTGGCCAAACACACCATATAGTGTTCATACAAAATAGAGCAAGTCAATATCGGATCTATGTATATCCTAAATGAGACTGAATTAATCACTAATCCATATGAGTGTGACAAGAGTACAACAAAAACCCTAGAGATCAAACTAGAACATCATTTTGATAATTACAATCATTTTGTTTTCAATCAATAGGAGTTCAAGAAAGAAAATATGAAATACAACGATTACTCGATCTCTCATGTCACCCTATGTAGTCGTCTTCGTCTTGGATCTCGTGCCTCTCTCTCCTCTCCCCCCCATTCTCTTTTTTGTTCGTTTTGTTATATTTAAAAAATTTCTCGCTGGGTGAGTCTCGACGACGTCGTGACGTTGGCTGATGTAGGTTGCACATCATACAACCTTAATGTCGCGACGTTGGGACATCGCGAAGTTAGAGCGTCGCGACGTTAAGGCTAAGCTATCCTCCAATCTCCTTCTTCAAATCTCCACACAGCTTCCAAATGCCGCCTTTTTCACCTAAAATGTGCAAAAAGCCGAGTATCATATATACGATGATAAACACACTTATTCATAGATGAAATAAACAGAAAACATGATCAAACATTGGTATATGATGAGTGTTTTTGGCACTCATCAGACGACTCCTATTTCTAGGGCACCCTACTGTATGGCTCCAATTGAACTAAAAGAGTTGAAGTCTCAATTACAGGAGTTGTTGGACAAGGGATTTGTCCGACCTAGTGTTTCGCCTTGGGGTGCACCGGTTTTGTTTGTTAAAAGGAAAGATGGCTCTCTCCAGATGTGCATTGATTATCGGCAAATAAATAAGGTAACTGTGAAGAATAAATATCCGTTGCCAAGAATAGAAGATTTTTTTTATCAATTGAAAGGAGCAAGTGTCTTTTTAAAGATAGGCTTGCAATCGAGATATTATCAACTTCGAGTGAAAGATGTTGATGTCCCAAAAACAACCTTTAGAACCCGATATGGTCATTGTGAGTTTTTAGTAATGCCTTTTGGGTTGACTAATGCAATGGCCGCATTCATGGACTTGATGAATAGGGTATTCCACCCTTATTTGGATCAGTTTGTAGTGGTATTCATAGATGATATTTTGGTGTATTCAAAGGATGCACAAGAACATGAGCAGCATTTGAAGATAGTGTTTGGATCCTAAGAGAGAGAAAGTTGTTTGCAAAGTTAAGTAAATGTGATTTTTGGCTTAAGGAAGTGTCATTCCTAGTCCATATTGTATCTATAGAGGGTATAAGAGTTAACCACTGTGAAGGTGAAGCAATTGTAAGTTGGAAACCACCTCAAAATGTATGAGTTTTCTTAGGTTTAGCTAGCTCTTATTGATAAGCTCAAGTAAGGTGCACAAGATGTAGCCTCCTCACTTACTAAGTTACTCCGGAAAGGGGTAAAGTTTGATTGGGATGACAAATGTCAGTCAAGTTTTGAGCGATCAAAGAAAATATTGGTTGAAACACCAGTGTTGACTCAACCAACTTCGGGTAGAGAATATTCCATGTATAGTAATGCTCAACCAACTGAGTTTAACAATACAATGATTAGAGAATAAAAGTAGGAGTGTTCATAAACCCAAAAAAACCATCAAAACCGACAAAACCGAATTGAACCAAACCGAAACCAGGGTTTTTAAAATTAATAGGTTTGGATTTGTTTGAAATTTTATGGCTTGAGCACATCGGTTCGAGTTTGCGGTTTCACGGGTGACAATAGAAGCTGACAGAACCAACCCAAACCACCATATATATTATAAATAGTTTTAACCTAATTTCACATATTAGCACTGACCGCACCACCATATTTTTCCAAATTATCATGATATCCAGGAGAAATTAATATTTTAGGTTAGGGTGGTTTTTTCCTTATATTTTATGATTTTTTTTTCTTTTAAAATTTAATACTATTGTAGGTCATTCTTCAAATATTTAGTTTTGTTTTATTACAATATTTAAATAATACAATTCTCTTTTTCAAAAATAGAATATTAGAAAAGGATAAAAATAAATTGTTTTTATCCAAACGCATAATATTTTAGATAATTTATTGGGAAAGTAGATTTGGGTTATTAAAATGAAAATAATAGCACATATTGTAAATAATAGAAACAATTCTTATATTGTGTAAAAGTGGTAAAACTTCAAAAAACATTAAAAGCAATTAAAGCTTTATTTGTTGAGCATGTGGACATTTCATCATAAAAATCGATTATAGTTTGTCTTTTTTTAAACTCCAAATTAATTATATTGTTTACAAACATATAAATAACGATCAAAATATGGAAATATATATTTTGATTTGTGAAATATCAAAAGGAAATATAAAAGAAAAATATCATAAATATCTTAATGGATATTTTAAAATATCCATAAAATATAAATGGTTCAAAAATCAAAATTCATGAAAAATTTTAAACACTTAAAATTTGATAAAAATAATACTTAAAATACATATAAAAATATTTTATAAATTTAATTAAGGTAGAGTATTTTAAAATTATAAACAACGTTTTTGTTAAAAGTGTTTTTTTTTTTTGTAAAAGTGTTTTATTATATTTTAAATAAAATTTTAATTATTTTTAATATTTTATTTCAATAATTTTTTACTCATGGGATAACTTTTTATTATTTCCTTTAATTAATTTAAATAATTAAAATTATTAATTTGTGATCTTTAAGCATGTTTTGGTGTGAGAGAGTCTTCGTAGATCAATACATAATTGAACCCTACATTTCTGCTACGCCTATCTCTCTCACTCTCTCATTCCAGGGAGCCCAACTTCCTCCTTCCATCTCTCTCTTACTCTCTCTAGTTTGCAGTCTCCCTCTCTCTCTAAACCATAAAAAAGATAATTAAAAATAAATTTTAATAGAAAAATAAAGATCAACTTCGATTTTAAAACTAAAGTAAGATATTTATTTATTTAATTTTAAAATTTTAAATTGAAAGTTTAAAATAAAAAACAAAAATTAAATATTCTTTTTAAAGAAAAAATAATACTAATTTTTTATTTAAATTAAAAATTTCTAAGCGAATATTAATTTTATTTTGAATTTTTAATAAATTATTTTAATTAAATATTTTCTTTTATATTTATTTTAAAGTAAAACTAAAGTTAACTTTTATTTTATTTTAATTAGATTAAAATCAATTTTTTGAACTATTAAAAAACAATTGTCTAGATGTCTAGCTCAGTTGGTTAAAGCCTTTTAAAGGCAAGACATGGGGAGATGAGGGTTCGAGTCTTAATAGAGACAGTTTACTATATTGTAAAAGTGATTAAGCTTTCAAAAAACTTATTAAAAAACAATTACAGCTTTATTTGTTGAACATGTGAGCATCTCACATCACTCAAATCAGTTATATAGTTTGTTTGTTTTTTAAACTCAAATCAATTATATTGTTCTAAACATATAAATAATGATCAAAATATATTTTGATTTGACAGAAATATCAAAGAAATATAAAAAAAATTATCCTAAATATCTTATGGATATTTTTAAAAATATCCATAAAATATAAATTTCAAAATTAAGATTCTTGAAAATATTTTAACACTTAAAATTTGATAAAATAATAACAAAATACATATAAAAATATTTTATAACAGTGGGTAAGTATTTTGGAAATTTTAAAAAACGTTTTTTGTTAAAAGTGTTTTTGTAAAAAGTGTTTTATTATATTTTAAATAAAATTTTAATTATTTTTAGTATTCATTTCAATAATTTTTTACTCACAGGATAACTTTTTGATATTTCATTTAATTAATTTAAATAATTAAAATTATTAATTTGTGACCTCTAAGCATGTTTTGGTGTGTGAGAGTCTTCGTAGATCATTACATAATTGAACCTTACCTTTCTGCTACGCCTATCTCTCTCACTCTCTCATTCCACAAAGCCCGACTTTAATCTATATATTATTTGACAATATAATACAGTAATTTAATGAGTACATTTTAAAATTAATCGGATATATTTTTAAAAAAATTAACATAAGTTAACATATTACTTTTTTTGTTCATTAAGACAATTCTGTTTTAGTAAAATAAATAATTCACATTTGAACTAATACATTTATGATATATTTTTAGCAATGTTTGTTAAATTGTCACAAGTAATGTCACTAACATTGTCTTTGTTACAATATTTTGTCAAAAAGTCACCATATGCGTCGCAAAGTGTAGGTCTATAGCTACGATTTATAAAATGACATTTAAATTTCATAATGAATTATCGACCATATATAAGTATCGCTAAAAACGTTGGCACAAATATATTTGTAGCTACATTTTGTTTAATTGTGGGTTATATGTCACAAAACATAGCAATGTTTGTTAAAATTGTATAAGCAATGTCACTAATATTTTCTATTGCAACATTTTGACAAAAAGTCACCCATACCGTCGCAAAATATAAATCTAAGTAATACTTTATAAAACATCATTGAAATGTAGTAACAAATTATCGACATATAAATATGTATTGCTAAAAACGTTAGCCTGGAAATAAATTTGTAGCTAATTTATTTAATTGTTGGTTATATGTCTAAACATAACAATATTGTTAAAATGTCATAAAAGATGTCGCTAATATTTGCTCTATTGCACCATTTGTTAAATTATATAAAAAAATTATCACTAAAAGTTTTTTGTATTACAACATTTTATGGAATCGTTGCTAAAATGTTGGTTTATATCGTTTAAGTGATGTTTACAAAAAACGTCGTCTTAGTAATGTGGATATAGACCAAATTTGTTGTAGTGACAGGAGGTCTTAGACTTGAGTCCTTAAAAGAATAATGTATTACAATATAGTCATGCAAACTGAATTGATGTAAAAACAAAAGTTGTTCATATAAACGACCCATCTTATCCTCCAAATAAATAATAGGGGTACCAAAATTCTGAATAAAATTGAATATACACATTAAATTTCAAGCATTGTGTATGAAAAGCATTAGAGTATAATGGTGTTATATGTGAAGTGTCACAAAAAGGTGTCTTTGGCCTCTTGTGATGGTTTTGATACCCTTAAGAACAGAGCGATAAGTGCTGATTTTAGATGTGATGTGATAATGAAAGAGTAAGCACGAAGGCAAAGATAAATAAAGCACATTGAAGTTTGGAAGCGTGGTTGACCAAACCATAATGCGTATTTTGTGATGAGATTGAGAAATCGAGTGGTTTGAGAGTAGAATGTTTATAAGCACTATTATTCTGATTAATATTTTGTCTTATAGGATTACGGATGTGATTTATTAATGATTGTGTGTGGAGGATTATTATTTCATAATTGAAAATTAACGGCATATTTTGATGTGTATATTTAATATATTTCCTATCATTTGGCGCCCTTCAAAGGCTTAATCACCTGAGTCCGACATCTGACTTCTTGATGCGTGTTGCCAGACCATCGGTGACCACCATTGAGTTCTCTAGTTCTCTATCTCAAACAAAGAATGCCGAAAGCCTCGAATCATGGTCAATTAATTCAAGGGGGAGATGCAGCGTTGTTTTTTGCGGCTCATCAAGGAAGGCAACCCCCCTGTTTTCTCCCTGAGCCAAAGCAATATTTTGTAATTAACAGTGTTTCCTCTTAAAATATTGTGATTCTGCATAAAGTTGATTAGCATTTCCCCCGCACCTTGGAAATATATTAAATTTTTGTAAATTTTTATCTCTCAGTATCAACCAAGTAAAAATATGGGAGAAAAACATCCTTACGTAGAGTTCTTTGTCACGCATTAGTTTTCGTAACAAACATACATATATGTAAAGGAACCGGAGAAGACCAGTGGGTTTGCTATACTAATTATTAAACCCCATATTTTCCCAGAAAGATCACATGATCTATTCATACACAAGATAAAAATATATTTATGGTCTCTAAAAGTTAAATAAAATTTAGAAAATAGATGCATCGTAAATGAGTTTCAAGAACAAATACTACGCACATTCTCAATATGCTAATTATCGCTGGTACGTACGGCGTAAATGGTTCTGGTGATACGTAACTATTCATGCATGCATGCATGTGTTCTGAAAAGAGGTCCGGAACGAGATTCTGTTTCTGAAAGAATTGGTTTTCCTTGATTCTATTGATTCAACTGGTAGGTCATGGTATATATAATATTACAAACTAAAAAGTCCTGCCACAAGAGGCAAAAGACAAGCTATAAATATGGCTATAATATGGCAATTATACCATTGACCAAATCAAGTTATAAATATGGCTATAATATGGCAATTATACCACACCAAATCAAGCTTGCAATATATTATAACATGGCAATTATACCATCAATCAAATCAGAATATACATATTCCTAAAATAGAAGATTAGATATCTTATATAATCTTATCACCCTCAAGTCGGGAGCATGGAGATCACAAATGCCCAATCCTTGCCAAGTAGATACGTAAAACTTGCGCCTTGACGTAGCCTCGTGAAGATGCTCTGAAAAGTCATCTCGCGAGACACATGAGACGTAGAACACACCGCCACGAATGGCATCACGCACATAATGACAATCAACTTCCAATATGCTTGGTACGCCATGGAAGACAGGATTGAGCAATGTAGATTGCCGATCGACTATCACAGTATAAGTCACGCTGGTCAAGAATGTACACCCAAACTCACAAGCAAAAGCTGGAGCCATTTCAACTCGGGCGATCAGCTCATGGAACGATACTTCGCTTCGCCAAGACCTAGATTGTCAGATGTTGCTGTCTTCCAAGAAATCGAGAAGATCCAAGAAACATCCAACCGCAAGAGACCGGGCTTCAGTCAAGGACACGCAGCTCAATCCGACCGCACTAACCCGTCGATAACTCACAATCGTGGCGAAGAAGAATGTCAATTCGACACCCTTTAAGTATGAACCGTATTTAAGCGCCGTGATCCCAATGATCCCGACGTAGGTGTTGCAGCAAATCGAAGCAAGATATGAATCGATAAAACCAAGTCGACGGGTGGAGGTTATAAATGAGACGCACCCACAAGTCGCCTATACCTTTCGTGGACGGCGAGCAAAGGGCCTTCGGGCGAGCCAATGTGTGATTCTCGCCTCCATGGGGAAAGCTACAACCCGACGAGACCCCAATAAGCCGCCAAAGAATAATATCAAGAGTGTATTTTCGTTGACACAAGAAGATGCCCCTCTCACTACGAGCAACCTCAATACCAAGAAAAGATTTCAAGGTGCACCCAAATCTTTCATATGGAAACACTCATGCAAATAGGCCTTAAAATGGTCAACAACGGAAGCATCATTACCAGAAATAATGAGATCATCAACATACACAAGAACATTAAGTTGTACCGATCCCTGATGTAGAGTAAACAGAGAATAATCTGAATAAGACTGAAGGAAACCATAAGTCTTCAAAGAAGCAAATTTAACGCATACCAAAGACCGCTGAGCTCTGGTTCAGTAATCATACAAAAAGACTGGAGATTTACACTAAACGGAAAGTAACAAGTTTAGAGTTTGCAAACTTCACTGTGCAAGATCATCAATAAGAAACGATAAACATCCATCTGATAAACCCAATTTATCTCACTGCTAACTGCATATACATCAATAGTAATCATTTTTCTCAATTTATTAAAGGTGTTTCTCATTATAATCAACTCAACTTGATGATGATTGCCAAAATAACCAGCGAGCCTTAAGACGCCTATTTGCTCCATTCGCATGATATTTGATTGTATACCCATTTAGAACCAAGAGCCTTTTTATGAGGAGGTAAAATTGCCATGTCCCAGGTGCCATTAGCTTCTAAAGCAGCAATTTCTTTCTGCATAGCCTCTCGCCAACCTTCATCTTGCATAGCTTCTTTAAAAGAACGAGGTTCAATGCCTTCAGTGATCGCTGCAAGAAAAACACGGTGTCGTGGAGAAAACTTATTACAATTCACATAATGTGCTATAGGATAAGGAGTACCTGAGGAGCTAGTAGAAGACGATGAACACTCAGATGGACTCAGATTGTACAGTGTGGGTAACAAAGTCACAAGAAGAATCCGAGGATGCTTTGTCTCAACCCCGCGCCCTAAGTCACGCCTGGTGGAGGCAGGAGGGAGACGGCGAAGGGGGCACGGAGGCGATGTGGGATTCAGCACAATCTCAGTCCCAATTGCAAGGGCCGCATGATCATCCACCAAAGCGCACTCCCAAGTCTTCCAAAATCAACACAATCCTTGCATTAGAATCGTGGCTTACGAGGAATAAGCCGGCACTGGCAAAGGTAAACAAATTTCGTATGAAATTCATTCTTCATGAACTTACACTGAAACAAAGATGTCACCTCGACCCGGTCATATACTTCACCCTTTTTTCCCCATGTGGATACCCAATAAAGACACACTTCCTACTTCGAGGAGCAAATTTATTACCTTGGCCTTTTGATCGCGGGTGTGCCAAACAACCAAAACCTTAAGTTCATCATACTCAGGTGCCTGGCCAAAGAGAATTTCAAAGGGAGTTGTATTGTGGAGCAAACCAGAAGGAGT
Source organism: Tetrastigma voinierianum (assembly GCA_016808115.1). Taxonomy (NCBI): domain Eukaryota; kingdom Viridiplantae; phylum Streptophyta; class Magnoliopsida; order Vitales; family Vitaceae; genus Tetrastigma; species Tetrastigma voinierianum. The sequence goes on along the minus strand of JAEQBH010006924.1, from coordinate 16,909 downwards.
TCTGTTAATGAGATACACTGCACCAAGCACACATTCTCCCCAAAGTAATAGGAAGATTGCCTTGAAACATCAAAGCACTCCACCCACATTAAGAATATGTTTGATGTTTTCGTCTACTCCGCCATTTTGTTTGAGGAGTCCCAACACAAGAGTTTTGGAAAAATAAATGCCATGTGTATCAAAATAATCCAATGATACATTTAAACTCCGTACCATTATTACTCCGCACTATTTTTGACATGTGTTTCAAACCACATAAATCACATAAAATTAACAAAACTGATAAACTTGTGTTTTTGAACTAATAAATAAACCCATACAAATTTCTTTAGAAAATCATCCACCAAAGTCAAAAATAATGGGCTCCACACGAAGAGGGTATCTTATTTGGGCCCCATAAATCACAATGAATAAGTTCGAAAGATCTCGAATTAGCTTACTCATCACGACGTGAAAATCCATCACGCTTTTGCTTTGCTCGAGGACAAACATCGTGATGCTGGTCTAATTTCTTTCTAAGTACCGGAAGAATAAATGAACTAACTTGACGACTCTATCTGACGGATGCCCCAGACGACGATGCCACAACTCAAAATCTGAAATCTCCTCGACCAAGTATCGCACACACCGTAGGAATCGAAAATAATGTAGTCCATCCTTACGCTCACCGGCCCAATCGTACTCCCCGAGCGTAGGTCCCAGAGGAAGACATAATGAATCAGTGAATTGTAAAAGACATTTAGAATCATCAATTAATTGTGACACCGAGATTAAGTTGCAATGTAACTGTGGTACAAATAAAACATGTTCAAGTATCAACCCATCAGTCAACAAAACGCGGCTAGCCTTAGTAGCAATGGCATGTGCAATCTAGGGTAATCCAACCAATATTGCTAAATATGATGAGTGTCCGTCAAACATGATTCGCCGCAATATGGTGAGCTAACGTGATCAATAATCCAAAAAAAGGAGAGAACGCACCATCATCTCATCATGCCGCGATTATTTATCATATTCAATAAAATTAACCCGCCCGCTTTTTAAGTCGTGCAAAGAAATGCCATGACCCATGAGAGGAGGTTCACTCAATCGGTCCTCTACCAGCCACAACATTGGCAACCACACGCAATCGTACAAATTATATTGGGCCGACCACAGGAGTACGGTGATTTCAGAGGTGGTCAGGCATCGGGTCGCGGTAATCGCTCGACTCCACTGCCCGATCTTCCCACCAATCCGGATATCCATGCGTTTTGAAACAAGTATTGTCATCATGACCCGGATCGCTAATAAACGTGAATCAACACAATTTTGATTTACTCCGAAGGGTAACACAAGCCTGGTCGCACTGCAGAGCAAACGATGGATTTCCTCCTTGTCCGCTCTATCTCGAAAGCAATACCCGAGACTTTTCTTCCCGAAGACATGCTTGATACACACGACGAGATCAAAGTAAAGGAGAAGTGGACAACAAATTAGGAACGCATCAAGTTGCATATAACTCATCATTAATGCCAATGAGAAATTGATGGAGTTTCTCATCCTCCCGATCCGTAGCAAGTCGACCAAAGAATAACATCACAAGTACAATTACTAATGTGCACACGCATGGAGGGTGGTTTGAGACGATCCACCATCATACAATCCCATCAAACTAAAATATAATAATCATCAATAGACATATTCGCTAAGTTTGCTTACGCTTGGTAATATCAGCCTCAATCGTTGAAGGCTTAGGACCATTGGCCACGCAAAACCGCTTCTCAAGATAATCCCAAAGTCGTTGCTTCATCATGAAAGGAATGGAGGCCGCCACTTCGATCAAGAGTCCGGTGGTGATCCATGAGACAAGCATAGAATTGACGCTTGTCCCAATCGAAGTTGTTTTTCTTCTCCTCGTTGGTTTGGTGAATGTCCCATCAACAAACACAAACTGGGCGAAGCCAAAGACAACTTAATCGCACGTGCCCATGAAATATAATTGTCAATAGAAAGGATCACGGTGATCATATTCCCGTTGATCTCCGCACTCCAAGATAATAAGGAGAATGGGGATCTATTTTCCATCGCCGCCATAATGAGAAGAATCGGAGAGAGAGGTCGATGCGACGATATCAAGAAATCAGAAAGAAAATAAATGGGTAAAAGCTGTTAGGCTGCTAGGGTCATACCATGAAAAGAATTGGTTTTCCTTGATTCTATTGATTCACCCAGAGGCTTATATATAATATTACAAACTAAAAGTCCGGGCTACGCTTATGCGTATTGCTATAAATATATTATAATATGGCAATTATACCATTGACCAAATCAAGCTATAAATACGTGGGCTATAATATAAGAATTATACCATTGACCAACCAGAATATACATATTCTAAAAATAGAAGATTAGATATTCTAGTATAATCTTAATAGTTTCTTCTTTCATACAAGGGGACGAGCTGGACTTGGCTGAGAAGATTCGGTATCGGATATCCGGCTAATCCAACAAAGAGGCTTATATATAATATATAAACAAGCCTTTCTCACGGTCCAGCCCAGTGGCCCCAGTCCGTCGAAAAATAGAGACAGAATTCGAGGGAGAGCCAAGGAGATATGTATAAACACAATGATAGTCCCCTTGAAGAAGTAAATAAAAATTTTGAACCATTCTCTGCAAGGTCCCAGCGCTGCTGAACGTAGAGGTGAATACGACAGAAAGAAAATTGGGACTGGTAGAAATGCAACCACAATCCAAACAACACTTTTCCGATTATGTGACATCATCAGGAGGATGGTTGCTCCAAAGGCCACCGCCATCATTGAGATCGAGAGAACCAAACATATATTCCCTGCATCAGCTTCTTGAAAAGATATATCTTGAAGTCTTCTAATGGAATTGAGGACGTTAGGATGGAAAGAAATGTACCCACAGATGTCAAAGCCAATTGGAGGGGGATCACATCAGCTAAAGTGAAAACCACAAAGAAGGGTTTAGAGTGAAGGATTGGAATACCGATGTTTTGATCAGGACCTCCTGGTACTGTGTAGATTGCTGCAAAGGCAACAGTGGCAATGAAAACAGAAAGAATGGTGCAATTCTTAGTGGTCCGCATTAGCCATTCCTTGCTTCCATGGAGTTGCCTACTGCTGCAGCAAATACCTTCAGCGGTCTTGTTGTCCTTTGAGATGACTGGTGCCAAGCATCTTAAAAGCTGCTGACTTCACTTTCTTCACCCACACATACAATCCCGAGTGGCACCCTCGTTATTCTTGGAAAGCATACTAGCATTTTTGTTGTTTGTATCCCTTCGTCTATAATCAAATTAACTAAACAAAAACATGGAGACTTTTAAGCTTTAATCCTAGACTTCATACTAAGCTTGTGGTTAACAACTTAAACTTATAGGTCTGTTAGTGTGGCTTTATCAAATATCTTTGGCTTATGAGACTTCTTGGCGTACAAGTCTACTGGACTACAATGTTGAATGAATTAATAGATCATTCTATGATGTGTACACTGGCCGGACAGGTTTTATGGGGTACCTGTCTACTGTTTATCATTTAATTGAATGAGTTTGGATAGGTATGGACCGTATGGTTTTTTTTTTTTCTTTTTTTCAAACCCAGTCTACTTTTAATATATTATAATAATAAATTCTTTTTTATTAAAATAAGTTAAATTAAATTAAAATATTTTAATTATTTATAAAATAATTAATTTGAATATAATAGAATATCTAAAACAAATTTAAAAAAATCTGAAAAAAAAATTAAAAGGCTATAAATGGGACGGGTATGAGAAATTACCACCGCCCAGTTTAATCCGGTTTAATTTTTAACCGAATGAAATAACAAAGCAAGATTTGGATGGGGCACTTATCGTGAACTGGGCACCATTGCCGCTGCTACTTGTAGGTCTACAAGACTTCAATGATAAATGAATTAATAGATATCCTATGATATGGGATATTATTTTTTCTTATCACATAAAGTCAGAGCTAAGAAAAACCAATATTATATAAGAAAAACGATCTTATTTGTTTATACTTCTAACAAGATTCTTTTTATTTATTCTTAGGTCCTATTTTCTAGCTAATAATAGCTTAATTCTTTTTGGTAGATCAAACATCCTAACCTAGTGGATATAAATATAGCAGAAGTATTCATACTCTCAAACAAAGCGGTTAATCTCGTGGTTGGAGGGTATAATTCTTTTCACTTGCTTGACTTTTCTTTTTTGGCTAACCATATGCAGTACGGAGTTCCCTACATTGTCCGTAGTCGATAATAGTCTTCTTGAAAGCACTTCATGCTTTAGTACCATGTTAAAAATATCAATATGACGGTAAATGGTTGCCACATGTAATATTTCCATTCCCTCCTTATTAGCGTGCTTACCTGTGGCCGGGACTGGAGTACTTCTTTGACGATTTCTCGAATGTTTGACTTTGTTGCCAAAAATAATGCACTTTCATCGCTCTTCTTGTCACTCTCACCTCCTTTAGTTGCTTGAGAATTAATATTTGCATCCAATGAGATATCTTTCTCTACCAAAAGCTTAATGAGCTCTTGAAGGGTGAATCTGCTTTCAACAAAGTAAAACATTGAAGATTATGTTTATATAATAACGAAAATTATTTGATAGAAAAGTGATTTGGCCTTATGAAGCATATTTTCTAAGTATAAACTTTAATTACTAAAATGCTAGAACATATAAATATTAAATTTACAAATAAATAACTTAATATTATATGAAATAACCTAATAAACTAATATTAATTAAATATTCAATTCATTGAAATATTGTCTAAGACCATGAGATTACAACTTTTTTTTAATGAAAGAAGACTACAGATAAGGAAAAATACAAAGACAGTTAAATGATGAACCACAATAATCTTCAAACGCAAATTTTCTGACATCTCTTGGAAAATCTAACCACCAAATATTTGAATCAATATCGTAGATACCTTTCTTAGCTAAGCAATCCGTTGTTCTATTTGTTTCCCTATAAAGTTTCCAAATATCCTCCATCAGTAACAAAATTGAAATAGGTAAACTATTTTTTTATTATAATAATCTATAATTACTTTGGAGTCTCCTTCAATCTCCAGGTTTAAAAACCCGTTATATATAGCAACTACAACACCATCTCCCAGAGCCACACATTTTGTAATTATAATCGAAGCATTGCATGTCTACTTCCTGGCATCTTAATTGTGCCATTGGAGTCCCTAATGACTCATCCTGATACACTTATATTGTTACTTCTTGAACCATCAAAATTTAGTTTGAATCTTCCATAAATTAGAGGAATCCATCGGATCCATTTTTCAACTCTATAAGACATAACGCCCTTTCTGCTGTTAAGATAAGAGTTACCAAAAATAATGAAGATTTTGAAAAGTTAAGGTAGTCTTTAATTATGAGAAAGTGAAGTTGTGTGGGTCCACACTCGTGACCCCCTCGTGCACCCTTCGTGGGTCCCACTCATGATATCCTCATTCCCACTCAGCCTTTCGCCTCCCCGCAGATTCCGAACCCGTGACCCTTCTCGCGAATTTCTAGCATCTCCTTTCCGTGGGTCCCACTCATGGACATATCCCCATTCCCACCAGCTCCTTTCGCCTCCCGCAGATTCTAAATCTGCGACCCAGGCCTTAGTCCAATGGAAGCACTCCCGCATCAACCAGCTAGTGGGTCGCGAAGGGTGTGGACCCCACACAAAAGGCGCTTATTTAATTCATCTGCACCGTATACCTTTCGTGTCCCACCAGGATACTATTCATCGGTCTTCGCTTTTCCTCGTAGATTCGAACTCAGACCTGGGGTGTCTGGTCGATTTCGTACCAACCCAGCCAGTCGCTGTTCGCAGATGCTTCCCATCGACCAAAGACCCCAGTCCCGGGGTCTAATCTCTGCAGGCGGTACAACCTTCAAGTGTGTAATGAGGATATCCTAGGCGAGTGACCCACTGACAGAATTCGAGGGGTCACGGCGTGATCCCACAAAGGTTTGATTTTCCAATGTAACCCATTTATGTGTACAAATATTCCAAAGGATAATGACAATTTTTTCTATAGGATGTTTTAATAATTTACAAATAAATTTGTAGTTTTTATAAACCCATTCAAGCCAAGAAAGAAAATTACCTTAAAAAAAAAAAAAGAGGAGTAGGACAATTATACTTAATACAATCCCAAATTCCTTGAACAAAAGAACATGATTTTAAAATATGATCAATATTTTCACTACTTTGATTGCAAATATAACAAGTGTTTGTAATTAGAAATTCATAAGTGAGAAAAGCTTCTCTAAGAACCAATCAAAGGAAAACCTTTATTTTAGGAAGCAAATTTAGTTTCCATAACAAATTTAAAATCTTATGTCCCATATGCACTAAAGGTTTTCTCATTGCCCAAATTGCTGATTTAAGAGTAAACTTTCCATCTTGCAAAAAAAATGAGATTACAACTTTATTAGTATTGCAACTTACATAATTAGTAAGAAACCCTTCATACCATTGAATTGCAAGATCCTATATAAAACTTGGGGCAATATAGAGGTATACTTTTCACTCTTGAAAGTTTTTGCTTGTATTTCTTATCTTCTTATTAACTCTAATGCTAAAAGTAAGATTGGTCCAAAATATGTGAAATGTTTTTTTATTGGATATATAACTTACCTATTTGTTATTGTTTATAGGATGAGATTATATACATGGTTGTGCTAAATGCTCAATTCATTGAAATATTGTCCCAAGAGCATGAGATTATACACATGGTTATCAAAGATGTTTTGGACTATATTAATTTGTATTGCAACTTATCTAATCAATAAATAAAGAGGTATACTTTTCACGCTTGAAAGTGTTTACTTGCATTTCTTATGTTCTTTTTTTTTTTTTTTTTGGGATAATTGTGGGTGCAAGTAAGAAGTTAATGGTCGAGTAAATCTTTTAGTGACCTTGAAGGGACTAGAATTAGTGAATTCTGGAGTAAACCTAAGGCCGAGAGCTACCCCTCATGGTTTGCATTTCTTATCTTCTTATTGACTTAATTGGTAAAAAGTAAATCGATCCAAAATATGTGAAATGTTTTTTTAATGGATTTAGTGATTACCTATTTGGCTATTATCTCTAGGATGATCAATATTGCAAGGTCATGGGTAACATGGATGTTATTTTCAATGAACAAATGATGTACAAGGACAAGTTGAACATAAAGTTTGAAAGTGCATGCCTTGGGGTTAAAAAGCAGAAATGATTTAGTTGAAAGTTTCTTAATGAATTACTTACAAATAATGAGTGCAAGCAGTAAAAAAAAAAAAAAATGGTACAGTTATATATTATTTAGTTCCCCAGTTGTGACTGAAGATTTGGAAGAAACTGGGTGTGGGTCCATAAAGATGAGATAGGCTCTTTATTATCTAATTAGACATGGTGATTGACATAGCAACCAAAAGGTAAGAAGACATATGCATAATAAATGGATTTACTGGCGAAAGAAGAACATGATAGAGTAAGCTATACTCACAGATTGAAAGATTAATTTATCAAGGTTTCCAGCAAATCAGGCATTAACTATATAGAATTTTTTTTAAAGTAATATTGACCATGATTGGAATAATACTTGAATTAGAGGACAAAGAAAAAGGATAAGTGTAAAACACCGAAAAATTCGAATTTTCTGAAAAAGTGTAAACGGTAATTTCGATAAAAATCCGAAATTTTTATAGATCTCAGATTGATGAAATGGACCTCATGGTTGAATCATCTCTGAAATCCCAAGCACCACGTCGAATTTCGTCGGTCGGAGATGAGTTGGGGTTCACGTTTTGATGCCGGGTCTGCAGTGTCTGCGACTCTTGAAAAAGCGTAAATATGACAAGTGCTACTACATGCTGCCATATGACACATGTGAGTAAATAGAGGATGAGATGGATGGCTTAGATTAAGCCATGTGTAAAAAAAATCTAGAAAAAGGGACAAGATGGGAATTATGAAAATGTTTAATGAGAATAAAGACAAAAGCAAATAGTGTTCATCTTCTCCAAATGAAGAACAAATCGGCAGTAGGCTAGGTTTTTGAGTTTAAGAGAGAGAGAGAGAGTTTGTGCCTGCCACAGATTTTCGGCAGTTCGGATGTCGGTTACCGGCCGGAGCAAGCAAAGTCGTGTCTACGTGGTGAGGGCTCTGCGTGGACACGATTTGGTGGAGTTAAAACTGACTCTAAGAGATAGGGATCTTTTCCTACTTGGTTTATTATTTAGCTAAGAGTCATTTTATGGATAGGGATTTGTTGAAGCCTGAAGGGCCGTGATATCGGTCTCAAAAGCTTTGAACTAAGTGGAGAAATCTCTAATTGTGTGGCTGTGAATAGTGCCAACCCGAGGGTTTCACTTTTCACGTGAATAGTTGTGTGATTTTTGGTGTGATTTTTTGTTGAGTGATTGAAATGAATTAGCTTTGTATTTGTTGAGTAGCGAAGTATGAAATTTGAATTTTGGTGTTATTGATGTAAGATTTAACATGATTTATGAGAATTAATTATGTTGGAAGTACTCTCACATGGTTTATATATTAGCATGAATATTTTGGAATTGGCATAATGCATTCCATATGCCTTTGAAGCGACCTAGAATATATTAGGTGTGAGTGCATGACATGAAGAAAACAAGCGAACATGTTTGTAAGAGGAATTTCGACGGAATATTTTGAAGAATTGTGTGGGAGATTGTCCAACAATTCCGTCGGAGGGTCCATTGAATTGTTTTGAAGGGTTATCCAGCAATTCGCCTTGGAGGGTAGTCCGATATATTTACCGAATCTTGGTAGTAAGTTTTCGAGAACAAAAAGCTTTTGTTTGAAGCGGGTGGTTTGTCGCATTTGGCTTAGGCATGTGCGAGGGAGTCGGTGAGGCTTGAGACATGGGATTGGGCATGTAGACATTCAAGTAGGATCATGTATTTGCTTGAGTGTGATTGTTTTCCATGACATGTACACTTAGGTGGGGAGTAACCCACGTAGGAAATTATCTCTACTGGGCATTGCTCACCCTGTCGAGGGATCACTATTTCAGCTAAAGGAGTGTACATGAGGACGGCGCTCACTAGAGGCCGCGTTTAGAAGAAAGCCGGGTTATGGCTTTGGTAGAGACATTTGTATAACATGTATTAGAAATTGTACATTTTAATATATGTTGAATTAAGAGTGATTTATTAACTCTTGAACTATGGTAATATAGTTGATGTATTTGTGAGTATTGATGCGGGGGCCCCAGTGTGGTGTTTTACTCTCATGTGGACCGGGTATGGTCATTGTCATTGTTTAGGATAGGTTGTATTTGGGTAGAGTTCACTTGTCTGAGAGACTCTGGGTTTTAAATGAGTGGTGTTGGGTTGCATCACGGTATTCATGAGGTTGATGGGTTGTCAACGGACCCAGGAATGGGGGCGTCCTGACTTGGTATCGGAGCATGGGTATGCGAATACCTAGGGTTTGAGGACTTAGGTTTAGGCCATGGTCATTAAGAGGTAGAAACCTGCAACAAGGTGTGTTCGATGTTAGGGTTTAGGTATGTGATTACTTAGGTAGTCACGAAACGGGCTAGATCATGCATCCATTGTGCATTTGATGAATGGTGTGTGAACATGAATTGTTGTGTATGTTGTGTGATTTGTGTGCTTGGTGAATAGCATGTAGGAAAAAAAAAACTGTATTGAAGAAAGTTTTCTGAGGTTTTAAAGTGTGTAAAACTGGAAAAAGAAAAATAAATAAATAAAATAAATTTTAAGGAATTTGTTGTTACTTTGGAAAATGAAAAAAATATTTTTTGTGCTCTTCCCGATGCATTGGAGCAAAAAGAAAAATGATGTGAAAAAAAAAAAAACAAAAGGGTCTGAATTGCGAGAATTTAATTTCTTGCCATTTGCATAGTCCTAATCGATTATGTATCGTGAGATATAGGCGTCTGATGGTAGCGGCATGGCGGGCCAAACCGACCGCGATCGGCCACTGCACCGTACGATAAGAGGCTGGGCGACTGCGTCTGACCGGTGCGGCGTGACACGACCGCGATGCCGCGGCCAGGCTTGGTCGCGATACAAGATTTGCATCGTGTTTGAGGGAAGATTTGGGTCGTGATACGACGGCATTGCTCTGCGATACAGCGCAGCTACGCCCCATGATCTGGACGGGGAGGCTGCGACACGGCCAGACGAGCGCAGCGACACGGCGCGGGCCGGGCTGCGGCTGCGGCGTTGTCTTGTGGCGGTGGGCGTCGAGTCCGTTGGGTGTGCACCCTGTGCACCTAACTCAATTTTGACTAAGTGCTTGTTTTGGAGTCCTTTATTTGGGACCTTGTTCATAGGCACTATTCACGAGGTTTTAAAAAAAATAAAAAAATAAAATAAAATTTTTTAAAAATAAAATAAAATGAAACAAAATAAAATATATTTTTTTTTTTTGCATATGATTTAATATATGAACTTATTGCCTTGCATTACCTATGAATGCATGGACATTGTGTATGAAATGTTTTTCGATATGTGAATAATGTCTCGAGGCTGTGTTTACACCTTAGAGATGCTGCATCAGTTGTGATAGAGTTGGGCTTAGAGGTTGAGGCCTTGAAGGAGTCCTTGTATGTGAGTTCTCCCCTAGAGATTAGGGTGAGGATAGGGATGATATGTCGTGGTTACGAGTTAGAGATCTCGGGGATTCTACTCACGATGGACTGAGGTCATGGACATATGATTCGACATCATCCTTGGGATGGATTGGGCGGCCGACTTGAGTCGTGATCCCGATTGTGAGCGTAGAAGTTCCGCTACGCGGGACGGTACTCGTGTTGTATTTCGGGGGATAAAGCATGATGTTTTGCCCCGGACCAGGTGTACGAGTCGGTGTTAGGGGCAGTTAGGCGGGTTGGCTAGCGAGCCTTACCTAAGGGCGAGTGAGACCCTGACTTAGATCTACTGTAGTTTGCGAGTACGAGGATGTTTACCCGGATGAGCTCACCCAAGGTTACTCCGTAGAGGTTGTAGACTTGATTATCGAGTTACAACCTGGTAGCCCATCTCTGGCTCACATGGGATGGCACCGGTTGAGTTGCGGGAACTCAAAGTCCGGCCTACGGGAGCTCTTTGAATGAGGGTTCGTCTAGGCATATATGGAGCGCTCGGTTCTATTTGCGAGAAGAAGAAGAACTGAACCCTTACATTTGTGCATTGATTGCCAAACGATTGAATAGGGTTACGATCAAAATTGGTACCCATTGTCGGATTGATGATTTGTTTGATCGATTGAGAGGGCGAGTCTACTCCAGATGAACCCTACGCCTTTGGTTACCATCGGCTAAAGTTTAGGGAGACGGATATCCTAAGACGGCGTTCGGGACATGTTATGGGCACTTTGAGTTTGTGATGCCGCTGGATTGACAAATGAACCGGCGACGTTCATGGACCTCATGCATAGGGTGTTCCCGACCATCTGAATCGATTGTCGTAGATGCCGTGGATGACATTTTGATGCACTCAGGTCAAAGTGGGAGCATGAGTATCTTGAGGATTGTTTCACCGATTCTTTGAGAGATCATCGGCTATATGCGAGATTCGATAAGTGCGAGTTTTGGCTTACTGAGGTGAGATTTTAGGACACGTGGTGTCGGCATCAGGTGTGTCAGTGGACCCAGAGAAGGTTAGTAGAGAGGCCCGGTCGATCTTCGAGATCACATGGATTTCCCAGGATTGGCTAGGTCACTACGGGAGATTCGTAGAGGTTTATCGATTAAGCGGCACCTACATGATGGGATTGACACGGAAGGGTCAAGTTTGATTGGGATGACCGATGCGAGGAGGCATTCGGGAGGTTGAAGGAGACACTGCAGCTCCTATCTTGATAGTCCTGGACAGGGGACATGGGTACACAGTGTATTGTGATGCCTCGAGGGCCGGACTAGGATGTGTTTTGATGCAGTCCGGGAGGGTAGTAGCTTATGGTTCCCGTTAGTTGAAGAATCATGAGTAGAATTACCCCACACACGACATGGAGTTGGAGTTGTAGTCTTCGCCTTGAAGATTTGGCGCCACTACTTATATGGCGAGGAGTTCGAGGTGTACTCAAACCATAAAAGTCTCAAGTATATCTTCACGCAGTGAGACCTCAACATGAGGCAACACAGATGGATAGAGTTCCTAGAGGATTATGACTTCACTTTGCATTACCATCCTGGTAAGGCAAATGTGGTGGTTGATGCACTCAGTCGAAAGTCATGGGGAGTATTGGCGAGTATAGCTTCCCGGGAGTGGCAGATGCTCGAGACTGTGGGACAGTTTGGGCTACAGTACCACGAGCAGGCACAGGGTACGTTGGGGAGTTTAGTAGATACACCATCTCTGTTGAGTAGAGTGATCGAGTCCCAGGGACAGGACGCGGAGATAGTGTCCATCGGGGCCAGAGTCACGGTCAGTGCAGTGAGGCTGGGCCAGATCCATGAAGATGGTAGTCTTGATATAGAGGGCGAGTAGTGGTTCCCCGGTTCTTAGATTTGAGAGGAGATTCTCAAAAGTTTCATTGCTCTCGATTTGCTGTGCATCAAGGTGGCACGAAGATGTACCAGGATCTTCGTCGCAAGTACTACTGGAGCAGGATGAAGAGACACGTAAGGGACTTTGTTCAACGATGTCTCACTTGTCAATAGGTTAAGGGTGAGCACCATAAGCCAATAGGGCTGCCGACCATTGGAGTGGTTGTAGTGGAAGTGGGAACGCGTCGATGGACCCTTTGTGACCCACTTTCCATGGACACCGCAAGGACATAATACGGTATGGGTGATAGTGGATCGGCTCACGAAGTCGGCACATTTTCTAGCCGTGCGGATGACCTTCACATTGGAGAGATTCTATCGGTTGTATATCCGAGAGATAGTCTGCTACATGGAGTACCAGTATCCATAGTGTCAGATAGAGACCTGAGGTTTACGGCACACTTTTGGAAAAGTTTTCAAATGGGCATGGGCACACGGCTGACCATGAGTACAGCTTTCCACCCATAAACAAATGGTCAGTCAGAGAGGTTCATAAAGGTGTTAGAGGACATGCTGCGAGCATACGTCCTGGATCATAAGGGTAGCTGGGAAGAGCATTTGCCCTTAGTGGAATTCGCCTACAACAATAGTTATCGGGCGAGTATACAGATGACACCATATGAGACATTGTATGGGAGGCCATGCAGATCACCGATATGTTGGACGAAAGGTGGGAGAGCTCCATCACTGATGATCGATTAGAGGCACCTGCGAGATGGTGAGCTTGATGCGGCGGCGTCTTCTTTCGGCTCAAAGCCCGGCCGGAAGAGCTATGCGATGTACGGCGTGACCAGAGTTCGAGGTTGGAGATCACGTCTTCTTGAAGGCGATGCCTAAGAGAGGAGTGGTCAGGTTCGGCAAGCGTGGGAAGCTATCACCGAGGTTCATTGGGCCCTTCGAGATACTCGAGAGGGTAGGCATTGTAGCGTACCGGTTGGATTTACCGCCTAGCATGTCAGGTGTCCACGAGGTATTTCACGTCTCCATGCTTGGGGTACACCGGATCAGCTCATGTAGTGGATTGGGAGATTAGGGTTGACACCGGATGGGACGCGAGGAGGGACCAGTGTGCATTATGGATAGCCGGGATCAGGTTTTGAGACGCAAGGCCATGAGGCTAGTGAGGGTGCTATGGCGACAGGTGAGTGGAGGGTTAAGTGGACCCGCGGACTGATCTGGGGCCACCTATCCCTTCTTATTGAGGGATGAAGGTACGTGGTTTAGTCGTTTAATACTTAAATGACTAGTTTACATGAATGGTGTAGTGCACGTTGCATATGCATGAGAATTGAGAATGTAAGACCCGAGAAAATTCCAATTTTCTAAAAGAAATTAAAATGATTATTCGGTAAAAATTCAAATTTTCTAGATCTCGGGATGGCGAAACGGACTTACGTTGAATCGTCTCCACGAGCTGCTACCACGTCAGTTCGAGATATTCGGATTTCCGCGTTTTGAACATAGGGTGTAAGGATGGCGTGGCAGCTTAATAGAGGCATGTGATGTAACAAAAGTAGCACAGCATGCTCATGACATGTTGCATGATTAGAGAGATGATGGAAATGAATGGCCTATATTGTACCAAGTGTCAAATAGTGAAAGGAAGGGACATGATGGGAATCATTGAAAATGTTAAATGTATAAGACAAAACAATGAATAGTTTTCTTCTCAATTTGAAAGGAGAAAACATGCAGTGGCTAGGATTTGTGATTGTTAGAGAGAGAGAGAGAGAGCTCCTTCTCTTTAGATTTTCGGCCGTTCAAACTGTCGGTTCTTGACGGATCAAAACTAAAGGTGATCCTACCTTGTACGAAGACTCTGGCGTGGACAGCGATTTGTAGAGTTCGAGCAACTCGAAGTGGGATTTTTCACCTTGTGTTATTCTTTGGCTAAGAGCCATGTAAATGGCTGGAGATGTTCTGAGGCTTGGATTAACCGTGTTTTCGGTCTCAAAAGCTTTGAAACGAGTGGAGAAAATCCCCATTGTTGTGGTCGTGAACAGTGCCAACCCGAGGTTTCACTATTCACATGAATAGTGACATGATTTTTGGTACTAATTTTTATGATGTTGAGTGATTCAAAATGAATTGCTCGTGTTTGTTAATTAGCCCATGTGAGCTAATGTTGGTGTTATTGATTGTGAATTTGAATAACATGATTTATGTGGATTAATTATGTTAGTATATCACGTATTTTATATATTAGCGTGAGTTGTTGGGATTGGCATAATCGTTAGTATGCGGTGCAGGGCGCGCACAGAATGTCGGGAGTGAGTGCATGACACGAAAATTGAAAAAGGAAAATGTTTGTGAAAGGAATTTCGAAGGAAGATTTTCCGAAGAATTGCCTTGGAGAGTCGTCCAACAGATCACTTCGGATGAGGACCATGACTGTTTCGGAGCGTTATCCAGCAATTCGCCTCGGAGGGTAGTTCAATATATTTATCGAATCTACGTGTGTAAGTTTTTCCAAGAACAAAAAAGCTTTGTTTTGAAAGCGTGATTTACTTTCGCATTGGCTTAGGCATGTGTGAAAGGTCGGTGAGGACTCGAGACATGGGATTAGGCATGTAAGACCTGATTCAAAGTAGGATCATGTATTTACTTGAGTGTGTTTGTTTTGCCATGCCATGTGCAATTAGGTGGGGAGTAACCCATGTAGGAAATTTTCACTACTAGGCTGCTCCTTACATCGGGGATCACCATTTCAGGTACAGGGAGTGTACAGGAGGACGGTGCTCACTAGAGGCTGTATTTAGAAGAAAGTCGTGTTGTGGCTTTGGTAGAGACTTTTGTATAACATGTATTAGAAATTGTACATTTTAATATATGTTGAATTAAGAGTGATTTATTAACTCTTGAACTGTAAGTATCACCAGGTTGATGTATTTTGTGAGTATTGATGCAGGGGCCCAAGTGGCCAATTATTTTACTCACATGTGGGCCGGTGTGGTCATTGTAAACTGTTTAGGACAGGTTGTATTTTAGGTAGAGCTCCCCGTACAAAGGAGACTCTGCCCGATTTTCATGAGTGGTGTCGGGTAACGAGTATTCTACAGGTTGACAAATTGTCAACGGGACCCCCAGGAATGGGACGTCACAGAGGTTGACACGGATGGGACCTTCGAGGAGGGACCAGTGTGCATTATGGATAGCCGGGATCAGGTTTTGCGGCCCTTAGACCGTGAAGGCTAGTGAGAAAGTCTTTATGGCAGCACCGTGGAGTGGAGGGTCGGCGTGGGCGCGAGGGACACGATGCGGACCACCTATCCCGCTCTTGTTTAAGGATAGAGGTACGTGGTTTAGTCGTTTAATACTTAAATGACTAGTTTACATATGACACTAGTGTTGCATATGCATGTGAGTTGTTGTGATTGTCCAGAATTTCGGGACGAAATTCTTTTTAAGGAGGGGAGAATGTAAAACCCGGGAAAATTCGAATTTTCTGAAAAATGGTAAAACGGTAATTTCGGTAAAAATACGAAAATTTTCTAGATCTTGGATGATGAAATGGACTTTACCATTAGAATTGTCTCGCGAAATCTAGCTACCACGTCGAATTTCATTGAATTTCGAGACAGTCGGAATTTCATGTTTTTCGAGGCACCGAGTGCCGGGTGCAGTAAAACGGTTTGTGAAAAACATGTGATGTGTCAAAAGTCACCTACTACATGTACCCATGTGACACATGTTGCATGAGTAGAGAGAGGATGAGATGGATGGCTTAGATTAAGCCATGTGTCAAAAAAATCAAGAAAAAGGGACAAAATGGGAATTATGAAAATGTTTAATGAGAATAAAGACAAAATCAAATAGTGTTCATCTTCTCGAATGAGAACAAATCGGAAATTAGAGTTTGTGTTTTTGAGTTTTAGAGAGAGAGTGTGCATTCTCTCTAGATTTACAGTGACCTTCGGACCGTCGGTTCACCAGCGGAAGCGAGAAGCAAAGTCGATCTGTGGCGAGAGACTGCGCGTGGACACTGATGTTTATTCTTTACCTAAGAGCCATTTTATGGATAAGGATTTGTTGAGGCCTGAAGGGCCGTGATATCGGTCTCAAAAGCTTTGAAATTAGTGGAGAAATCTCTAATTGTGTGGCCGTGAATAGTTGTGTGATTTTTGGTGTGATTTTTGTGTTGTTGAGTGATTCAAAATGAATTGCTTGTATTTGTTAATTAGTCCATGTGAGCTAATTTTGGTGTTATTGATGTGAATTTAATAACATGATTTATGAGAGTTAATTATGTTAGTATATACATGTTTTATATATTAGCATGAATATTTTAGAATTGGCATAATGCATTCCATATGCACTGGGGCAACCTAGAATATTAGG